>JAQQTO010000035.1:4417500-5017500 GCA_029884595.1 Ormosia semicastrata | reverse complement strand
GAATATGAAGGCACAGTCTTAAGATGAATCCTACAAAATGTTTCTTCGGCGTGTTTGTAGACCATTCTCTTGGATTTCATGTCCATAAAAGGGGCATTGAAGTCAGAAAACAAGATGAAAGCTATACTTAAGGATGCACTACTGACAAGCAAGAAACAATTGCAATCCCTCCTTGGAAAAACCAACTTTCTTAGGAGGTTTATCTCCAATTTGTTAGGGAAAACAAGGATTTTCTACCCATTGGTGAAGTTAAAATCATAAAACAAAAAAAATTATATGGAAGAGTCATAATCAAGAGGCATTTAATACAATCAAAGAGTACTTGACAAATTCGACGATTATGACATGCATACCGCTAATGTTAGATTGTCCACTAAATCTTTATATATTAATGTCAGAAGACACTATTGGGAGTATGCTGGTCCAAGAACATGAGAATGGTGACGAAATGGCCATGCACTATCTTAGTTGTGTGTTAAATGATGTCGAGAGGTGGTATAATGCAATTGAAAAGCTTTGTCTAGCTTTGTCTTTCTCTTGTACTAACTACTATATGATGCCATTTGATGTATTGATTTTGTTAAAGACTTATGCAATTAAATATATATTGTCAGAACTTATAATACATAGCAAAATTAGTCAATGGACCTTAGGCCTCTCTGAATTTTCTCTATTATATTCCTCAAAAAGTCATAAAGGATCAAGTTATAACTGATTTTTTGGCTGATCACCCTTGCCTTGACATCAAAAACATTATTTTTTTCAAACTTAAACAATGTACTTTAATGGTTCCTGCCACCAAAATGGTGTTGGCATTGGAATCCTAATAGTTACTCTAGATGGTAAACCGATAAAGTTTATGTTAAAGCTAAAGTAAAAATGTTCTAATAATGAAGATGAGTACGAAGCTATGATCATTGGGATAGAAATTTTGATTGAATTAAAAGCTCGGGATGTCAAAATTATTGGAGATTCTCAACTTGTCATTAAACAATTGGTAAGAGAATTTTGTTGCATCAAATATAACTTGACGAAATATTTGTTAATCACAACAAGGCTACTGTATGAGTTTGAAGAAGTTATCATCGAACATGTGCCGCTAGAAAAGAATGGCAAAGCTAATGAGATGGCACAAGTAGCTTTTGGATATAAAGTGTTGATTGATATTTTGACAAAACTCATCGAGGTAAAAGAAATCTTGTACCCCCTTAAAAGAGAGCAAAGTTTATAATGTTGGAGATTTAGCACCGACATATTGGCGCAAGCCTATCATCGACTACCTAGAAAATACTAGCGAGGAAGTTGACAGAAAGGTCATATATAAGGCATTATGATACACTTTGCTAAGAGGCATATTATACAAAAGGTCCATTGATGGAAATCTTTTAACTTGCCTTGGCGAACAAGATGCTTATTTACTCTTGCTGAAGTCTATGAAGGCATTTGTGGTGCATATTAGGCAGGCTAGAAAATGAAATGGATCTTAAATCAACAATGGCTTTATTGGCTGACAATGATTAAAGATTGCTTTCAGTTCGCTAAGTCTTGTGAAGAATGTCAAAAACATGGAGTTCTGCAGCAAGTTCCTACAGGAGAATTACACTTCATTATAAAGCCTTGGCCTTTTAGAGCTTCACCCAATTTTGTCAAAAAGGGCATAAATTTATCTTGATTACTGTTGATTATTTTACAAAGTGGGTTAAGGCTATTGCTTTAATGGAAACAACTCAGAATGACGTTACTAACTTCATAGAAAATGAAATAATGTGTCAATTTGGCATCCTGTAATCTTTGACAATTGATCAAGGAACTACGTTTGTGGGAAAAAAAGTTGTTGAATATGCTGAGTCATGGCAAATTATGTTGTTAACATTAACACCTTATTACACATGTGCAAACATCCAAGTTGAAGCTCCTAACAAAATTATTATTAACTTGATTAAGAAGCACATTGGATAACAGCCTAGGAATTGGCATAATACACTTGTGCAAATTCTTTGGACTTATAGAAGTTCACAAAGGATTCAACAAGAATGACTCTTTACAAGTTAGTCTATGGCCTACGAGGCCATGTTCTTTGTTGAAGTGAATATTCAGTCTGTTCATTTATTATGGAAAAATGAGTTACTAGCCGATGATTATTGGAATGCCATGTTTGACAATTGAAATCAATTAGACAATGAACGATTATTGGAAATTGAACATTTAGCTTGACAAAAAGAAAAGAATGCCAAGTGTTATAATTGTCAAATTAAAGAAAAAAATTTTAAGTTTGGTGGTGACTTAGTTTGGAAAGTAATCTTGCCTATTAATCAAGAGTGCCAAGCTTATGGCAAATGATTGCCTAATTGAAAAAGACCTTACAAAATTACTAAAGTATTTTCAAGAAATGTCTATAGTTTAATCCATGTCAATATAGGGCAAAAATTATAAAGTAGTTAATAACAAATATTTAAAAGTATACAAACCAACAATTTAGGAAGTAAGAGTGCATTGATAATATTTGTCCATTTTCATGTCAAAATAACGACAATAAAGGCTGATAAAGTGTCGGGCATGGTGGCCGACAACAAAAACAACAAAGTCAAGAAAACTTCCTAAATGGCCCTATTGACAGACAAATTAACAACATCCTAAACGACCCTACTGGCTGACAATCAAACTAGACAAAACACAAAAGTAATGAACAATGTCAAAGTAAGGACTTGTTGACAAAGAATTTTCTCTTCAAACCTTCCTACTATGCCTTAATCAATCTTTATTTTGACATAACTACATTGTAGATGGCCTCAGAATCCTTCAACTCCTTCAACATCTCGACGCTTTCTAACACCCATTTCTTGGCATCCCCTTTTATCTGCTCTTTCTCCCTTTCGCATAGGATCAGGGCCTTCTTTAGGTTTTCTTGCTTATCAATCAAGACCTTTATTTGTCTTTCGAGATTGGCTAATTGACTTGCAAATTGTTTGGCTTGATTAGCACCTTCATCCATTTTCTTGTCAATAAGGGTTTGCTTTTGCTTTGCCTTAGTAACTTAAGCTGACAAGCGACTTCGTTTTATGGAACGCTAAGTGTATGGGTTAATAATGTCGAGAAGAGAAGGACAATTCCAAACAAGATCGTCACCAAAAAATTGCAATTCAAAAAGGAACTTGACAAAATCAATAGGAATGTGGACTTTCACTTTAATCAAAAGTTGATCTAGTATACTCTCAACACCACTCACACTAGTGGCAGAGGAGGAGATCGGCTACCTGTTTGCGTTTCAAGGGTTAGCTCACAGTGGAGGTTGGGTTGTGGCTATTGGCAGCAATGACAGCAAAAGGTTTGACGGGTGGAAGATTTGGTGATGGAGAGCGAGATAAGGACATTTACCGTGGTGGTTAGTTTGTGTTCGAATGATGGCCAAAATGGTGGTGTGGTTGCGTTAAGGTGCAGTTGACGGCGGTTGAGGCGGAGGAGGGTGGCGTGGCTCAGGTTGTACAACATTAAAGTTTTTTGGTGTTGGTGGTGGAGGATAGTTGTTTGTTCAACTTGTTGTCACCCATGACCTGTAATGAATTGAAATAGTAAAAAAAACTAAAGCTTAAGGCATGCAAAGCACTACTTTCAAGGATTATTTTGGTATAATAAAAAATTCTTCAGGATACAGCAGGCTCTTCTTGACAATGTCAGGGTTCCAAAAACTGCAAGAGAATTATAATAATTATGTAACCCAGTAGAAAGAAGAAAGAAGAACAGAGGAGAAGATGAAGAAGCAGAACACGCAATAAAAACTGAATTAGTGAACGATTTTTATAAAAAAAAATATAATATGTAACATTAGCATAATATGTAAGTTAGAGGATTAAGTCAAAAATGGTTTTTGCACGTTGGGATATGCACGTTTGAGGATCAAGTCAAAAATGGTTTTCGCACATTGGGATTTGAACATTGGAAGTGCAGACCAAGTCAAAAACGTGGATAAAACCAAGTCAATTTTAAACCTATTCAAAATACTCATTTTTAGGTAAGCTCAAAAAAATAATTAATTTTTGACAAAAAGATTCGGGCCTCATGATATCACGTGCAAGGGTTCAAATCGATTATTTGCACTAGTCACGAGCCTTTAGCCCATTTTTGTGTGCGCGAACCCACCACCTAATTTGTTTTTTACTAAGCCCAAGTCACAAGTTGATATATAAACTCTTCCAAAGTCTTACTTCCAACCAATGTGGGACTTTATTCTTTTGAAATGTTACTCTTTTCACAATAATCCCCCACATATTTCAAAAGAATATGAAATAAAATGAATAAAAATAATAATTAGAAAACAGATTCTGGGTTACATCATGACTGCAAATGTTTTGAATCTAGTGTCTTCTAGACTATGAACCAGACCTAGATAAATAGGACTATAACTTACAATGTAATTAGTGAAGTTTAAACTTCTACGAACCAAAACATTTTCCATGTAAATTAGAATCTCACTTGATCTCATTTACACCCTCACTTATCTCTTGCTGTTAACGTTGTTTTACGCTTTTCGGCCATGCGTGTGCCTGGTTGTTCATGAGTGCTCTAGAGACTATGTCATCATCTCATAGGAATGGCCTCACTCCACCCTTATATAGGTGATTTCATCAACTGTATACTGCACTTTATACACCACCCATAAGGAATATGAAATTCATTAAAAGTGTTTAGCTTATTCTCACATTAAATGCAATCTAGTACTTCTTATGCTTCTCACATCATAGGAAGAGACAAACAAAGTGCTAACAAAACTAACAAGTGACTTGTTATTACCCATATGAACCTTTTTCATGAGATCTCCACTCATAAAAGTTGAGTTACCATCACTGTTAATTTCAAATTGGCTTAAGTCTCATTCCCCTCGATGTGGTATTTATTAAGTTCTTTCCCAAAGGCTTAGTCAGAGGATCTACCAAGTTCACTTCTGACTTCATGTAATCAATAGATATAACTCCATCTTTTAGCATATGCTTCACAGAATTATGATGTATACATATATGTCACTGTTTTCATTATACATATTTTTGTTTGCTCTTACTATTTACCATTTTGGCAATCACAGACTCTGAAGAATTTGTGCCTTCAGGTTTCTTCCATAAAGGAATATCTGCTAAGAGATTTCTTAGCTACTCAGTCTCAGATCCTACCAAGTTAATAGCAATAAACTCGACCTCTATTATAGATCTAGCTATACAAGTCTACTTGGATGACTTCCAAGCGACACCACCTCCATTGAGGCTAAAAATAAACCCACTTGTGGATTTAGTTTCATTTGAATTAATGATTTATTTAGCATTATGATCATCATGTCCACATCTCAAATTCAACACCATGGCTCTTGGTCCATAGTCCCATCAATTCAAATAATCTCATAGTGCAATAGGGACATGGAGTTCATTCATGCAAGCATCATCAAATACTTGATCATGTACATCTAGATCATGGTTATCACACTCAATACATATATAACTATGCATGTCACATAACCAAGTTAATAGTAACTCAAAGACAACAAGGATATATGAGATACAATGTAAGACATTATATGAAGCACTCAATGCTCTATTTTAATTTTCAAACTCTACATAAACCATTATAAGGATTATGTTTGTATTTACTCAATCAATTTACAACATGTGCAACAAATAGAAAGAATAGCTCCCCCCACAAATACGGAGGAGGCCCAACACTTATTAGCATAGCATTCATAATTTCTCTATGTAAGAAAAATTAATGAGTCAATCAACATCACTTAAGTGACCGAAATTATATTAACGCACATTCACATTTAAATAAAGCATACATATGACTTTAAACTTTCATGTAGAGGCACATTTGCACTCAAATTAACATATATTTAAGGCTTATACTTATGCTATATCTGACTACAACAAGAAAGCACTTATTCCCAAGAGTTCAAACAAAGTTTTATACCATCCAAGCATATTAAACGGTGGGAGTTTAGTCATAACAAGGCAGTAAGGAATCAATACAATTGATCCAAACTCATATAACAAATCCAACATGAAAGCATCAAAAGATCGACCTGGCATACCAGTATACATTCTTATCATACATGTTCCCATTTAGCAACAAGTTCACACCTACTTTGTCAAGTTTCACAATTGAATTACAAACTGGAATTCTAATTTCTGCATTAAGGATTTAATTACCTTTTTTATTCATTTAATGTCATTATATCACAATTAGCTCATATATAATCTATAAGAATTAGATTTCTTCTCCAACATTAGCTATATCAGTACATGAACTTATAAAAATAATCAAAATCTCAGAAAAGAAAAGAAAACTCCCACAGCTCCAATCATGAACAATTGAGACAAGTTTACACACCTCAAATTGTTCTTCTTTTGAAGCTTGTCAAGGATCAATTCCAATGTCCTCTTATCAGGCAGGGGAATCCTAAGTGGAAACTTTGATGGAGTTCTTGAAATAGAGTGGAGCCCTTTGGAATCCACTTTTCTGCCCTTTACCTCATGTTGATCTTTTCCTTCGTCATCATGTTCGTGTTCCTCTGCATCCTCATTCCTTCTTCCTCAGCGGCTTCTCCTCCTCTAGCGCGTGTACTGCATGTGATGTGACGCACCTGCGACTGAGTAGTGCCAAATCGTTGTTATCGTCGTCTTCGTCTTCTTCTTCATCTTTAGAGCCCTGGTTGAGTTTCACGATGAGCTTAAGCTTCTTCTTCTCACGCCTCCTCTCGTCCTCGTCCTCGTCCTCCTCCTTGTATAGGTAATCGTCGTAGTCTATCATGTTGTACCTCACATTTAGGCGCCATCGGCTCCATCAGAGGTCTGACTGCGTGGCCGCCGAAGATTCCCCGCTCCGATGAGCTAGATCTGCCTTCGAGGGTCGTCCCTTCTTCTTCCTCCTCATGATCTGACTCACCTGTCTCTATTTTCTCTCTCTAAAACCCTGTTGAAGTTTCTCATTTCCTCATAAAACCCCCATGTTTAAAATAAGTTATATCATATCAGTAACCATCACGATATACTCTTAAGATTGTAGTATAAATAACAGAAAATAAGATAGATGGATAGCTAAAAAACAAAATAACATAAATAAATAACTTATTAGAGATATTGGTTGAGGGGCTTGCACGAGTATCAGTGGCGTGTTCTAGTTTAGCCATAATCCTTGAGATTGTTGTCACCCGTGATCTACAATGAATTTAAACAGTAAAAAAACTGAAGCCTGAGACGTGCAAAGCACTGCCCTCAAGGATTATTTCAGTATAATTGAAAATCTTCCAAGGTACAACAAGCTCTTCTTGACAATGTCAGGGTTCCAAGAACTACAAGAGAATTATAATAATTATGTAACCCAATAGAGAGAAGAAAGAAGAACAAAGGAGAAGATGAAGAAGGAGAACGCACAATAAAACTGAATTAGTGAACAGTTTTATTGAAAAATAGAATATGTAATGTTAGCAGAATATGTACATCAGAGGATTAAGTCAAAAACGATTTTTGCACGTTGGGATCTACACGTCGGAGGATCAAGTCAAAAACAATTTTTGCACGTTGGGATTTGAATGTTGAAAATGCAGACCAAGTCAAAAACGTAGATAAGACCAAGTTAATTTTAAACCTCTTCAAAATACTCATTTTTAGGTAAGTTAAAAAAATTAATTAATTATTGACAAAAAGATTCAAGTCTCATGATATTACACACAATGGAGCAAATTGAGGATTTACAGTAGCCATAAGCATTTGACTCATTTTTATATGCACGAGCCCACTACCTAATTTATTTTTTACCAAGTATAAGTCACAAATTGATATATAAATTCTTCCAAAATCTTACTTTCATAATGTGAGATATTATTTTTTTTTGAAATGTTACTCTTTTCACAACACAACTGAGTAGGGCTTGGTTTCCGGGATGACTGGATGGTTGACATCTTGTGGAGATTTCTCTTCTGCAATTTCTCTGCTTGCTGAGACTTGGATGGGCCACTACCTGGCGCTGGTCTTCGTTAGTGTGCTTATTATCCTGATCAACTAAATTGATTGCTCCTTTTCTCCTTTGCTTCATTTCGTGGGGGTTTTTTTTTTTTTTACTTCTTTTTATTCATTCCTTAGCCCATGTTATTGGGACAAAAAAAAAATTTTCTGTAAATTTGTGCATATGGGAGTGTACTCAAGGACGGATCCACGTTGTGGGGTTTGGGACAAATTAAAAAAAAATTTTTTTTTTAATATATATGTAATACTGTAAAATAAAAAATTTTGTCCCTGTCATAATAAAATTTTCTAAATCCGGGAGTGTACTATTTTTTTGTCAAGTTCTTGTTTCACGATTGTTATGAGATAGCATCACAATCTACTTGTAAGTTGTAGGGATGGTCTTAATATATTTTAAAAAAATAGATAGAGGCCCTTTTAGGTGATATGCATTTATTAGGGAATTTTTTTTTTAAATCAATTTACATATCAAGATGGGCATGGGAACGAAAGAAAGAAAAATATGATTATTAGATCTAGATACTTATTAGATTTTTTTATAATCTTTGTTTGCAGACTTGAGTTGTTTTTTATTGAAAGTATATAGTGCTCATCAGTTTTTTTTTCCTTAGGCTTGGAGAATTTTATTTCTCTAAATATATATATTAATATAATATAATAAATTTAGATGAATGTAACATATTTTTAAATAATGTGTATTTTTGTTAAAAGTGTTATTTTTTATCTTATCTAGTACATTATCAAATATATAATAATATTATCTTATATGATATAATATTTAATATAAACTTATTTGACATGTCAGATAAATTTGATAAGATAAATTAATACAATATATTATTATCTTATTAGTTATTTGATATAAATATTATATTATATAAATTTATTCATTAAATTTTTTTATATATTAAAATAATAAATAATTTAATCAATTTTTGATAAAATTAAACTTAATTAAATTTTAATATATAAATTATTATAAAATTTTTTTCATTTAATTCCAAACACATTAATTTTCTCGACCTTTACATATTATGCCTTATATTATTAAATTTTATATTATCAAATTTTGTTATATTTTTCATATTAAACTGACCCATAATATCACGTCAAACATTATATAATATTAAAATTTTATTAAAATTTATCCAATCAAACATTATACTAACATCTCTAATACTATCGAACTTTTTTTTATCACGTGAATCAAACGGGTCATCCCATAAATTACACGCCAACATTATCTATTGGTAATTTGGACAATATTGGTTAAAAAAAACAAGGTTTTAACCTTTCTTTTATTATTTTGACTCTAACCCTCTGCATACGACGTAGTTTCATAGTCCGTGAGAACAATCTTCCAGTAACAATTGGCAAAGTGCCTCGTTCTCATCCTCTATATCTGTATGTCTCTCTATGAACATCAATCGAACAAACGACAAACAAAGGCGTAGGTTGTGTTAAGTCAATTCTCAAATCTGAACCATGTGTTGCGGGCAGCACCGATCCTTCTCCAAAGACAACGTTGACGCGGCGCCGATCCCCCGGTCTGCCTCGGTGGTGGAAGATCTCCGCGATCGGCTAGCCGAGACGGAGGCTCGGCTCGCCCTCGCCAGGGCTCGTGAAGCCGAGCTGAGCCGCCGGCTCGAGGAGATGAAGCGCTTTGTCTCCGTCATGGAGATTCTCGAAGACTACCTCAAACGCCGCTTCCGGGAGCAACAAGGACACGTGGCTCGCCTCTTGTCTGCACCTTCCAGAACCCTAACATAACATTTTCCTTATCAACCATCAACCATGTCTATATGAATTATTATGATCTATTACAAAATTATGTTCCTTTTTTTTTGTGCTATATAAATGCTTGTTGTGATATTGATGTTGATAATTAAGGATGTTTGATATCAATTTCGTGCTACTTTAGATTTTTTTAAAAATTTCTTTTGATATTTATCATCTTGCTACTGTAAGTAGCTTGAATTAGAGTTGTCCTATTTGCATAATTAGTTTGGTGTTACATTAGGTTAGAAGCTGAATTCGTGTAAAGTTTAAGTAATTTAATTAATGAGTGGCATTGGCAAATGACTATCGATGCTTTGAATTATGCAACTACTTACTGGGTCATAATAAGCTTGCAAAATGTCTTAGTACGTCTTTCCTCATTATCATCATTAGGATTAATCCCCCTTACCCCCTACTTCCCAGGTTGGTATATAAGAATATGGAAACCTATTTTCTGTTGCCCATTGCATCATTGCTTTCTGCTATGTTATGGCTTTATTATTACCTGCATCTGTTAGAAAAAGGAAAGTAAGGATGGGGAAGGGAAGGGTGGAAAGCAAATGAAGAGTTAAAGCAATATTTTTTACATGATCTGTGAATGGCTTGTCTGTTACAACATACAACAGTACCCGTATTATATAGAAAGGAGGATAGGGTAACTGCAGCTCTAAGGGCCTGTTCAGTTAGTGGAAACTTTTCT
The DNA here is from genome assembly GCA_029884595.1 of Ormosia semicastrata. Classification (NCBI taxonomy): domain Eukaryota; kingdom Viridiplantae; phylum Streptophyta; class Magnoliopsida; order Fabales; family Fabaceae; genus Ormosia; species Ormosia semicastrata. The sequence continues at coordinate 5,007,018 of JAQQTO010000035.1, read as the reverse complement.
TAACAATAGAAATTAGTCAGAAAACATGTTCAGTGTGAAGTTTCTATTTTTTATTTTTTATTTTTTAGAAATAAGAGTATTCTGATTCTTATTCTTAGAAACTTACATTAATGTTTGAGATGAAAAATTTGTAGCCTAATCTGAAGAGCACACATATCCCTCTTTTTGCATTCTTGCCCCTTCCCTTTTACCAAGTTGAGTTGAATCCTCATCCAACCTTTTTGTCATCTCATTTTATCCTCTCCTTCCAATCAGGTACATACTGAAAATTCTTGATCATCTAAAGAAAAGGACATTTACAATTTGTTATGGCTCATGTGTATGAGACCATAGTTATGACTTGTTAAAACAATCTTAGTAATCTCTTTAACCAACTAAAGAAGAAAAAGTAATGAAAGTATCAAATGCAGTGTATCCATTGTCTGATGCTTCCTCTATTTTGAAGGCCTAGCTTACTAGCTATGATAAATATGCCTATTGTACTAGAGGAGATGGCCTAGCATATATTTGTTCAATTGAGTTGAGTTATATAAAAAATATTTCTAGCAAATTAGCATGTGGCAGTGTTGTGAACTTTAGTGTTGTAAAAAGTATGATGCAATCATGCTTGATTAGCTTGATCCTTGATGCGTCAGTAATCATTATGGTATTTTGTTGCCTTGGAATCAAACAAATGAAATGGAAAATGTGGTTGTTCAATGACAACTAAATAGAATAGGTAAGTTGGTGGTATATATTGTTGATTTTATTGCAAGTCATCTGCCATTGGGAAGCATTTTGGAAAGCATACTTTGGGACTGCTTTGATTTACTTTGATAATTGAATATGGCTGCCATTGAAAGCCAGAGTTGATCCAGATAGTAGTCGTATATATGTTATTATTTTTTCCATTAACGGAAAGTAAATATTGATAATTTTAACAATGGTTACGCACTCCACCGAAACTTGTGTTATTATAGTTGAGTTACTGTTATATATGGTTGCAGCAGACCACAATGATTAGCCATGGATTAGTAAGTTAAAAACATATGCAAACTCTGACCCCTGAAAGAACTTTGGGTCAATAATGACAAGTAAACTTGATCATAGGCTTGGACCTTTATTTTGCCAAAGGGTCTGCACGAAAAATTAAGGTCTGCTGAGAAGGGACTGCCCTGAAGATAATGCAGTGTTCTCCATATTTCTGAAAGCACTCTTTAATGATGGTTGTCCTCTTATGGGTTGTATGTAACTAATACAATCTACTTGCACAATATTTGTCTAGTTTTCTGTAAGCCAAAATTTCTTTATGTACCAGTGATTTCCATATGCATGCATTTAAGCAAATTCTTGGAGCCTCAATTTATGATTCAAAGTAGATAAGTAATATACTACTATGTAGTTTTGGTTTACATGCCCAGTTGCTAACGTGATTTTTAATTTTTTCTTTTTTGGCTACACAGAAATAAATGTCTTTATTTGGTGCTAAAAGTAATAATTATACACAAGATATAGGCAAGCAGGAAGGTATTGGCAAAAAACATGGAGGAAAAGATCTTTTTGATAAATGTTTATGGTATAGTATGAGGAGGTGAAAGGTGATGATAGTGAGCTAAAATTTTATGAACACTTTGAGATAGTTGTTGGACACTCTTAGCTGAACGATGTAGATCTCATTTGAAACGAATATCCCAAAGCATTTCATACTCTTTTTTCCACCCACTCATTTTTCTACTTCTGTTGGTTTCTAGTATTTAAAATAATACGCCATTATTTGATTCATTCATTTGAATGTGACTTGTGGAGGAACTCTTCTAATGTGAGTTTCACATGTCACTGATGTGAACATAAAGATAGAGAGATACAAAGACTTTGTACAGGGTCTTACATATCTACATAGGGCCCAACAAATTTTGTTTTGTGCATGGTCTTTGAGGTGGGCTTTGATAATCAGTTAAATAAAGGAACCCATATGTTGTTAGATGAAGGCTGAATCACTAAGCCCCGCAGTGAATATTTTGTCCGAAATCCTAATATTGCAATTTGCAAGCTTCGGGTGCAGGTGGTTTTTGTGTGGAACTGAATGTGAATCATCATCTTGCACGTATTAGGATGAAGACAACTTCTGTCTACCATATCTACGGTAGTCAGAGCCATTGAGGCACTATTTTTATGTGCTTATTTTTCGTAGGCACTTCAATTACAAAGCTGAACATTTAAGTTTGCAAAGGACATTTTCCCCCGCAATATGTGAGTATATAACATGACGACTGTTATTTATAACGAATTAAAATGTACCAAATTCCAAGGAGTAGGCTTTAAAGTAAACAAATATGTGATGTATGAGTAGTTATATAGTTATAGGTTTGAATCTTAATTATGTCAATTATTTAGGAGTGACATACGAGATAATCTTGTGAATTCCTTAATTTTGACATAAATAACTTGTATTTGATTAGATTAAAAAAGTAGATTAATTAAGGACTGTGCAAGTTAACCCAAACACTACGATTAAAATTACTATTAACATTTCTTAAATAAAAAAATCAATCAACAAATCATAATAGTCACATTCTTTATTGTATATCTTTTGTTTTGTTCAAGAATGAAGGTAAATGACAACCGTTAAAGTGAAGACTCAATTGGAATTTGATCTCGAAAATGTAAACTTGATGTCACTTTAGCCATGGTTATTGAGGGTTTAGGTTCTTTGTAGTTTGAGAAATGATTTATCCTCTTACTTAATCATCTTATTAATCATCTTAATTATTAAATAAAACAAATATTAAATATTTATTATATTTTTAAGATATTAGATATATTTATTTTTTTATTTAATATTTTTTTCATTTAATATTAAAAAATTATTAGGAAGAATTTGTAAGAGAATATAAAATTACTCTTGTAGTTTTTTTCTTTTTTAATTTATAGAAGGTCTTAACCCTTAAAAAATATTTTTTGATAAAATATTTTAAGACAAATATAGTTTAATGAATGCCAACCATTAGATGATCAACTGTACATGTTGTAGTTTTTTTTAAATTGCAGAGGATCTAGATCCGTTCTTAAGCTTTTATATTGTATCTATTTTTTAAAAATAAATTGTGGTTACTAAAATATTTTTGTGAAAAAAATAATTTCATCAAATATTATATTAAAATGCGGTGTTTGGTAAAGTATTATAACCATATTTCAATATTTTAATAAAAACTTTGTTCCCAACAATAAAAAAGATAAACGAGAATATTTATTAAATTTGTAAAACTATATAGAAATTATTCCAAACGTTTTATTTTATATAATTTCTTAATAAGTTTAGTAATTTTATAACTATTGTTGAATTAAATCATGAAAAACAAAGTGAATCACAAGATTTGTGAAAATCATGTTTATGTTTTTTTTTTTAGTTGGAGCAATACTAGATATATAATTTTTGTATATAAAAATATATTTCCATTTATACTGTTAAATTTATATCTATATTTGTGCATGAACATATCATTTTTTTTATAAAGTTAAAGTTAATTTAGAAATTCTAGGCTTTTTTTTTTGGTACATAATTCCAGTTGTTTTTTTCATTACACCCAAAAACTATTCATCTAACTTTTTTTTTTTCACTTGGAGAATGATTGAACTTAGAATTCTTATCATTTGGCTTCACTTTCGGTACTTAAAGCATCATTACAGTTTGGTGACAAAACAAGGCGAAAAAAGTAATGAAAAGTGTACAATCTATTATAATACGGCACCTATATATTATGTTTTTAATGAAAGCACTAATATGTTATTAATTAATTGTTAAACTGAGTTAATAACTTATTTATATATTTTTCAGCTCAAAAAAAAAAAGATATTTACATATTATTAAATACAAATTTATTAATTAACTTAATCTATTTATTCACTTATAAAAAATGATACAATTATATTAGTTAAGGTACCAAAACCCGTTAAGAGTACATTAGAATCCCCATATTTATCATACTTATCTTGTTATTATGACTTTTATATTCTATTTTTTGATTCGCAAAATTCACGTTAATTAACTGGGGAAACACACATTATGCGGTTGTTGCACTGTAGACACGCCCATTTGAAAATATAGTATTAATTAACAAGCTAATAAATTTAAAAGAGTTTCTGGTCACTGATTAAAAAAAGAAACAGTGATATACAAAAGTTGGTTGTTGGATGCACTATAAAATTTTCAAAAAAGTGTAGTAAGAGAAGAAAAAAAAAATTCTGTGGAGATCTTGACCCCTTGAGTACTCGGCTCTCAATCTGGCTTTGTCATAGATAGTAGAGCTGGTAAAACGAGTTTAATCCGTCGGGTTAATTCGTCAATTTGTTATTTTTTTGTGAGTTAGTTTTAAGGATTGAACCTATATTTATTTTTTAACCTGCATAACTCACGGGTTAAGTGGGGCGAGGGTGGATTGGCCCTGTGAGTTAAGTTATCTTTTTAAAAAAAATGATAAGTATCTACTATAAATAAAAATTCTTTGATATTATATAATTATCAGTAAATAAAAAATATATTATATAATTTGAATATTTAATTAGACTATTTTAAAAAGTATATTTTAGATATATAATTTGTAATTTTTTATCATTATTATTTATTATTTTTTTATAATATTTATTAATTTTTTATATAATTTTTTTTATTTTTTAAAGGCCCCTCGGTTGTGGATGCTAACTCATCTATTTTTTTTCATTTTATCTTTTATGCGGACCAACCCGTCAACCTACCTTAAAGCGGAATGGATTAGTTCTTCCAACCTATTTTCTAAAACGAGTCAACTCATCCCGTTCTATATTTTAACGGGTTAAAACAGATTGAATTGAGTCAGAGTGGATTAGTACACTTTGCCACCTCTAATAGATAGCGTAGCATGCCACACTAATAAAATTATGTTAACGTAAGGATTAAATAATATATTTTTGCCACGAACAATTAACAAGAGAAAAATAAAACTTTTCCTTCCTACACCAAAAATTCATAATATAATAAATAATAGAGAAGGCTAAAATTTCACATGCAGTTGGTTAATGCTTAAAGTTGTGGAAGTATCTATACCAAAAATAAAAATTAAAAAGTTGTGGAAGTTAACATAAACTTTGCAGAAACAATATGTACTCTTTTTCTTCTTTTGGATGAGCACTTTACCCGACAATCTTATCTCTCAAGCTGAGTCTCCAAATTTAATTATTTATGTGCAGGTAATATAAATACATGTTATTGGATGATTCCTATTATTAATTTAAGTTATTTTATTTAAAATTTATGTTAGTATACTTAAAATTAATGGTGAAGATCAATTTAAAACATGCATTTATTGTTATTCTAAGAATATATAATAATTTTTTTTAAGTATGTAGTTTTTGATTTAATCTCAATATTTATGTATATGAAAATTACACTATTAAAAGAGTTCTTCCTTAAGTATCTAATCATACCTCAAAAATTACTATTTCATCTATTAGGTGAAGGATACTTTAAAAAAAAAAAAAAAATAAAAAAAAAAAAAATTGATGTGATTTGTTTTTAACAATTTGATATAATATGATATGATTTAATTTATAAATTAAATTTTATATTTAAAACTTATTATAAAAATAAATTTGAATTGATTGAAAAAATTAATTCTTCTATTTAGAATACATTAAAATAGGAATTGATTTGATTTGAGTTTATTATTTTATATTTTCATCTTTATAAGAAATAATTAGTAAGAATAAAATAATTTATTTGTTTAAAATCAAATCAAATTCTAATAAATTCTATCATATATTTGATAAGACTTATAAATAGAAAAAATGAAATTCATAAAATTTTAAAAATTAAATCATTTCTTATTTTTTATCATTCTAAATATAAAATTTAATTTATAAATTTAATAATTTTTCATGTTTTTATATTCCAAACACGCTAAAAGATTTGTTCTGACCGTGATCTGGGATCCCGTTCCATGGGATCAACTCGGCATGCACACTATAGGACTCTTCCTAGGCTGGCGTAAAGGGAGGTTCACAACGTAGTCCGGACCTCGGAAGATGGCACCCCAAGCGGTGTTGGGTCATGATGTCATAATTGATAGATTCGTGCAGAGGATAAATCCTTAAATATCCGTAATTGCTGATCATTAACTTACGATATTATAGGACTTATAGTTATCTTTGGTGGTTAAATACTTTCTAGATTTATAGGGATATATCCTATAATAATGGAGAGGTGATCCTCATCAAGATACTAATATTAAATTACCTGCATTCAGTAAGGATACCATTAAGATTCTGTATACGCTCTATAAATATAAGGTTAAGTCATCTTAAGAAGGTAACAATTAATACAATCCATAAGCCTACTTGAGTACGATCTGACTTGAGCGTTAGAGTCCCTTTTGCAGGTACCCACTCCCCTGTGCAGTACGCTCAGCTACCACTCAAGGAGGAAACCACCACATTCGTATCTATCTCAGGTACTCTCTGAATCCACTTCAGAACATTGGCACCGTCTGTGGGAAACCTTAAATTTCTAATCCCAACCAACCATGGTGAGCACGAGGCAAAACTTGAGAAGACACACTACACAAACCTTTGTCAACCAGAGGCAAGAACCTGATGTGCAACGTCCACCACTACCACCGCCTCTACCTGCGGCTCAAACCTCCGCTGTGAGAAATCAGGCACTCGGATCAGGAAGCTGACGTGATGGACACTCCACCTCCTTCTCCGAGGAGTCTGCTAACCCATCATGTAGGATTTCTGTCAGGGAAAGACTTGAATTCTCAGCCCAAAGAGGTGACCAGAGCCATCAAGAGCGCATGATCCCAGTGCACCAACGTCTGGGAATTCCAAACAATAAGTTCGATGACCGTGCATCCCGCTCTGAACGCACACATCAATCTCGGGCTTCTCAACGCCAGTTTCAAGATATGTTGCAATAACATATGAATTTGCTCAACGACCAATTCAGGAGGTTGGAAGACATACAACGTGCCATGCATGAAAACCAACCTAAGCCGCACCGTTGTGACAGACAAATCGACGTGAAAAATAATCAAAGGAGGGCTCACGTCAGTAATAGAATTCCCAACACCGGGAATAATAACTAGAACCGCAGAACAATGGAACAACTTTTCTCCGATCAACTCATGGAGTTCCGGGTTCCTAGGAATTTCAAGTTTCTGCCAAACTTGAAAATTTACGACGGAACCACGGACCCCCAGGAACACATAAATGCCTATGAACAGTCCTTATGTTTCTATTGTGGATCCATGGAATTGCTGTGTCGAGCATTCCGCCTCTCCCTCAAAAAGGGAGCCCTCAAGTGGTTTACCAGCCAACCACGGGGGACCATCGTAGATTGGTCGGATCTTAAGCAACATTTTCTGCTATAATACACCACTAGCAAGGAGCAACCTAAATCCATCGAATTCCTGGCTAAAATTCATCAGGGAAAGGACGAGTCCCTTCGGGATTATGTCAGGCGGTTCATGGCTGCCTGCACTAATGTAGAAAATTTTGAAGACAGAATAGCCTTGCATTATGCCAGAAGCGGCCTCCGAGTAGGTTCTGAGTTCTTCAAGTCCTTGGAAAAGAAGAAACCAGATAATCTAACTGACTTCTAGAAAAGATCCGAGAAATATGTCTACTTGGAGGAGGCAACAGAAGACCATAGAAGGTGGGACAAAGGCGAGCCTTCTCACCAGAAGCCCAACCAGAATTCCTCAAGGTCACGACCCCTAAAGGGTAGCCCGCCCCAGAGGAATTACTCTGACTATACTTCTCTGAACACGCCTCGGGAAACAATCCTGAGGGAAGTGATGCACATGGAGTTTCAGAATGTTCAGAGACTGCCCCCTATCAAGAAACACAAACAAAAAGATCACTCCAAGCATTGCACATAGCATAAGGCCTATGACCATGATACAGAAGATTGTTATCAGTTATGTGATGCTATCGAATTCTTAATCAAGGCCGGACGCCTGCAATAGTATATCCTTCGTGTACAAAATAACGAGGGGGACAATAGACGCAGAGATAATAGACGCACCCTACACCAGAGTCCGTCCCTTCCGCGCAGAAGAAGGACAAGAAGTCCTAGGAGAAGATCCCAGACTCCACCTCACCGAGATAATAATGACCGACAGGACAGGAATAGGGACGCTCCCCCCGGTGATAACGATGACCATCGCTCCGAGCCCAATAGAATAATCCATACCATTGCCAGCGGATTTGCCAGAGGGGGATCTTCAAACGGAGCTCGGAAGAAAGCCCTTCGAATGACCATTTTTAGCGTGGTCCACTCAGAAACTAGAACATAAGCAGAAGTCAGAAAGACACCTCTTATCACCTTCTCGGATGAAGACTATGGTGGAATAGTCCCGAACCACGACAATCCACTTGTCATCTCCGGTGTAATCTCCAATGCCAAAGTCCATTGAATTTTTGTCGACCAAGGGAGCTCAGTTGATATTATGTTCCTAGATCTCTATCAGAAGCTAGAGTTTCCACAATCAGACTTGATTCCTCATGTCGGAGAATTGACGGGTTTCACGGGCAAAAAAATCACCCTAATCAGATACTACGAAACACACCTGACCCTCGGATCATCTAAACTTTTCAGGACAATCAAGGTTAAGTTCCTAATTGTAGACTGCCCTTCAGCTTATAACATCATCCTGGGTCGTCCTTCTCTTAACGCACTTGGCACCGTGGTGTCTACCACCCACCTCGTGATGAAATTTCTCAATAAAAATAATGACGTCATTATCGTTAAAGGTAACCAAATCGCCGCCAGAAAATGCTATAATGAGAGCCTAAAAATTTGTAAAGCGCCTCGGAAGGAGAGATCTTTCGTTCCCACTTCGGTTCTCGATCAGGTCAATATTCTAATGATCGAGTTGGATGTCAAGGAAGAAATTCGGGGTACTTGGCCTCAGCCTGAAGGCAAGCTGCAATCTCTTTAGCTCGGGTCTAACCCAGAACAGGTTACCAAGATCGGAGCTCGTCTGGATGAAAAAGAAAAAAAACAACTGTCAGAGCTCTTGTTAAAAAACAGGGACCTTTTCGCATAGACGTCCTCCGACATGCCTGGACTTGACCCCACCTTTATTTGTCACCATTTGTCAATTAAAGAGGGCGCCAGGCCGGTTGCTCAAAAAAAGAGAAAGGTCGGACCCGAGAGGCAGCAAGTCGTTGAAGAACAGGTCAAGGAGCTACTAAAGGGCAACTTCATCAGAGAAATTTCTTATACCACATGGCTATCCAACGTGGTTCTCGTAAAGAAGTCTAATGGGAAGTAGAGAATGTGCGTAGACTATACTGATCTGAATAAAGCTTGTCCCAAGGACCCATACCCACTCCCAAATGTGGACAAACTAGTGGATAGCTCCTCGGGGTTCAGATGGCTTTCATTCATAACTGCATATTCCGGGTACAATCAGATCCCCATGTACGCTGGAGATAAGGATAAAATCGCCTTCATTACTAATAGGGCGAGCTACTGCTACAAGGTCATGCCTTTTATCCTAAAGAATGCAGGGGCCACCTACCAGAGGATGATGAACAAGGTCTTTGAAAACCAAGTAGGAAAGATACTTGAAGTCTATATAGATGACATGATAGTAAAAACCCCACACGGAGGATCGCACATGGCAAACCTCAAAGAAGTATTCGCACAAGTCCGAAAGTACAACATGAGGCTGAATCCGGAGAAGTACGCCTTCGGGGTCCAGGTCGATAAATTTCTAGGGTTCATGCTAACTCACCGAGGAATCGAAGCCAATCCTGATAAGTTTTAGGTCGTCCTCAACATGGGAAGTCCCCAAAACGTCAAAGAAGTACAATAGTTTATAAGGCGCATAGCGGCCCTCACAAGATTCTTAGCCAAGGCCGCCCTTAAGTCCCTCCCCCTGTTCAAACTTCTCCAGAAGGGAAAAGGTTTTGAATGGACTCAGAATGTGAAAACGCCTTCATGCCCTTAAAGACTCTCCTATCCTCCCCTCCCATTTTAACAAGGCCGGATACTGGGGAGATACTTTATTTGTATCTATCCGTCCATGATGAGGCCGTAAGCTCAGTTTTGATTTGGAAAACTGACGAAGGACAGAAGCTTGTCTACTTTGTAAGTAAGGTCCTTCAGGGCCCCGAGCTTCGATACCAAAAGGTAGAGAAAATTGCTTTTGCACTCATTGTTGATACCCAATTTTATCCATTTTTTTTATTTTTGTTACTTAATCAAGGTATGAACACTTAATTTTGTTCATAAAGTTTATTTTTAAACCTTGAAAAGTGAATGAAAATCTAAATAAAAAAAAGAAAAAAAAGGAAAAAAAAATGAAAAAAGTTGAAAAAACTAAAGTGTCTAAGTCCCACATTGGAGAAACCAAACTCCTTCTCCCTCCCCCCTCCTATATAAAGGAGTGATTCTCAATGGTTTGGATATCCAAAAAAAATACACTTGGGCTTAATACTAAGTATAAGAGCCCGAGACTTTAGTAAAAAATTTTCTCCATGCAAGTGGGTTGCTTTTCAAGGTTCGATTTGAAGAGAACGTGTGGGGCTCTGTGTAGAATTCTTTGAGCATAGCACTTTTATACGCCTTGAAGGTAAGTCTGCTCTTTCTTTCTTTCTTTTTCTTTTTTTGTTGTTTGTTTCTATTTTTATTTTATTTTTTATTTTACCTTTTTAATTTTATTTTTACCTTTCATTTAGGCTTTAACTTTCTATTGATGTCTTGAATTTTACATGTTTATTATATTTTCATTGTTGTCATTCATATTTGTATAAAATAATCTTATTTCATATCACTTCACTTGTAATAATATCATTATGCATTTGTACTTGTGTTTTAATTTAATTTATTTATTTTTGAATTAATATATTAACCAAATAATTTAAGACTGGCCTATGACGGAAAAATTGGGAGAGGATCGGAGAAAGCCGATCGAGATTACACTCTTCCCGATAATCTTGAGGCTTTATATTGGATTTTGCCAAGAACGCCGTGAAAGTCTAATCCCCACATAAAAATTAAAATAATTATGTAAATTAAAATATAATTTTTTTAAATAAACCAAAATAAACTTTTCTTTTTGTAAAATAAAGTATTCAAATAAAAGTGAACAAATTCATATAGTTTTAGCATTATGATTGTGGTGAATTAAAACTTTATTTTTCATGAAGACATTTTTTAGAAATTAATGCAAAAATCTCATTGTGCCTAAAAATATTTTTCTCCTTGATTACAAAAGAGATTTTATTTGGCCATTTACTTAAAAAAAAAAACTTTCTCTCACTTCAAACAAATTTCTTTGAATTAAAATTATTCATTGAAATTTTTTTTATTTGGTCATTTATTTTAAAAATTACTTCTCTTCAAAAGATAAAATTTTAATTCACCACTTTTATACAATATGTTATAGACTTAGAATTTGTTCTAAAATAATGGCTATTTAGTCATCCATTCCATGTCTTAGTCATTTATCATATTTGATATTATGCTTGACAAAATGGGACATGTTAAAATAAAAAAATAAAAAAATTCTTTTCTTTTAATTAGTTAAGGACCAATTAAATTAATCTTGCAAATAACATTAGATTAAATAGGTAACCGTTCTTAGAACGGACGGTGTAGGTGCTAACACCTTCCCTACCCGTAATCAACCCCGCCCGAACCTCAAACTCTGAAACGTAGACCATCTTTTAGGTGTCCAATTGCGCCATTCCATTTAATGGATAAAGCAATTGGTGGCGACTCCTAACACCCCGAGGTCCATTCCTCTTCTTTCTTTTTATTTTCGCGACGCCCTTCGGGACGGTTGCGACAGCTGGCGACTCCACTGGGGAGATTAGAGGGTTAAACCTTATTTTTAATCTCATGTGATTTGCTCTTTAATTATGTTGGTCCGTTTTTGTTTTATTTGTTTATTTGTTATTTGTTTCATATTATTGTATATTTTGTTTGCATTATATGTATTATATTTCTGCTTTGTAAATAAAGTTCTCTCATGTACACCTGCACACACAAGCTCTATACCCGAGCTCAGTATCTTGTAGGCTTAGATAGAGGGTGAAGTAGTGTTGCTTTGTGGGACTGTTGGTCTCCGTTTAGGCACATGAAAACCCCTCGCTCAAATTGAACTCTTTCCGCTTGTAACCTATCATGGGTGAGGATGGAGGACTCTTGCTAGCCAAAGTGTTGGTGACAGCAAGGGATAATTTGGGGACCTTTTTGTCCGATAGGGGTCTAGAACCAAAGCTCTCACTTGTAGATATAATCTTAGAGCTACCATCGTCCATAGAACTTATCCTGCTGAATGGGTACCAAGATTAGGTACCCATTTTCCTCTAACACATGAGGAATTTCTGTTTGTCTTTTATTTTGTAGTTGCTAACTTTTTGTTGTTTTCTTTTATCTTGCATTTGCATATGTGGTCCAATCCTGTGAAGATATCGATTCGATATCGCTTGCTGCTTTGGATCATGTCTCTACATGCATGGTTTATTTTTGCATTTTCTTTTTCTTTTTCATATTTTCTAATAAAAAAAATAATGAATACTAAAGGAAAACTGTCTCTACGACACCCATATAGGACTCGTTCTCAATCAAGAGTCATGGATGAACTGGGTCAATCACAAGAAGAGCTGAGAAGTGAAGTAAGTCAGCTAAAGGAACAAATGGCCAAGATCTTGAAATTAAAAAAGAACGAAGAATACAGAGGGACTCCTTCAAGGGCAAATGATGATCCTTCGGCCACACACTCGCTCACCACCTAGCTTTACACCAATTCCTTGGCAATATCCAAATGTCACCTCTCAAGGGCCATGATGCCACTCACCATTTACTCAAATAATCCTGAAACACATGCATCTTCATTCCCACCATATGACCTTCCACCTGGTTATGCGCCACAATTAGCCACCAATACTCTTGAGGGCAGTGCACCGACAGTCACAACAACTTCAAACCCTCCAAACACTACCCAAGGATCTCAGCCAAATACTAGTGTGATTCCTCAGTACCCTGTTTCCATTCCACCTTATGGCATTCCCCCTGATTTTATGCCGTCACAAATTACCAACCCTCTTGAGAGCGGCTCATCATTTGTAATACCTACTTCAGGGCCACAAAGCTCGACTCAGGCCCAACCTCATTTTTACATGCCACAGTCTTTCCCTCATAAGATCGCTGGTACTTCTCTGTTGAACCCTTCAACTGAAGACCTTCAATCCAAGGAAAAATTAGAAGTTCTTGAAGAAAGACTGCGAGCCATAGAAGGAGCAAGTAGTTATGGTCTTCTAGATGCCTCAGAGCTTTGTCTTGTCCCGAATGTAGTGATTCCTCCGAAGTTTAAGGTCCCAGATTTTGACAAATATAAGGGGACTACTTGCCCAAAGAATCACTTGATAATGTACATTCGCAAGATGGCTTCACAAGCTCATGATGACAAACTGTTAATCCATTTCTTCCAAGACAGTTTAACTGGGGCAGCTTTGAATTGGTACATACATCTTGAGCGTGCTCGTATAAGGAGTTTCAAGGATTTAGCTGATACTTTTGTAAAGCAGTACAAGTTCAATATTAATGTGGCACCAGATAGAATGCAACTACAAAGTATGTCTAAGAAGGATGCTGAGACCTTCAAGGAATATGCTCAGAGGTGGAGGGAAATGGCTGCACAAGTGGATCCCCCTTTGTCAGAAAAAGAGATGGTTACTATGTTCATTGATACACTACACACGCCATTCTATGGTCATATGATTGGAAGTGTGTCATTGATTTTTTCAGATATTGTGATAATTGGTGAAAGGATTGAAAATGAAATGAAAAGGGGAAGATTGCATCAAATGAATGATGAACAGGAAAGTATGGACAAATGTTGAACCAATTAAGGGTAGACTTCAGGTTGAATGAGTTAAATGAGGTTTCAAGAAAACTCATGGATGACAACGGTTACCTAATTCACTAGGCGTTGTCAGGAGGTTTCTACACATGCCCATCTGCAATAGGAGCAATTGTTTACAATGGTCGATCAGGGGCAACCTTAGAAAGTTTGATCAAGTGGCGATTCATTTTTCTAACCATCAAGAATGAACCGTTCCTTGGAGTCCTCCAGCACTGGGAAATTTCTGAGCGACTAGTATTCTGATTTGTTTATCAAGTTGTTACCATGAAATAATGGTTTAATTGTACTGATCCCATGCTTGTTCAATCATTAAAATCATTTGGTTTTTGAGCTTATGTGAACTTTCTTGAAGCATTAATGTGATGGATTTGCATGGATCTCAGCATACCTTATTTCTTTTTCCTATGTTCTTGGCACTCGTGTTCTTGTCAAATCTTTCTTGTTATTCTTTTCTTCCCTTTACTTACTTTCTTTTGGTTTGGATCCTATAGGACTTTCATTCTGGAAAAAATTTTGTGGTCATGAGGCCCATGTGTGTAGGTGTTCTTCGTCCCAAAAAAAATACAAAAAAAAAGAAAAAAAATAAAGGGAGCAAATAAATAATCACTCAGTGTGTATTATCCTTTTGTCTCTAAATTAAACTTTTTGAAAATGAGCAATCAAAATTTGAAATGAAGATTGGCTATCTTTCTCTATCTCTCACAAGAATTCATTATCCCTTGTTGTCCCATTTTGAGCTTGAAAGTTTTCTTCAATAAACCCTGGACAAGGATCACCTTTACACTAGAGGATAACACAAAAAAAAGGAGTTGGTTGCCATGACGACTATTTTGAAGTATAATGAAAAAAAGAAAAGAAAGGAAAGGTGAAAGGGGCGGAAAGTAAGTGCAAAAGCAATTGACAAAGTTCAAGTTTGAACAAGGATGAAAAAGAACAATAAGAGAAAAGTGTGCTTGAAAGTGCAAAAGTAATTGACAAAGTTTAAGTTTGAACAAGGTTCCTTGGTCCCACTTAACCTTTAAACACTTGTTTGAGCCTTATACCATTCTTTTTATAACCCCTAACCTTGGCCACATTACAAGCGTTAAAAAGTCCATTCTGATCAATAAAGGGTTGTTTTCATTTTCATTGACTTTAATTTTGAGACAAAAGGTTCATACCTTACTGAATTTACAATCCTTGCTCCTTAAAAAAAAAAAGACAAAAAAAAAAAAGACTTACATTAGGGCAAGTTGTTACCCTGTTCAAGTTGCCCTTACATTGGGGCATGTTTTCTTTTGGTTTAATCTGACTCTACATTGGGGCAAATTTCTACATTGTTTAATTCGACTTTATACTGGGGCAAATCTGTTGGTTCAGCTTGGCTCTACATTGGGGTAAGTCTCTGGCCTTTTCAATTCGGCTCTAAACTGGAGCAGTTTGCTTTGTTTTATTTGGCCTTACACTGGGGCAAAAATTTTATTCTCAAGTTCCCCACTGGGACATTTTTTGTTGTCAAATGGCCTACACTAGGGCATCTTTGTTCTCAAATGACATACTCTGAGTCAAATTCATTTGATATCATACATGAGGGTAGATTTTTGTGGATACCTAATAAAGCAATGGTCATGATGTCCAGTTGTCAAGTAAAGATCAATCAAATCCAAACCAGAAAAAAAGGGGGAAGAAAAAAGCAAAAAAAAAAAAAACTTGGCTTTTGTACTATTCCACTTCTTGTTTTTTTTTTCTTTGTAAATGTCCTTGTGTAGTCATACTCCCAAAATCAATCAAAAAGGTTTCTCAGTTAGTAAATCTCTTTCATATCCATGCATATCTGGTACATGATGCTTCAAGTTAGTGAACATGAGTACAATAGTACAATTTAACCATCTAATGGTAATCTCTTATTGAACAACTCAAGCCAAAGAAGCTCTAGAGTTTCAATCGATGAAGGGAATGACATTCTCAATTGATAATTCAGATTGAAGTGTGTCTTGTAGAAATGGGAATCTCTGGAAAAGGAAGTCACAAGCTTCTACACTAATCATATCTAATGAAGAAAGATTTGAACAAGACGAGATTGGAAATGATCCCATTTGAATATGGGTTTGGATGGTCAAAGAAGAGTTTAGTTCAAAACTTTGCTAAAAGATGTTTTTCTCAAGTACATTCACTTTTTTGGCTCATGGCTAACTGTGCAAAGTTTTCTGACTTAAGGCTCACTGCATAAAGCTTTCTGGCTCAAGGCTCTTTAAGAGTATTGGTTAGAGAAGAAGGACAACCAGGTCACCTCAAGGGTCATCTAAAGGGTTTTCCCTTTGCTCTTATGTGTCACATCTAAATGCACACCTCAAGGGTCATTCTGGTTAGACATTTCAACCATCGGCTAAGTAGACAAATGAAAGGATGCCATTAAATCTTATTCCAGTTCATCTTTGAAAATGATTGCAATCATGTCCTCAAGGGTCGTGGAGACAAAAACAAAAAAATAAAAAAAAAACAAACAAAAAAGGAAAAAAGAAATTTTTTCATACTCTCATACATTTGAAGCATGCATTGCATAAGTGCATTTGTTCTCATTTTGCTAGCCTTGACCTACAAAGGTCCAAATTGCTGTTTCCTTTTCTGGGTCCCTGTACCCATTATTTTATGTTTTTGGGTCCCCGTACCCATTGCTTCTAAGTTTTTGTTAAGCTTCGGATACGACTCATGACTTTTTACCTTTTGGGTCCCCGCACCCATTGTATTCTCGTTCCGGGCCCCCGCGCCCATTGTGTTTTCCTTTTTCCGGCCTCTGCGCCCATTGTGTTTTCCTTTCCAGGCCCCCGCGCCCATTGTGTTTTCCTTTACGGGCCTCCACGTCCATTGTCTTTTAGTTTTTGGGTTCCTACACCCTGGTTTTCTCGTTTCCGGGCCCCCGCGCCCATTGTCTTTTAGTTTTTGGGTTCCTACACCCATTGTTTTCTAGTTTCTGGTCCCCCACGCCCATTGTGTTTTCCTTTCTGGGCCCCCACGCCCATTGTCTTTTACCTTTTGGGTCCTCATACCCATTGTTTTATGTTTTCGGGTCCCCGTACCCATTGCTTTTAAGTTTTCTGTTAAGCTTCAACGGATACCCGACTCCGTAAGCTTATTATCTTGTTTTGGTTAAACTTCAGCGGATACCTGATTCCGCAAGCTTTTGGGTCCTCGTACCCATTGTTTGTTTTTGGGTCCTCGTACCCATTGCCTTTTTGTTTTTGTTAAACTTCAACGGATACAGACTCAGTAAGCTTCTTACGTTGTTTTTGTTAAGCTTCACGGATACGATTCATGCAAGCTTTTTACCTTTGGGTCCTTGTACCCCTTGCTTCTTTGTTTTTGTTAAGCTTCAACGGATACCCGACTCAGTAGCTTCTTACCTTGTTTTTGTTAAGCTTCAACGGATACCCGACTCGTAAGCTTCTTACGTTGTTTTGTTAAGCTTCGGCGGATACGATTCATGAGCTTTTTACCTTTGGGTCCTCGTACCCTTGCTTCTTTGTTTTTGTTAAGTTTCAACGGATACCCGACTCTGTAAGCTTCTTACGTTGTTTTTGTTAAGCTTGGCGGATACACGATTCCGCAAGCTTTTTACCTTTGGGTCCTCGTACCGTTGTTTTGGGTCCTCGTACCCTTGTTTCTTTGTTTTGTTAAGCTTCAACGGATACCCGACTCGTAGCTTCTTACCTTGTTTTTGTTAAGCTTCAACGGATGCAGGCTCAACTCCGTAAGCTTCTTACGTTGTTTTGTTAAGCTTCAGCGGATACGATTCCGCATGAGCTTTTTACCTTTGGGTCCTCGTACCCATTGTTTTTGGGTCCTCGTACCCCTTGCTTCTTTGTTTTGTTAAGCTTCAACGGATACCCGACTCAGTAAGCTTCTTACCTTGTTTTTGTTAAGCTTCAACGGATACCCGAGACTCAGTAAGCTTCTTACGTTGTTTTTGTTAAGCTTCACGGATACGATTCCGCAAGTTTTTTACCTTTTGGGTCCTCGTACCGTTGTTTTTGGGTCCTCGTACCCGCACTTCTTTGTTTTTGTTAAGCTTCAACGGATACGACTCAGTAAGCTTCTTACCTTGTTTTTGTTAAGCTTCAACGGATACCCGACTCAGTAAGCTTCTTACCTTGTTTTTGTTAAGCTTCAACGGATACCCGATTCCGTAAGCTTCTTACCTTGTTTTTTGGTTAAACTTCAGCGGACACTTAAATCCGCAAGTTTTTACCTTTTCATGGATAAAATTGAATCAATTCCTTTGTTTTTCATTTATCCTAAATGTAAAACAAAGGGGGGTAGCTGTTGATACCCAATTTTATCCATTTTTTTATTTTTGTTACTTAATCAAGGTATGAACACTTAATTTTGTTCATAAAGTTTATTTTTAAACCTTGAAAAGTGAATGAAAATCTAAACAAAAAAATGAAAAAAAAGGAAAAAAAAAATGAAAAAGTTGAAAAAACTAAAGTGTCTAAGTCCCACATTGGAGAAACCAAACTCCTTCTCCTCCCCCTCCTATATAAAGGAGTGATTCTCAATGGTTTGGATATCCAAAAAAATACACTTGGGCTTAATACTAAGTATAAGAGCCCGAGACTTTAGTAAAAAATTTTCTCCATGCAAGTGGGTTGCTTTTCAAGGTTCGATTTGAAGAGAAACGTGTGGGGCTCTGTGTAGAATTCTTTGAGCATAGCACTTTTATACGCCTTGAAGGTAAGTTTGCTCTTTCTTTCTTTCTTTTTCTTTTTTGTTGTTTGTTTCTATTTTTATTTTATTTTTTATTTTACCTTTTTTAATTTTATTTTTACCTTTCATTTAGGCTTTAACTTTCTATTGATGTCTTGAATTTTACATGTTTATTATATTTTCATTGTTGTTATTCATATTTGTATAAAATAATCTTATTTCATATCACTTCACTTGTAATAATATCATTATGCATTTGTACTTGTGTTTTAATTTAATTTATTTATTTTTGAATTAATATATTAACCAAATAATTTAAGACTGGCCTATGACGGAAAAATTGGGAGAGGATCGGAGCGCCGATCAGATTACACTCTTCCCGATAATCTTGAGGCTTTATATTGGATTTTGCCAGAGAAAGCGCTAAGAGTCTAATCCCCACATAAAAATTAAAATAATTATGTAAATTAAAATATAATTTTTTAAATAAACCAAAATAAACTTTTCTTTTTGTAAAATAAAGTATTCAAATAAAAGTGAACAAATTCATATAGTTTTAACATTATGATTGTGGTGAATTAAAACTTTATTTTTCATGAAGACATTTTTTAGAAATTAATGCAAAAATCTCATTATGCCTAAAAATATTTTTCTCCTTGATTACAAAAGAGATTTTATTTGGCCATTTACTTAAAAAAAAAAACTTTCTCTTACTTCAAACAAATTTCTTTGAATTAAAATTATTCATTGAATTTTTTTTTATTTGGTCATTTATTTTAAAAATTACTTCTCTTCAAAAGATAAAATTTTAATTCACCACTTTTATACAATATGTTATAGACTTAGAATTTGTTCTAAAATAATGGCTATTTAGCCATCCATTCCATGTCTTAGTCATTTATCATATTTGATATTATGCTTGACAAAATGGGACATGTTAAAATAAAAAATAAAAAAAATTCTTTTCTTTTAATTAGTTAAGGACCAATTAAATTAATCTTGCAAATAACATTAGATTAAATAGGTAACCGTTCTTAGAACGGACGGTGTAGGGTGCTAACACCTTTCCTACCCGTAATCAACCCCCGCCCGAACCTCAAACTCTGAAACGTAGACCATTTTTTAGGTGTCCAATTGTGCCATTCCATTTAATGGATAAAGCAATTGGTGGCGACTCCTAACACCCCGAGGTCCATTCCTCTTCGTTCTTTTTATTTTCGCGACGCCCTTCGGGACGGTTGCGACACTCATTATTACAGCAAGAAGACTTCGACAATACTTTCAATGCCACCCAGTGGTGGTAAGGACGGATTAACCCATCTGGCAGGTACTACATAAACCAGATCTGGCTGAAAGAATAATTGCATAGTTGATCGAGCTCTCAGAGTTTGGGATTACATATGAGCCACGACTTGTAATAAAAGCCCAAACATTGTCCGACTTCTTAGCGGAGCTCACATCAGACAACGGCGACCCTAAGAGGGCCTCTTGGACCATTCTCATCGATGGGTCATCAAACCCAAAGGGAAGCGGGACCTGGGTGATATTGGAGAGCTCAGAGGGATTGACCTTAGAGCACTTCCTGAAATTTGAATTCCCGACCTCAAACAATAAGGCCGAGTATGAAGCCTGCATCACTGGATTACTAATGGAAAAGAATATGGAGGCAACCCGGATCACACTTTGCAGTGATTCCCAGCTGGTGACCTCCAAAATCTGAGGATAGTATCAAGCTAAAGAACCTCTACTATAGAAATACTTGAGTAAGGTCCAGAAACTCTTGAGGGCCTTTGAGGAGGTCAAGATAGAACACATTCCAAGAGAACAGAACTCTAGAGCAGATCTTCTGTCTAATCTGGCCAATACGAAGAGCCTTGGAAATAACCGGTCTGTAATCCAAGAAACTTTCTCTCAACCCTCCATCACGAATCATGACATATTCCAAGTGGAGGACCTTCAGTTATCTTGGATCACCTCTATACTGGGCTATTTGCAGCATGGAACTTTACCATCGGACCCAAAAGAAGCCTCCAAACTGATAAAAATCACTATTAGGTACACTATCTACAACGACCGTTTATACTGTCGTGGTTTCTCGTCCCCTCTTCTAAAATGCTTAACCCCAAAGGAAGCAGAATACGCCATAGCTGAAGTTCATGAAGGAAGCTGCGGCCACCATTTAGGAGGCAAAGCCCTAGCCCAAAAAGTATTAAGGGCAAGATACTATTGGTCAATAATGGAAGTTGATTCCCAAACGTATGTTCAGATTTACGACAAGTGTCAGTGCCATGCAGATCATTATCAGGCTCCCTCTGAAGAGCTGTTCACGACCTCAGTTCCGTGGCCTTTTTACAGGTGGGGTATGGACATCTTGGGCCCGTTCCCCCAAGCCCCAGGACAATTTAAGTACTTGGTAGTAGTGGTAGATTATTTTACCAAATGGATCGAGGCCGAACCCTTGGTCACTATCACCTCAATAGGAATCTAGAAGTTTACTTAGCGCTATCTTATCACCAGGTTTAGCGTGTCGAAATCCATCGTCACGGATAACGGCACCCAGTTTAAAGATAAAAGCTTTGAAGAGCTACTGGCCGGATTAAAAATAAAGCACCATTGCAACTCTGTTGAGAACCCTAGGACAAACGGACAAGCCGAAGCCACCAATAGGATCATCGTACGAGGCCTAAAAAGGAGGTTAGATGAAGCCAAAGGAAACTGGGTCGAGCAGCTTGATCATGTGGAAATAGGTTTGCCCCAATGATTTAATATGTTAACTTTTGATGATGACAAATATAAGACAAAAAGAATGATGCTTATGCTTTATAGTTATGCTTAATAAATGACAAATGTATCACAAAAGAATGTTGATCATGTTATATAGATGTGCTTAATGAGATATATTATATCATGCATGATTATGTATTTTATCTAGTTATATTTCACTTAATAATCATGCAATGAGATATATGTAACATTCATCTTATAATATATCCAATAATGCATTATATGAGTTGTATTGAATTAATATTGGATTTGATTCTATTTTGATGAAAATGTGTAAAGTGTTCTTTGTTGCATCCTATATAGGTATATCTATTTGTAATTGATAAATATCTTATTTGAATGTGTCTATGAAAGTCTTATATGCATGTTAGACTAAATATAGTTATACATTTATGAATCATGCATATGAAGATATTGAGTTATGAATTTGAACTAATTATGCTTGTTTTAAGTGAGTAATATTTTGTAGGATAGTCCAAGCACCAAGAGTGAGCATTGCAACAAGAAAGTAAAAAGATCACAACTATACTCAACTCAAGAAGGATGAAAATAATAAAGATGCTCTAAGCTTGTGCAAGACATGAAGAGAAGAAAATTTCGGAAGCTTGGATTACATCAAGAAGCCAAAGGATTGAAAGTGCAAAGATTAAGTCCCAAGGTTCTTCAAGAATAGCTTATAGGACTTAGATCTTGTGTAAAGGTAAAAAGGAATCACACTAAGTTTAAACAAGTTTTAAACAACTTTATAAGTGTTTCTAAAATGTTTAAATGCCCAAAAAATGTTTTTGAAAAGCTAGCCTTAGTGGTATTTCAAATCTGTGAAAATTAGTCAAGTTTGTATTTTGTAAAACTAATATTTAGTTACTCTTTTGATCATAACTTTCAAATTAGTTTGAGTTTTGTTTTGAAACTTATTTCATATGAAAATAGACTCAAATATCTTTCCAATGAGTGGTCATTTGCTTTAAACGGATAGGAAATGAAAAAGTTATGACCAATTAAAGTTTGAGTTTTGAAAATCTGACCTTTAGTTACTATTTTGATCATATCTTTCAAAATACTTTGATTTTTGTTCTGAAACTTTTTCATATGAAAATAGACTCAAAGATCTTTCCAATGAGTGGTCATTCGCTTTAATCGGATAAGAAATGAAGAAGTTATGACCTTTTAAAGTCAGTTTTCAAAATCAGAAAATGCTGTAATCGATTACACAGGTCATGTAATCGATTGCAACGTTGATAGAAGCCGTGTAATCGATTACAGGAAGTGTATAATCAATTACAAAGTGCCCAGAAAGCTTGTAATCAATTACATGAGGCTTGTAATCAATTACCAAGTGACTAGGAATGTTTCTAACGGCTATAAACGGCTAGTTTTCATAGAAAATCATTATAAAACACTACCAATAGTTATTTTATCACTTGGGCTCTATATATAAGTGCTGTGTGAAGCTTATACACCTCAAGAACACTAGAATTGATCCTTGAAACATTAAAATCATATTTTGAGCTTTAAAGTGTGAATCCTTGATACCCATAGAGTTTCAATTTGTATTATCCACTCTTGAGAGAGTTTTCTATCATCTATACTTTGTTCTTCAAGTTGTATATCTACTCTTGTGAGAGTTTATATTCTTTCTCTTCATCTTAATCTTTGTTTTAAGAGCATGAGATATCCCTCTTGAGTAAAGGGTGAGGTATCCCTTAGAGAGTGAGGCATCTCTCAAAGTTGGTAAAGGGTGTAAGGTATCCCTTGAGGGTGAGGCATCCCTCAAAAGTTATAAAGGGTGAGATATCCCTGTTTGAGGCTCAAGCACAAGGGTATGGTATCCCAAGGTGTATTGAGTGCTCTCAATTATAAAATTTGTCAAGCACCTATTGAAGCTTGAAGATATAGTGGAAAATCTCTAGCGGTTGCTTGAGGATTGGACGTAGGTCACAAGTGGATTGGTGGCTGAACTAGGATAAACCTTGTGTTTGCTTCTCTCAACTCTATCTTATTTACATTTGCGCTTTAATTATATATAATTGAGTTGAACTTGATATTTAGATTATTTGCTTAATTTACCATATACTTCAAGTTGTAGTTGAGTAATCTATAATAGCTATACCTTTGTTGTGCATATTCCGCTGTATTTATTAATTGAATAATTCAAAATGCATAATTTGTCAAAGTTGCATTAAAACTAGTCATCACCCAATTCACCCCCTTCATGGGTAATGGTTGCCATGGCTAACAAGTGGTATCAGAGCTTCGTGCTCTGGTAAAAGCTTAACAGCTTGGAGTTAAAGATCCTTGTTTGTTTGGCAACCATTACGAGCTTTTCAAAATGGAAGGTTTTGAAATTAATAAACCACCATTCTTTGATGGTGTGAATTTCGTTTATTGGAAAGTTAGAATGGAAATTTATATGCAATCTATTGATATTGATTTGTGGGATATTATGCTTGATGGATTTACATGCAAATCAAAACAAACTTGGAATGACTATAATAAGAAATGCTTTTCATTAAACATTAGAGCAATGCAAATATTGAGAAGTGATTTAAATGATGATGCTTATACTAAAATTAAGAGTTGTTCTAGTGCTAAAGATATATGGGATACTCTTGATGATATCTATCTTGCTAACAATGATTTTTTGTATAAAATTATACATAGAGAGCAAGAAGAGCAAAAACCATTGAAGGAATCTTGTTGTGAAAAATATCCTCAAAATGATGCTCAATTTGAAGAGGTGGCAAAGCAAAACCAATTGATATATACTCTTGAAGCTTTGATGCACAACAATGAGGAAGATGGTGATTCCCTTGAAGAGTCATTAGTGCAAGAAATTGTGACAACCTCCCACTTGACTCCAAAGAACCTTGAGGTAAATAATACCTATCTTGATTATGGTCCTTCCTAGGATGACCTACAATGTGCATATGATGAATTATATGATAGTTTGTTTAATTTAGAAAATAAAAATTTATCTTGTTTGGAAAACATTTCCTCCATTGAAAATGAAATTGAGATTTTGAAAAATGATTATGCTTTTCTTGATGAGGAAATGCCTTTGAAATATGAAACCTCAACTTCTTGTGAAAAGTGCATTAATTTAGACAATCAAGTTGATGACATATATTCCAAACTTGCCAAAGAAAATAATTCTAATTGCTTACATTCTATGCTTGTTAATGAGAATAAAATTAATATTGTTCCACATAAAAGTTCAAGCAAGGCTTATGACAAAAATAGTTTAGAATATAAAAATAACAAAAGGCTTATGTTTTTCAAAAATGATCTTCAAAGGACCAAGCCATCATTAAATTCAATTGTTACAATTTTTGTGGTCATCTAGGACATATTTCTCATTTATGCAATTATAGAAGAAATCTTTATATGAGAAATAGTATGGTATGGGTTCCCAAAGACCTTAAATGCCCTAGTACTAACATTGAAGGAACCAAGATGAAGTGGGTACCAAAATGTCCTCCTAGTGTTTCAATTATGCAGAAAACTTCTCAAAATGATGGACAAATTGGTCAAGTGAAAAAGGAATCATCAAGGGGAATACTTCCAAAGCCCATTGGTAGAAGTTTTGATCAAAGAAGGAAGATGACTTCAACCAAAACTTCTCAAGTATAAAATGTAGAACTTGCAAAGGTCAAAACACCAAAAGAGAAGCAATGGGTAAAGAAAAGAGTTTCCTTGATTACCAAGGCCAATGTATCAAAAGTTTCTACCTCTTATGCACATTCACTTAAAAAGACAATGAATATGAGGTATATTCCTTATAGGCCCTAGGTAGAGGATAGAATCATATGCACTTAGTAAAATATGAATATTTTGTTTAGCACATGATTATATTAATTCTTGTTATACCATAACTCATTAATTTGTTATATATCTTAGTACATGAGATTCTACAATGCCTATGTATGCTTTCTATGCTTTAAATTATCTATATATCATGAAAGTATGCATGCTATTGACTAGGTACTTAATAGTAATTGATTAATTGATTTATTGTGCTCAATCTACATACTATGAAAAAAATGATATTTATGAGAGCATAATTAATAATAATCAATGACTAACCACTATGGATTCAAAATTGGTGGATACCAAAGAAATTACTTTGAATTGTATTGTAAGCTGACCATTAGCTCAAGCATGCAAATGAAGTGAAATACAACCGTGCTACTTGAGGTTGGGAAAACTTAAAATGGTCCAAGTTCTCCAAAAGTGGTGAAAAACATAAAAAGAAAGACATGAAGAACTACAACATTCTCAAGGGGCTTTGAGGCATAGAAGTTGGAGTCACCTACAAAAACTCAAAAAGTACACTTTTGGTGATATCAATCTTTTATCCTTACTTACGCTTTAATTTAAATATCATGTGATATTTGGATAAATAGATATTTGTTTTATGTCTTAACATGCCTTAAATTGTGCTTTTCTAGCATTGTATTTTAAAAGTGTCTTTACATATGTTAACATGCTAGATATGCACACAACTTGCTTGGAATGACATGCTATGGTAATATCTTTATTCTTGAGCTTGTGACCATTTCTCCTTGTTCAAATATGAAAATTTCACATACTCATAAGTAGTTTTAATCCTTTCTCCTTTATGCTTATTTTTCCTATATACTTACTTGGAGTTTGAATTATTAAAAGTTATATGTCTTCTTGTTTGAAATTGTTTGATATGTTCATATCCTAAAAATAAGAAGTAAATGATTCATTTTTATGCCTTGAACTTGCCTTTGAACTTCAATGGTTTTTAAAATGAAGTATATCTTGAAATGAATCATGAAAGGTTTCAAAAATTATAGTTCCACGATTTTTCAATTCTTTCATTATAATAAGGGATTTTTTGTTCTTGATTGGCATGTGTGCATACTAGAATTCCTTACTTGATATTACATGTCTTACATGATCATTGTTTGCCCCAAAATGCTTATATAAGTTTTGATGTTGATCATATATTTCTTGATAAACTTGAATTATGTCTTAAATTGCTTAAACCATATTTTTGGATTCAAGTGCATATGTCCTTCTTTTGTTCTCTTTAGAACTAACTTTGCATGGTTGATAATGTGAGACATGATTTTTCATTATATATCAACCTAAATTATGCTTGTAAATGAGCTTAAATGATATTTGATGCTAACATATGATTTAGAGAACTTTTAGAGTTAGTTTTGCAAGTGTCTCTATGTGTTTCAAATATAGTCATCAAATATTGAAATGTCAAGCATATATGGACAAAGAGAAGAGTTGGATGAAAAGGGACATGAGGAGACTTTCTTCAAGAGTAATGGAATAGAATACTCAATGGAAGAAAGCCCAAATTCAAAGGTCCAATAAATGAAGAACATTTTAAAGAAGTATCACTCTCTCAATAAGTATCTTTATTCCTAAGCTATTGTAGTATTCTATATACTATGGATTATATGATACTTGTTGATAATTTGATCTTAAATGATTAGATGCTTTCTTTACATGAGAAGTATGCTTAGCATTGACAAAGTTCCTAATTGGATATTAACTTGCTAATTTTGTCATTGCATATAGGGTGAATGATGTTAGTTCTATACATGCTTTGATCCCTATAGCATATTTCATCATGATGAATGTTTGATATCTATGATTCTCTTGATTTATGGTTTCTTAGTGGTATAACACCTAAGAGAATCATGCTCTTGTTTTGAAAAGAGTTTATGGCTTGACTAAAAAGTTTTTTTTAAAAGCAAAATCTCTTATCAAATTTGAAAGAAGCTTTTCAAGTTCCATATCCTTGAGAATCTTTTGAACTTGTCTTAAGAAATTGAAAGTATTTTCACCTCTTAATTGTCTTGAAAATTTGGAAATCATTTGATTTGTGCTATAAATGTACTATTCTCTTCATTTGCTTTGAAAAGTCTTATTAAATCTTGAGAGAATGCTTAAAAAAGTTTTCAAATAGATCTTTTGAAATATTCTATAGAGCTCATCTTGATACTTCAAAAGATAAGCCTTGTTCTTCAAAGTATTTTATTTTCTCAAGACTCTTGTTCAATAAAAAAGAGATGAGATTTACTTTCATATGTTCTTTTAACTTGGATTTGATCATTCTCAAGGAATATATGGCTTTAATATTAAACCTCTTTACCTTTCTAAAATGCTTTTGAAAATATAATGTACTCTTGTAAGATTTTTTTTTGAAAGGAAGAGAAGTTTTTAAAATGATTTGTGATTGATGGATTAAGAATATGTATCTTTGCCTTGTTTTTCTTTATGGTAATATACTTACATGGTCTTGGCATGCATATTTCTCTTTATATATCTTGTGCTTTAATAAGGGGGAGCTTATCTTGCTTATCTTATATATCTTTCTTCCATCTCCTTGTTAACTATAAATATATGCATAACTATGTTGAACTATTATGTTTAATATTTTGATAATATGCATATTTTGAGGGGGAGCCTAATTCTTAAATTGTTGTTTATATCGCTTGGCATACATCATTGTTTGACATGAAGTGTTTTATTGTTAATACTATCAACATATCAGCAAAAATCATCTCTTATTGTCTTTCTCTCTATCAATGAAAGAAGGTAAACTTTCTTAAACTTCATATCTTTTGATTCTTTTATTGAGAAGATCCTACCGTTCTTGACAATATGAGTTTTATCTATAAGGGGAGAAAATATTATATTTCCTTCCTAAGCCTTTTTGTTGATGTCAAATAGGGGGAGTGAAAATTGAAAAGAAAAATATGTTCTTGTGTTTATTGCTTAATATGCTTATATGAATATCTATTCTTCTATATTGCTCAATATATTTTTCTTTGGTGATTTGTCATTATCAAAAAGGGGGAGATTGTGGAAATAGGTTTGCCCCAATAATTTAATATGTTAAGTTTTAATGATGACAAATATAAGACAAAAAGAATGATGCTTATGCTTTATAGTTATGCTTAATAAATGACAAATGTATCACAAAAGAATGTTGATCATGTTACATATATGTGCTTAATGAGATATATTGTATCATGCATGATTATGTATTTTATCTAGTTATATTTCACTTAATAATCATGCAATGAGATATATGTAACATTCATCATATAATATATCCAATAATGCATTATATGAGTTGTATTGAATTAATATTGGATTTGATTCTATTTTGATGAAAATGTGTAAAGTGTTCTTTGTTGTATCCTATATAGGCATATCTATTTGTAATTGATAAATATCTTATTTGAATGTGTTTATGAAAGTCTTATATGCATGTTAGACTAACTATAGTTATACATTTATGAATCATGCATATGAAGATATTGAGTTATGAATTTGGACTAATTATGCTTGTTTTAATTGAGTAATATTTTGTAGGATAGTCCAAGTACCAAGAGTGAGCATTGCAACAAGAAAGTAAAAAGATCACAACTATGCTCAACTCAAGAAAGATGAAAATAATAAACATGTTCCAAGCTTGTGCAAGACATGAAGAGAAGAAAATTTCAAAAGCTTGGATTACATCAAGAAGCCAAAAGATTGAAAGTGCAAAGATTAAGTCCCAAGGTTCTTCAAGAATAGCTTATAGGACTTAGATCTTGTGTAAAGGTAAAAAGAAATCACACTAAGCTCAAACAAGTTTTAAACATCTTAATAAGTATTTCTAAAATGTTTAAATGCCCAAAAAAATATTTTTAGAAAGCTAGACTTAGTGGTATTTCAAATTTGTGAAAATTAGTCAAGTTTGTGTTTTATAAAACTGACATTTAGTTACTCTTTTGATCATAACTTTCAAATTACTTTGAGTTTTGTTTTGAAACTTATTTCATATGAAAATAGACTCAAATATCTTTCCAATGAGTGGTCATTTGCTTTAAACAGATAGGAAATGAAAAAGTTATGACCAATTAAAGTTTGAGTTTTGAAAATCTGACCTTTGGTTACTATTTTGATCATATCTTTCAAAATACTTTGAGTTTTGTTCTGAAACTTTTTCATATAAAAATAGACTCAAAGATCTTTCCAATGAGTGGTCATTCGCTTTAATCAGATAAGAAATGAAGAAGTTATGACCTTTTAAAGTCAGTTTTCAAAATCAGAAAATGCTGTAATCGATTACACAAGCCATGTAATCGATTACAATGTTGACAGAAGCCGTGTAATCGATTACAAGAAGTGTATAATCAATTACAAAAAAGTACCCAGAAAGCTTGTAATCGATTACATGAGGCTTGTAATCGATTACCAAGTGCTCAGAAACGTTTCTAACGGGTATAACCGGCTAGTTTTCATAGAAAATCATTATAAAACACTATCAATAGTTATTTTATCACTTGGGCTCTATATATAAGTGTTGTATGAAGCTTATACACCTCAAGAACACTAGAATTGATCCTTGAAATATCAAAATCATATTTTGAGCTTTAAAGTGTGAATCCTTGATACCCATAGAGTTTCAATTTGTATTATTCACTCTTGAGAGAGTTTTCTATCATCTATACTTTGTTCTTCAAGTTGTATATCTACTTTTGTGAGAGTTTATATTCTTTCTCTTCATCTTAATCTTTGTTTTAAGAGGATGAGATATCTCTCTTGAGTAAAAGGTGAGGTATCCCTTAGAGAGTGAGGCATCTCTTAAAGTTAGTAAAGGGTAAGGTATCCCTTGAGGGTGAGGCATCCCTCAAAAGTTGTAAAGGGTGAGATATCCCTGTTTGAGCCTTAAGCACAAGGGTGAGGTATCCCAAGGTGTGTTAAGTGCTCTCAATTGTAAAAGTTGTCAAGTACCTATTGAAACTTGAAGATATAGTGAAAAATCTCTAGCGGTTGCTTGAGGACTGGATGTAGGTCACAAGTGGATTGATGGCTGAACCAAGATAAACCTTGTATTTGCTTCTCTCAACTCTATCTTATTTACATTTACGCTTTAATTATATATAATTGAGTTGAACTTGATATTTAGTTTATTTGCTTGATTTACCATATACTTCAAGTTGTAGTTGAGTAATCTATAATAGCTATACCTTTGTTGTGCATATTCCACTGTATTTATTAATTGAATGATTCAAAATGCATAATTTGTCAAAGTTGTATTAAAATTAGTCATCACCCAATTCACCCCCCTCTTGGGTAATGGTTGCCATGGCTAACAGATCATATTCTCTAGGCATACTGGACTACTCCCCATTCCACCACGGGTGAATCTCCATTCAAATTGACCTACGACTGTGAAGCCATGATCCCGGTAGAGATTAGAGAGCCCAGCTGGTGTTACTAACAGTTCTCATTTGATAGTAATCCTGGTCCAATCCGAGAAGACCTAGACCTACTGGAGGAAAGAAGAAATGTGGCTCACATACGGGATGCCGCTCTTAAACAAAAGGCAGCAACTAGGTACAACAAGAAAGTGGTCCCAAGAAAATTTCAACCTGGCGACCTAGTGCCCAGGAGAGCCGACATAGGAGGAAAAAATGCCTCTCAAAGTAAATTAGCCCCTAACTGGGAAGGGCCCTACCGTGTCGTCACCAGTACGGGTAAGGGAGCTTACACCCTGGAAATGTTATCTGGCACCCCGGTCAAGAATTATTGGAATGCGGATAAACTAAGAAAATACTATAGCTGAATACCCGTAGTGGCCTAGCCCTCTAGTAGAATTATGTTTGATCCGTCCTAGTTTTGAATAATATGCTCTGTACAGACCTTTGTCCCTCCAATATCATCAATAAAACAGAGTTATTCAGATATCAAATTTAGTTCCACATGCAGCATTGACTGTTAAAAGGTCAAATGAACAGGAGGCAGTACGGATCATAGGTACACACTCTTTCTTTATACCTAAGTCGAGAAGGGATCCCAAAATCTATATGGTTATTAAGGTATGCCGGGTAAGGTTAAATAATGTTTATGCCTAAGGTAAAAGGGTTTTCGCATAATATACCCTGAACCAATGCATTATTCTTACCTATGTCTGCAATTCCAAATGCTTCTCATAATAAGCACCGGAATATGGATTAAGGTTTTATTTTGCCTAAGTCTAAAATTTTACAACGTTTGATTGCTATAAATGTTAGATTACAGACTAAGGCATTATTTCTACCTAATTCAAGTGGAATGCCATTCACTCAACAGTATGAGTATAGGATCCCAGACCATGGTTTTACATGACAAAAAGCTTTTTCTAAGTCCTTTAAAATGACTATGAAGATAGGCGTTGGACCCAAGTCGGACCATGAAAACCAAAAGAATATCAGTTTCACAAGGCGCCAAAAGAATAAACAGCAAAACAAAGTAATTAATTATAAAACCCCAATCACAGGGCAATTATCCTTACAAAAAAAAAACCCCACGCAGGGGGCAAAAAGCGAGATAAAGCTCAAACGCCGGTCTCTTCTCATTCCGAGATCTGAATAACTTATAGGTTATCGCCAAGAGCACTCGTGGCTAGTTCTTTTGCAAAGACAAGTTGGCCGTTATGGAATATTTTATTCAGCGTAATACCCTCCAAGACAAGGGCAACCTCGGGATTGAAGTACTGGATTTGTGCCACGACATTCTAGAATTACTCTCCCCCGATTTTTCCAGATATCACGTCCATCTCCTCTACTTCCCTTTCGAGCTGAACTATCTCGGCCTCCAGTACGCCAATGCTTTTGTCGGCCTTGAGCTTCTCAATTTTCCTGGCGGACTCAGAATCCGCCAATGCCCTCTCCAGTTCGACGACCCTTGCCCGAGTATCTTCGTTTAGTTTCAAGGATGCACTTAGCTTCTAGCTAACTTCCTCCTTTGCCTTCTTCAGAGTCTTCAGCTCTTCCAACGCCCTTTTGTTGGCATCCTTAATAGTCTCTTCGATTACGCGGATCTCAGTAGCCGCCCGAAGAGCTTGCCTTTGAAGTGTAACCAACGTTTGGGCCAAACCTTGCTCAACAATATGCTGCCTGACCTTGCCACTTAAAAATCGTCCAGCAATGAAGGGGCCGGGCTCGGAGTGCCCCTTGATGATTAACAAGAAATCCTCCCTTTCTTTATCACCACCCTTCGACGACCTCCCATCATGTTCAAGAGGTCATTCGACAGCCTGCCTCTTTCTCCCCTGAAGATTGTGGGTAGAGGAACCCGACTGATCTTTCTCTCCGATAATAACGCCCTGTCCGAAGGATGCCGGGACGGCAGGGGAGGAAAAAACCGCAGATTTCTTCCTCTTTCTCTGGTTTCTTGCAAAATGCAGGGCAATCACGGAAGACCTAGAAGTCATGTTACTAATTGAAAGAAAACAGAAACAAGTACAGTCAGCACATCACAAAATATTGGTACATGAAGACAAAGTGCAAACACCTAGGGACACTACGGGTAATAACACCCTAATTCTTACCTAATAAAGCATAAAAAAGATCATCACCAAGGGTACAGAGAATATCTCTAATATTGATGTTCCCATGCTGCTCAGCATACCGGGCTATGAATCTGACAGACCTGAGCTCCTCGGGGTCAAGATCCCCCTCTTCTTTTTCAATTAAACTGAGGGGAACGCCCCAGCAGTCTCGCGTCCAGTAAAGCAGGAATTGTGGCTCCCCGTCAGGTTTGAGGAAGAATGGTTGACATCCCTCCGCGGCTTTGACCTTGAAAAATGCAGTTTTGAATCCTTTAAAGATTTCTTCGAAAACATCAAAGGATTTATGACCGAGCCGAAACCAGATGACAAGCCAACTTGTTTGCTTCATCATCCCCTGAGTATTTATTCCTGTATAAAAATTAAAAATGTCTTAACTAAGCACTTGAGACTCATTAACTGGCAAAACCTTTCGATGGAGATGATGTAACCCTAACCATTTGGATGGATCTGCGATGGGGCCACATGTAGAGTACGGAGGACGGCCATTTGGAAGTCAGAAAACGGTATAAGAAGCCCCAGCTTGAGAAAAAGGGGCTCATACAGGAACATAAAGTGTGAACCAGCCTCTCGGCAAGAACACACTCTCTCACTCCAGTTTAGACAAACAACTTTGAACTCATCGTCCCGAGCTTTGTTTGCGGTTAACTCTATGGCAAATAAAGATTCTCGAAGTACGGCTTTGCTCGAAATTTGGACTAATGATTCCATACGTCGTTCACCACCCATGGATATACCAACTTAGGACCTCGCTGAATTCGAATTAGCTCATCCTCTGCTGGATTACGGATGTCACGGAGTGGCGACTGGACTCTAGCTTTCTTTCCTCTGGCCATGGAAATCTTGAGAACATCCAAAGGAGTTGGTAAGCAACTATCAGAACCAATAATGCCATGAATTCAGACACAAAAGGGAGAACTAAATAATTCAAACCCCTTACCGACCTCTTGCCCTACCAGAAATCAGGATTCTAGGGGAACTCCTCTGCCGCGCGTGGCGCGGCGGAGATGGTGTTCTAGGGAGGCGACGAAGTTTATTTGGAGTCCAAAAATCATTAGAATCTATTTAACAAGAAGCAAGAATAGAAATGCACTACTACTCTACTTTTCAAAAGCAATGAGTATTCTGAAAATGAAAAAAGAAAGCAGGATTGAGAGAAAGCTACTTACTATGTAAAGACAAAGAGCGTTTGAGCAATATAGAAGCTGGGAATGGCTGGAGAATACCCAAAAGAACCAAAGCCTTTGCCGCTTAATGTTCTCAGTGAAATTAGTCAAAAATAGTAAGGTGAGGAAGACAAACCCTTGATTCTTATTTATAAAGGGCTGAACGGCTAGGGGACATTTCTGTCTTCTCCATCGCAAGTTCAAAAGGTGCTCATCATGGCGTGCAGAGCTCTAGGCACGTACCTCTGATAGAATCATACCACGTGGCCCACACAGCTGTAATAATAGTTGAAAAGATGGTTACACAGTGACTCAAAGCGTCGTACGGATGTTAAAAGAAGAGCATGAACTTTTCCAACAGATCCCTGCTTTAAACTACTGTGTCCATCTTGTTCACAGTACAGACTACGAACGGATGCCGAGACGCCATTACTATGGTATCATGCTTGAGTGAGTGTTGGACTCTCCCCGGTAATATCATCACGGTGTTATGCCTTAATAAACGTTGGACTTATCTCGGCAGCGTTACCTAGCAAAAAAATAGGAAAATACAAAACAAATACAGAATGTAGTCTTTATTGAATTACTTTCATTCCATACATCGTCATACATCTGGAAAAGAGGAAAAAGAAAATATTGAGACATGGAATGTACAAGGGCAGCCCGGTGGAAGGAACAAACATCTCCAATAGCCTGGATCATGCCACGTCCATATCTCTAAACCCCGGTCTCTTGAAAAAGTGGATTGGCTTTGAAGAACATTGGCAAACCGGAATCACGACCCCGGAAAAAATACCAAAATCCTTGACATTGCCTCCTCCATGGTGAAAATAAAGATCGAGACATCCTCTCGATTACTGGACGGGGCACGAACTTTCTTGTAGGAGGACATTCCACCGGCTTCAACCATTCCAAGTTGCCTCAAATCTCGAAGCAGCTCTAATAGTCATTCCACCCCAGAACAGTCTGAAGCCACTCCCAAAACAGAATCACTCTGCCAACTGATCCTCCCTACCTTCTTGGCACATAACGGTAGGGGAGGATACTCGATGCTTCCTTGAAAATAAGTCAAAGAAAGCAGACCGCCCCAGGTCGTCCCCTTGGCTTTTTCATTCCAAGAGGGACGTTTCTCCACTAAGTCAACCTGGTCAAGCACTGGGAATCCCTTGGAGAAGGGAAAAGGGGTTGGTCAGAGCACCCTACAGGTTTGCAATGCATTGGACTATGGAAGCATCACTCCACGCTAGTGAGCTAGGTTAGATACTCCCATGTACGCCGAGATAGAAAGGCTCCCACCTTCCTAAATGCACAGTAACCCAATTTTACGCCAATATAGAAAGGCTCCCAACAAAAAGAAAACACGTTCGAGGAAAATCAAACATATTCAAGAACTTTGGAAAAAATAAGAGTATAATCTCTACAGAAGAGGAAGTTCTCTTCACAAGCATGGAAAACGAAGGAAATGCTACTTTAATTCTCTCTAAAGAAACCATTTTTACATGAGAATATGAAGGAATATGAAGGAAGGGAATGCTAGCTCATGAAGGGGTATACTCTACTTATAAGATGCACAAGGGATTCTAATTGGTCCCGTAAAAGGTGACCTGACCTCGTGAAGTCAGCCAAAATAAATGCTTCAAATCTCTGATTGGTCACAAAAATAGGGAGCAGTTGAGAAGATCAGTATGAAACTGATATTCTTTTTAAAGGATCACTAATTTCCAATAAAGTCTAAGTGTCAGTTTCCAGAGAATCTCAGACTGCTACCACCAGCTTATTCAGAGAGCATGTTCAGACTTTGCGTCGAAGATATCTCGAAGGATCCCTAATACTTTTACTTGGGGGCAATGATCTTTAATTATATCAAAGTGAGTCATGGATGCCGGCATTTAACTGGGATCAAACACTTATATACCGGACTACCGTGTCAGCCATATGACGATTGATCCATTCAAAACTTGACTCTGGTCTGTCTCATCCAAGAGCCAAGTTGGGGGCAACTGTTCTTGACCGTGATCCGAGATCTCGCTCCATGGGATCAACCCGGCATGCACACTACCGGACTCCTCCTAGGCTGGCGTA
Source organism: Ormosia semicastrata (assembly GCA_029884595.1). Classification (NCBI taxonomy): domain Eukaryota; kingdom Viridiplantae; phylum Streptophyta; class Magnoliopsida; order Fabales; family Fabaceae; genus Ormosia; species Ormosia semicastrata. The sequence goes on along the minus strand of JAQQTO010000035.1, from coordinate 4,971,031 downwards.
AAGGGAGGTTCACAACTTATGATATTATAGGACTTATAGTTATCCTTAGTGGTTAAATACTTTCTAGATTTATAAGGATATATCTTATAATAATGGAGAGGCGATCCTCATCAGGATACTAATATTAAATTACCTACATTCAGTAAGGATCCCATTAGGATTCTGTATACGCTCTATAAATACAAGGTTAAGTCATCTTAAGAAGGTAATAATTAATACAATCCATAAGCTTACTTGAGTACGAGCTGACTTGAGCGTTGGAGTCTCTTTTGCAGGTACCCACTCCCCTGTGCAGTACGCTCAGCTACCACTCAAGGAGGAAATCACCGCATACGTATCTATCTCAGGTACTCTCCGAATCCATTTCAGAACAAAATCCAATTCAAGAGCATTTGTTGGAAAGAGACCATGGAAGCTGAGCTTATTGTGTCACATTCGGTGAGAAATTATTATATGCTTCTCGAGCATTATAAATGTATGTTTAAAAAATGATATCTATAATTGATTTTAAATCAATGGTAGATATCTTTTTTGGAGCATACATTTTTATACTCTAAGAGTATACAATGATTTTTTCATACTTAAAAGATTTAAGTCTTTTCCACTTGGATCAACACATGTAGGTATAATTATTTTCAATTTTAGTTGATTAAAAAAACAATCCTTAAGTTCTATATTTCTATTTTTTTTTCAACCATATAGTCATGGGTAGGGTTATTGACACTTCTTTTTTCCTATTGGCACTCCTTTCTAATTACTTAAGACTTTAATTACCTAAATTGACCTTCATTAATTTATATATTTAATAATTCAACCTTCTACTACTTATACCAAACTATTTATATATTTATAAATTTAAAATATTTATTTAATTTATTAGTTAAGTTTTTTAATCTTGATCATGAAATGAGACAATCTCTCAACCCTTAAACACTTAAACATGAAAAAAGATGTTACCACACAAAAATGTTTCTAATTCAAACACCTCTAGAAAGGGGGTTTAACGATCGATTTTTCGGTCGCTAAATCCCTCAAATCGATCGTTAAAATATATAATGACTGATTTAGTAACTGATTTTAACTAGTTGCTAAACTCTTGGCATTAATTATTAGTGATCGATTTATGTCAATCGCTAAAATTAGAGACTAATTTAACAACCAATTAATTAAAATAATCGGTCATTAATTTCGGTCAAATTTTGGTATTTTTTTTAAAAATAATTTAGAGACCAATTTAACGACCAATTTTTAGAGACCGAAAATTAGTCTCTAAATTAGTCTTTAATTTTGTCTCTAAATCAATATCTAACCATTGAACATATTTTATATTTTTTAAAATTAGTCGCTAAATCGGTCTCTAAACATTGAATATATTATTTATTTTTTAAAATCGATCACTAAATTTCAATTTTTAAAATTCAGTCTTTAACTTGTTTAATAAATTTATATTCATTTTTAATTTATTAAAATATAAATTTTTAAAACAAATAATGAACAACATCTGACCAATAATTAAAAATTAGATATATATATATATATATATATATACAAAATACATAAATTAAAATAACATAAAATATTATGCATTGTCTATAATATCTCATTCCTAAAATATTTCAAATGTAAAAAGTTTAACACAAACTAAACTCTAATCAGTCCTCCTCATCCTCATCCTTATATAACAAAATACATAAATTAAAATAACATAAAATATTATGCATTGTCTATATTATCTTATTCCTAAAATATTTCAAATGTTAAAAAGTTCAACACAAACTAAACTCTAATCAGTCCTCCTCATCCTTATTCCCCTCCTCTTCTTCTACTCCATTTGTCTCAAGAAATTATTGATATCCCAGAAATGGTGAAGGGTGGAAGTTCATCCTCATCATCAACTTTTGTAGCAATTAGTTTGTTGACTCAAGTTGTTGGTTTGTCAACTAAATCTATCTCTCATTATTCTCCAATCTTGCCCGAAGGTCATCTCTCTCACTTATTATTTCTTCAAGTTCTTCTCATTGTACCCACTAAGATGATGAAGAACTTAAGCCACGATATTGTGGTCTTCCAGACAGTACGGTTAACCTAATCCAAGACCATAGATTCTACATTTTTTCACTCCAGCCATTTTGCGAAACATATCCAACTCATTTAGGGGAGAAGCTCCTTGCTTAAATACTTTTGGAGTCCTCTGTAGCATTTGATCTTCAAATGCTTCCTGTCAACACCAATATAATAGCTCAATTAAAATATGCAAAGGCCAATTACAAATCTTCAAACCTAAGGCATACTTCCCTTTAAAAATAGAATAGTGACTTTTGCCATGCAATAAACAATAATTTCAACAAGTTAAAAAATGGGCAGCATAAGAATAAACATGTTTTCAATCACATTTTCAAAGTAGGTTCCTATGATTTGTCTAAAGAAAATCAAGAGGAATCTAAGCATGGTATTGCAAGCACACATATAAAAGAGACTCAACCTTATATTTAGAGTCCTTTTTAAATATCAAGACATCAAAGTGTTCATCATTCTACTATCTATGTTACATTCTCAATTCACGCATAGGCTTATATCTAAAGAAAACAAAACAAGAAATGGCATATCAAGCCAAATTAATTAAGCAATTTAAGTCAACTACTGTAAATCAAAAAATAATCTTGACTTATGCATCTCATCAAACAACCTGAATATAATTACTGAACACCATGATATCAAACCCAAGAAAAAGAATTAGATGATGGATCATTTATGCATAGTAAACAATTCATCATAATAAAAGTCAAGCCATAAAAGTATATATGATATTTTTATTAAACCTTAATCAGAACTTTTTACATCTATGTAAGTCTAGCATACTAAAAGTCAAGGCATAAAACAAATATTAAACATGCATGTAAGTTACTTACAACTATATGAGCTGATCTTCCGTCCACCTATGTGTGTTCCTTATGGTGATGTGTGTGACAAAACAAGTTTGATGGGGATGGAGCAACATCAGTTAACTTAGTCTGCAACAGTTGTAACAAAAAATAAATAAATACAAAGAACATATTAGCTATATAAAAAAGTAACATTTTAGTAAATTTAACCATATTAGACAAGTTCTTCAATAACGCAAGATAATAGTAAACTTAACCAGATTAGCTCTATGTTGAGATGGGGTAATAGAGTCACTGGTGTGCATTGAACCTCTAAATCCTCCACAATCAGATACCTTATTTACTTTTACAATCACACTTTTCTTCTTGACAACCTCACCTTCCCAATGTTCACACAATCTATCTCACACATGGTCTCTAAGCCAACTTGGTTTTTCCATTTTCTTGTAAGCTTTTTCTAGAACATTCTTTAACAATGTTGCACCACGTTTCTCAAAATTTTCTCAGACCCAATGATGATCTAGTGGAGTGACAGAATATGTCCTTTGCAATAAATACGAATAAACAAATTAAATAAGACAAAAACTATAAAATCTTGAATTTCAGTAATAAAATTTTGAAAATTACCATAAACTCATCAAACCATATATCTCTTGTGGTTTTAGATATCTTTTTCAATGATGTCCATGGCTCAAGATAATCGCCCCTAAAGATTTCACTAATGTCATTTGCCACAAGGTGCAAAGGCAAAAATCTACAAACAGTACAAGTGATTACAATATATCAAACATACTCATGTAATTTAAAAAATTTATTATACACTCATCTCTATTAAGTTGTAACTCTGGTTTGCTGCCACTCGCTTGTGCCTCTGATGGATCCTGAGTATGACTAGATCCAGGTGTAGATGCTACATCTATTGGAAGGAAAAATGATCCAACAATGTGAAGAGACTCCTATATCAAAGGCACTACATGATGAGATGATAGGCTAAAGTGAGATGGCTATATAAGAGGGGGTGAATGTATAGCTGGCATCGAAGGATATAGTGTAAAATGAGGTGTCATGGGTAATGTAGTAGTAAAAAGGGATAATGTGGGTGATGGAGTAGTAGCATGAGATAGAGAACTAGTGGAGGCTAAATGTAGGTGAGAAGTAGTGGGTCGTATCGGTTGTTGGTTTTTTTGGCAACCCATAGAAGTCTTTCCTTTACCTCGATCTCTCTCTGACATCTATAATGAACCTTAATGTAATGTAAATTAAAATGTTTATCATATAAATAATAATTAATATATTTAAAATACAAAATACAATTAATTTACTATTTTAAAATGCAAAAACTAATAATCATTATGATCACGATCATAATCATCTTCATCATCGTCATCAAGCAATTCATATTGTTGAAGATCGTCATTTTCATTATAATTTTTAGAATCATTGTTAAAATTAAAATCATTTTCCTCCTCATCCTCTCCTTCATTCCCTTCGTCTTCATCTTCCTGTGAATGCTTATGTCCTTAAAGCATGTCAAATAGTTTTTGATGATAACAAAGTCAAAAGTGAAGATCAAGTGCAAAAGAAAAGATCAAGATCAAAGTAAGAAGTCAAGAGGTTTATTTAGTTATAAGACTTAGAACATTAATGTTAAATGCTCTCAAGATTTCTCAAATGGTTTTTCAATATATCATTTCAAAAATAAGTGGAAAAATTCAAAACCAAACATGTTTTTTAAAAAACTTGAGTTTTAATCTTAAAGCGAACACTCATAAAAGGATTTATGTTTAATCAAATGTCTTGAGGTGTTAAAAATAGCTTATAAGCTTTATTGGACTTGAAAAATGTGTGCAAAGGCCAATGTAATCAATTACATGATGTTTGTAATCGATTACACAGCAAACAGAGGTGTTGTAATTGATTACATGATCAATGTAATTGATTACAAGTAAGTCAGAGCCAAGTTGGTAATCGATTACAATGAGCCCAAAAAGGCAAGAACACGTTCAAAGAATCATGTAATCGATTACATGGACATTGTAATTGATTACACAGCAAGACAGAAGTCATGTAATCGATTACATGGATATTGTAATCAATTACAAGCAAGTCAGAAGCCATGTAATCAATTACACCAATAATGTAATTGATTACACAGAGCCCAGAAAGCCAAGAACACGTTGGAACAACAATGTAATCGATTACACGCATCCTGACAATGTCCAACGGCTATATTAAATGCATTTAATGCTTGGCTAAAAGTCTCCAACAGCTCCATTTATTGCAAAACTTATAAATACCAATGTTGGGTCTTTATTAGAGGTTGACCTTGAACCAAAAACTGACTATCAATCCTTCAATACGTGATTTAATCCTCAAATCCTTCCTTGCTCTATTTTTATGAAAAACGTGGGTTAATCTTTGAGAGCATATTAGAGCTTTAATTTTGTAATCATCTACTCTTGTGAGAGTTTCATTCAATCAATCTATATTACTTTGTAAAGAGGGTGAGGCATCCCTCCAAAAGTGTAAAGGGTGAGGTATCCCTTAGTTGAAGAGACTCAAGCTCTAAGGATGAGGTATCCCAAAGTGTTGAGTGCTCAAGGTTATAAAGGTTGTCAAGCACCTATTGAAGCTTGAAGAAATAGTGAAAAATCTCTAGCGGTTGCTTGAGAACTGGACGTAGATCACAAGTGGATTGGTGATCGAACTAGGATAAATCATTGTGTTTGTTTTCTCTAAACCCTTCTCTTTACATTAAGCTCTATTTTATTGAATTGCTTGAATATTGTTCCCTTTGGCTATTACATTTATAAGTAAAAGTGTTTATCTCATATATCCAATCATCTCTAATCATCAATTAGCTTCAACAAAAATTATTTATTAAACGATTTGTAAAAGATTTATGAACTTGTTTTACATACTTAATTCACCCCCTCTTGAGTATTGAGGCCACTTGGTAACAAGTGGTATCAGAGCTAGACTCTTGTATAAAGAGCTTAGCAGCTTCAAGAGAAGTGATGACTTCAAATAGTTTTTCAAATGAAGGTTCTTTTATAAACAGACCTCCTTATTTCAATGGGGATGGTTATGCCTATTGGAAAGAAAGGATGAAAATTTTCATTGAAGCTATTGACTTAGATGTGTGGGACGCCGTTGAAAATTGTGCTTTTGTTCCTACACAAACTAAAGATGGTGTGAAAATTAATACACTAAGAAATGAATGGACTGATGATGATAAAAAGAAGGTTCAATACAATTTGAGAGCCAAGAACATCATTACCACATCCTTGGGATATGATGAATTCTTTAGGGTGTCAAATTGTAAGACCGCAAAAGAAATGTGATATACCCTACAAGTAACTTATGAAGGTACTAGTGAGGTAAAGCGATCTCGAATAAACACTCTTACTCATGAATACAAATTGTTTAGAATGAACCAAGGTGAGAGTATTCAAGATATGCAAAAGAGATTCACTCATATTGTTAATCATATTATCTCATTGGGAAAGACATTTCCTAATGAGGATCTTATTAACAAAGTCTTGAGATGTTGAAGCAGGAATTGGCAACCCAAAGTAACGGCTATTGCGGAATCAAGAGATTTATCAACAATGTCTCTAGCCACCTTATTTGGGAAGCTTCAAGAACATGAGTTGAAACTAAATGGGCTCAATCAAAATGAAGAGCATGTTAAAAAGAAAAAGAGAATTGCACTTAAAGCCACCTCTTCTATAATTGAAGATGATGATGAGGATGGTGAAGAGGATGCAGAAAATGTTGAGCTAAGTGAGGAGAATCTTAGTCTCCTTGTGAGAAAGTTTGGAAGATGCATAAAGAAAAAAGGATTTCAAAGAAGACTACCATTTCCTCAAAAGAAAGTGTATCACAAAAGAGAATGACCCTCCACTCCTCCAAAATGCTATGAATGTGAAAAATTGGGGCACATGAAAATGGAGTGTCCTATGTATCTCAAGAAGACAGAGAAGTTTGAGAGAAGGCCTTCTAAAGAGAAGAAAGGAAGGAGAGCATACATAGCATGGGAGGACAATGACTTAAGTTCTTCCGATAGTTCGGAGGATGAAGAAGCCCATCTTTGTCTTATGGCTCAAGGAGAAGAAAGTGAAGAAAGCGACACTGAGGTAACTTTTTCTAACTTAGAATCTCAACCTTCTTATGATGAATTACAAGATGACTTTCAAGAATTTTATGATGAATCTTTGAGGCTCACAAAAATGATTTTATCTTCTAACAAAATAATCTCCTTATTGGTAAACAAAGTCTCTATTTTAAGCAAGGAGATAAATGAGCTTAAGATTGAAAATGAGACCTTAGGACTCATTGATGCTAATTCATTATGCATGACTTGTTCCTCACATGATAATACATCTATATCATTACCTTGTTCATCATGCAAAGCTTTTGAAAAAGAAATTGAAGATTTGAACAATACTCTTGCAAAATTCACTTTTGGAAGAGACAACTTGAATGTACTGTTAGGGAAACAAAAATGTGTTTTTCAAAAAGTCAGTTTGGGATTTAATCCAAATAACCATAAAAAGTCTTATAAGAATTTCTTTGTTTCCTCAAAAACTTCAAGTAGCCTCTTTGTCAAATGTTTTCATTGTGATAAGAAAGGACATAGTGCATCCACTTGCAATGTTAGAAAGAATATAAACACCAAGGTTTGAATCAAAATGATTTGGGTTCCTAAAGGCACAATACCTAACTCTAACACACAAGGACCCAAAATAATTTGGGTACCAAAGGTTAAAATTTGAATATGTATTGTAGGTGTGCTTGAAGACTAAGAGCTCAAGTTGGTATCTTGATAGTGGTTGCTCCAAGCACATGACCGGTGATGGCTCCAAGTTCTCCTCCTTTACCCACAAGAAACATGGTCATGTCATATATGGTGATAACAACAAAGGGAAGATTCTTGGAATTAGCAAAGTTAGTAAGATCCCTTCATCATCTATTGATAATGTTTTGCTTGTTGAAGGACTTAAACATAATTTGCTTAGCATTAGTCAATTATGTGATAAAGGCAATAGAGTTATATTTGATTCTTCTTGTTGTATAATTGAGGGAAAGGATGATAAGCAAGTTAAGTTTGTTGGTCATAGGGTCAATAATATATATATGATTAGTCTTGATGATATTTTCTCAAATGATGCTAAATGCTTTATGAGTAAAGAAAATGATTCATGGTTATGGCATAGAAGAATTGCTCACATTTACATGGATCACTTAAACAAATTGGTTTCTAAAGAACTAGTAATTGGTCTTCCAAAGCTCAAATTTAAAAAAGACAAACTTTGTGATGCATGTCAAAAGGGAAAACAAGTAAAAGTCTCTTTTAAAACTAAAACCATGGTTTCAACTTCTAGACCTTTACAACTTTTGCACATGGATCTTTTTGGTCCCTCTAGAATTATGAGCTTTGGTGGGAATTACTGTGCATTGGTGATTGTTGATGATTTTTCTGGATTTACATGGACATTATTCTTAGCCTACAAAAATGATGCTTTTCAATCATTTAAAAAGCTTGCCAAAATTATCCAAAATGAAAAAGATTTTTGTATTGCATCCATAAGAAGTGACCATGGTGGTGAATTTAAAAACCATGAATTTGAAACCTTTTATAATGAACATGACATTGAGCATATTTTTTCTACCCCTAGAACACCACAACAAAATGGTGTTGTAGAAAGAAAAAATCGATCTTTAAAGGAAATGGCAAGAACTATGCTCAATGAGGCCAACCTTCCTAAGTATTTTTGGGTGGATGCGGTTAACACCGCTTGTTATGTTATGAATAGAGCTCTAATAAGGCAAACTTTAAAGAAAACCCTATATGAATTGTACAAAGGAAGGAAACCAAATGTGCCACATTTTTATGTCTTTGGATGTAAATGTTTTGTCTTGAATAATGGAAAGGATAATTTAGGAAAGTTTGATGCAAAATCTGATGAGGGAATATTCATTGGTTATTCTATACATAGTAAGGCCTTTAGAGTCTATAATAAACGAACTATGACCATAGAAGAGTCTATACATGTTGCATTTGATGAAACTAACCCAAATGAGCCGAGAAAGGAGATTGTTGATGATGTTGCAGAAAGCTTGGCAAAAACGTACTTGAAAAATCAAGAGAAATAGTCCAAGAAGCAAGAAGAGAGACTCCTTGATCACTAATGGCAAAAAGATTCAAAAAACATGGATCTACCGAAGGAATGAAGGACATCAAGTTATCACCCTCTCGACAAAGTGATAGGTGATGTATCAAAAGGGATAATCACTCGAAACTCACTTAGAGATGCATATAATCACTTAGTCTTTGTCTCTCAAGTTGAGCCTAAAGACATAAATGAGGCCATTAATGATGAGCATTGGATCTTGGCCATGCAAGAAGAACTAAACCAATTTGAGAGAAATCAAGTTTAGGAATTAGTTACAAGGCCCAATGATCATCCTATAATTGGCACCAAATGGGTCTTTAGGAACAAACTTAATGAAACGGGCCTAATAATAAGAAATAAAGTTAGGCTTGTAGCTAAGGGCTATAATCAAGAAAAAAGCATAGATTATGAAGAAACTTATGCTCCCGTAGCTAGATTAGAGGCCATTAGAATGCTACTTGCATATACTTGCATCATGGATTTCAAACTCTATCAACTGGATGTCAAAAGTGCCTTTTTAAATGATTTTATACAAGAAGAGGTGTATGTGGAACAACCTCCTAGTTTTGAGGATTTTGAAATGCCCAACCATATTTTTAAACTGAAAAAGGCATTGTATGGTTTGAAACAAGCTCCTAGAGCTTGGTATGAAAGGTTGAGCAAATTCATTTTAGAAAAAAAATTTTCTAGAGGCAAAGTTGATACTACCCTTTTCATAAAACACAAAATGCATGACATACTTCTAGTTCAAATCTATGTTGATGACATTATATTTGGAGCTACTAACAACTCTCTTTGTAAAGAATTTTCAAATATTATGCAAAGTGAGTTTAAGATGTCCATGATGGGTGAGCTCAATTTCTTCCTTGGTCTCCAAATCAAGCAAACAAGAGAAAGAACTTTCATAAGCCAATCCAAGTATTGCAAGGAGCTACTCAAGAAGTTTGGAATAGACAATGCCAAGCATATGACTACTCCTATGGGCACCTCTTGCTATTTGGATAAGGATGAATGAGGTAAATCGGTAGAAATTACAAAATATAGAGGTATGATTAACTCACTCCTTTATCTAACTACAAGTAGGCCTGATATAATGTTTAATGTATGCATGTGTGCTAGATATCAAGCTAATCCTAAAGAATCACACCTAATTGTTGTTAAAAGAATAATGAAATATCTAATAGGCACATCACAAATGGGTTTATGGTACCCTAAGGGTGCCTCATGTAGCCTTATTGGGTATTTCGATTTTAATTTTGCTGGATGAAAAATGGATAGGAAGAGCACTAGTGGAATATGCCACTTGCTTGGAAGCTCACTAGTTTCTTGGCATAGCAAGAAACAAAATAGTGTGACATTGTCTACAGGTGAAGCTGAATATGTTGTAGCTGGGAGTTGTTGTGCTCAAGTCCTTTGGATGAAACAACAACTCTTAGACTATGGTCTTGAACTGGACCACATCCCTATAAGATATGATAATACTAGTGCAATTAATTTGTTCAAAAATCCTATTTTGCATTCTAGGACTAAACATATTGAAATAAGACATCATTTCATTAGAGACCATGTTCAAAAGGGTAATTGTATGCTTGAATTTGTAGAAACCACTAAGCAACTAGCTGAAATTTTCACTAAGCCCTTAGCAAAAGAAGCATTTTTCTATATAAGAAATGAACTTAGTATTTTGGATCAATCATGCATAAATTGACATTTTGCTGCATAATCCTAAAATCAAATCATGTTGCTTTCTGCATAATCATGCCATTTTGCTGCATAATTTCTGAGTTTTTAATCATATTGGAATCCAATAATGACTTGAGCGTTGGAGATTTCCCCTAAGTTGTTTTACAAGTGCTCCCTCATGTCAAAGACTTCCAAGCAACTCAACAACTTCGCAATTTCTCCAAAAAGGGTGTAATTCTTGGTAAAATTAGTATTTTTGTACAATTATGTGATTTGAATCATAATATGATTAGATTATATGTTTGCATGATGATTTGAATTGATTTAAGATGCCCAGGAACTGTTTTGAATGATTTAAAATTGATTCTATGCTGTTTGGAATGCAAAATCTGAGTTAAAGTGTGCTGGTAATCGATTACAATGCCTTTGTAATCAATTACAAAGGTTCTGTCAAGCATGTAATCGATTACACAACTTTTGTAATCGATTACAATCAACTCAGAACTCAGGTAATTGATTATATCAACCATATAATCGATTACAAGGTTCCCCAGAAGCATGGTAATCGATTACACCAAAAATGTAATCAATTACATGAGAACCAGAACACTTGTAATAGATTACAAACCCAATGTAATCGATTACACAGGGTTTTTAAAAGGCTTCTGACGCGCGCAGAGCTCATTTATCATAAACTGTTCATTTTCTTCATCCTCCTCCTATGCTCTCACGCACTCTCAACCTCCCAATCTCTTTTTTCTCACTTCAATCTCACTCAAATCCTTCTATTTCACCTCCTTCTCACTTGAAAATACCCTCTTCATGCAGCCCATCTCTCAAATCCCATCACATTCCATCACCCCAATCTCCCCATCACCACTCACGAACCCAAATCTTCTTCTCTGCCCTAATCTGTCTCTCATTCATCCCTCTCTCTTTCCTCACTCATCCCATTCTCTTCTCCCTTATCAAATGGCTGAATCCTCTTATCGTTCAAAGTGCCCAAGAACAGAGGTTGCCATTGGAGGGTCCTCAAGTGGAGCTTCACGCAACATTTCTAGCCTAGACCTCACTTGCCACTTCTCCATCGTGAAGAAAGCTGAGTTGTTCCGGAAGAACTTCCAGCTACGCAAGATTATTTCCCCTAGGTATCTTCCCATCAACTTTTGTGAGAGTGAACCTCTGGAGAGTTTTAGAACCATTAAAAACTTAGGATTGCTATGTTTCCTTAGTATAAAGAAAGCTATCTATCCAAACCTAGTGAGAATCTTGTATGCAAATATGAAATTTGAAGATGATTGCTTAATATCTGAGGTGAAGAAGTAACAAATCAAGATAACTATGGCTGAGTGGTATAGGCTGACCAAGCTCACTCCTGATGGAGCAAACTTCTGTGGAAATGCCAATATTTGGGGTCATGGATTTGAGTATAAGGCTACTCTTCTTTCACTAATTAGGACTGGATACTATCCCCCTAGTGATCCCAAAAAGAGAATCATGGCCACTGGCCTAACTATAGAGAATAGGGTACTCCATTATCTTTTGGTCAGGGGGTTGATTCCCAAGGGAGGGAATTACTCCCAAGTTCTCAAGGATGACATGGTGTCCTTATGGATAATGACCACTGAGAAGCCAATCAACTGGGGTTTCTATATTATAGAGCACATGTTGGATGTAAATAAAAAGAAGAACTCTACTATCCCATTTGCTATGCTGGTAACAGCCATCCTAGAGCATTGTCGCATTTCCCTGGCTAAGGAGTCCAAGGACACTAGCTCAAAAGGACCACAATCCATTGGCTTGCATACCTTAAAGAAGCTTCAGCTCTACAAAGTCGATGATAGGTGGCACTACATTGCCCATGGCACTTTTGGACATATCCATCATGATCCGGATAGTGATAACGATGAAGAAGCTCAGCATCCTGCTCCAGCTACAGCCACACTAGACCTCCTGCTCCAAGAGATGCAAAACCTGAGCGCTACTGTAGACACATGCATGGATCGCATTGAGCAGAAGATAGATCACCTTGAGCTGAGGATGGACTACTCAGATCAGGAGCTTGCCTCCATTCGATCCCTCCTGGCAGGACCTTATTTTCCTCCGAGTGCTGCTGCTGCACCTCCTACATCCTCTGCCTCTCCTGTTCCCCTGTCCTTTGCTGGTCCATCTGGCGTCCCTGCTGATAATGAGGAGCTCCTAGACTCTGAGGACGATCTTGAGCCCGGCGATGATAATGTTGATCTAGGAGACATCGCTGCAGATCCGGACAGTGACAGCGAGGCTACTGATAGTGATCATGGCCTATTGTCCTGATGTTTTCATTATTGTGACTCCTTTGTACATTTTTTTTGGCTCAGTTATATAACATTGATATACGTTTTTAGTGATTATGGTTATTGGTTATTTTTGGCTATAATGGATTACCTTGTATATGGTTTTTGTTTGATGATATATGAACTTGAATCAACTTTGATTATATTCTCTGAATGTTTGGTTTTTTGAATATTGGTTGGATTGTATATTCTTTTTAAATTTCTTGTTTTGGCGATTCTTGGGAAATCATAAAATACAACTGAAATGTTGTCCATTTTTTTAATGCTTATGTCTTTTTGATAATGCTAACGGGAGAGAGAATAGTGAAAAATGAAGTGAAAAATGAAATCTAATTAATTAATATTGCATGTGTACGGGGGAGCTTTTGAGCTCTTAAGATTTTTACATGAAAAATATAACTCAATATCATGCATAAACTTCAGGGGAGCATTGCGCCTAAATCTCTGTTATATACAAATGCAAAAACTCTTTCTTTTTCTTATGATCAGTTTGTTATCATCAAAAATGGGGAGAATGTGAAAGCTTATGTCCTTAAAGCATGTCAAATGATTTTTGATGATAACATAGTCAAAAGTGAAGATCAAGTGCAAAAGTGAGATCAAGTGCAAAAGAAAAGATCAAGATCAAAGTAAGAAGTCAAGAGGTTTATTTAGTTATAAGACTTAGAACATTAATGTTAAATGCTCTCAAGATTTCTCAAATGGTTTTTCAATATATCATTTCAAAAATAAGTGGGAAAATTCAAAGCCAAACATGCTTTTCAAGAAACTTGAGTTTCAATCTGAAATCTAACACTCATAAAAGGATTTATGTTTAATCAAATGTCTTGAGGTGTTAAAAATGGCTTACAAGCTTTATTGGACTTGAAAAATGTGTTCAAAGGCCAATGTAATCGATTACATGATGTTTGTAATTGATTACACAACAAACAGAGGCCTTGTAATCGATTACAAGTAAGTCAAAAGCCATGTAATCGATTACACCAAGTTGGTAATCGATTGCAATGAGCCCAGAAAGGCAAGAACATGTTTAAAGAGTCATGTAATCGATTACATGGACATTGTAATCGATTACACAGCAAGACAGAAGTCATGTAATTGATTACATGGATATTGTAATCTATTACAAGCAAGTCAGAAGCCATGTAATCGATTACACTAATAATGTAATCGATTACACAGAGCCCAGAAAGCTAAGAACATGTTGGAACAATAATGTAATCAATTATATTTGTTGTGTAATCGATTACACGCATTATGACAGTGTCCAACGGCTATATTAAATGCATTTAATGCTTGGCTAAAAGTCTCCAACGGCTCTATTTATTGCAAAACTTATAAATACCAATGTTGGGTCTTCATTAGAGGTTGACCTTGAACCAAAAATTGACTATTAATCCTTCAATACGTGATTTAATCCTCAAATCCTTCCTTGCTCTATTTTTGTGAAAAACGTGGGTTAATCCTTGAGAGCATATTAGAGCTTCAATTTGTAATCATCTACTCTTGTGAGAGTTTCATTCAATCAATCTATATTGCTTTGTAAAGAGGGTGAGACATCCCTCCAAAAGTGTAAAGGGTGAGGTATCCCTTAGTTGAAGAGACTCAAGCTCCAAGGGTGAGGTATCCCAAAGTGTTGAGTACTTAAAGTTGTAAAGGTTATCAAGCACCTATTGAAGCTTGAAGAAATAGTGAAAAATCTCTAGCGGTTGCTTGAGGACTGGACGTAGATCACAAGTGGATTGGTGATCGAATTAGGATAAATCATTGTGTTTGTTTTCTCTAAACCTTTCTCTTTACATTGAGCACTATTTTATTGAATTACTTGAATATTGTTCCCTTTGGCTATTACATTTATAAGTAAAAGTGTTTATCTCATATATCCAATCATCTCTAATCATCAATTAGCTTCAACGAAAATTGTTTATCAAATGATTTGTGAAAGATTTGCGAACTTGTTTTACATACTCAATTTAGCCCCCCTCTTGAGTATTGAGGTCACTTGGTAATACTTCCTCCTCATCCTTCCCACCTTCCTTATACTCTGTAATTGGCATTGACTAATGGAATGATTTTGATGATAACAAATAAGAAAGGAATGACAATGCATTGATTAAGCTCTAAGAATATTCAAGATTAGCATATAGAGTCTAGATCATATGTAAAGGTAAATGGGAATCACACTAAGCTCAAATATGTTTTCAAATATTTACAAATGGTTTTTCACATGCCAAAATGCCCAACAAATAAGTTTTGAAAAGTTAGTCATAGTGGTTGTTCAAATCTATGAAAAATGGCCAAGTTTGTGTTTTACAAAACTGACATTTAGTTACTCTTTTGATCATATATTTCAAAATACTTTGAGTTTTGCTTTGAAACTTATTTCGTATAAAAATAGACTAAAAAATCTTTCCAATGAATAATCATTTGCTTAAAACGGATAAAGAACCAAGGAGTTATGAGCTTTTATAGTCAGAGGTCTTTTTTAAGGGCCTAACCAATTAGGATGTATTCCTAACCGGTTATTTTGCAAGTCAGAAGCATTGCCTCTCTGCTCATAAAAGGCCCTAACCGATTAGGACTCATTCCCTAACCGGTTAGGAGTGTTTTATAACATGTAAACAGGCTCCTTTACAGTGAGCCTAACCGATTAGGCCTATTGCCTAACCGGTTAGCTCATGGCTTTAATGAAACAGGATTTGGCCATTTTGAATGGCCTAACCGATTAGGGAAAATTCCTAACCGGTTAGTATGGCTTTAAAGAATCATGTGGAAAGGCTTTTTAAGAGGACTAACCGATTAGACAAATTGTTTAACTGGTTATTAAGTTTTGCAGAGGCAAAATTTTGGACCTCCTAACCGATTAGGACAAAGTCCTAACCGGTTATCTGGAAATGCAGAAACATTTTCCAACGGTTATAAACGAATATATTTTGGCATTAAATCACCACCAACGACTATAATCTACTTTGGGCTATAAATGAAAATGTTTGGGCATTCATGAAAGGTTGGAAAATATTCTAAAAATTATTCTTGAGCATTGAAAATGACTTTCATCATATTTTTCTCCAAATCTCAGTTTTGAGCTAAGTGTGTAAATCCTTGATACCCATAAGCTTCAAGTTGTATTATATACTCTTTAAGAGAGTTTTTATTTTCTACACTTTGTGTAATCTGAAAAAGAGAGGGTGAGGTATCTCTCTAGAGTAAAAGGTGAGGTATCCCTTAGAGAGTGAGGTATCTGTCAAAGTTGGAAAAGGGTGAGGTATCCCTTGAAGGTGAGGCATCCCTCAAAAGTTGTAAAAGGGTGAGGTATCCCTGTTTGAGGCTCAAGCACAAGGGTGAGGTATCCCAAGGTGTGTTGAGTGCTCTTAATTGTAAAGGTTGTCAAGCACCTGTTGAAGCTTGAAGATATAGTAGAAAATCTCTAGCGGTTGCTTGAGGACTGGACGTAGGTCACAAGTGGATTGGTGGCTGAATCAGGATAAATTCTTGTGTTTGATTCTCTCAACCCTATCTCATTATATTTGTGCATTTATTTTATATGCTTGCCTGAATATTATTCATCTTGACTTGTTTAATTTGTGAGTGAAGTATTCAATCTCATTTATCTATTCACTTCAATTATCCAATAGCTTCAAAGAAAATTGATAAACAAACGTTTTATGAAATATTTGCGAAAATATTTTATTAACTCAATTCACCCCCCTCTTGAGTTTGAGGCCACTTAGTAACATCCTCGTCTATATCCACTTCTATCTTATCATAATCACCTTCTTCATCTCTTAAGCTTCTAAGAGGCTCATCATTTGTTATAAAATCCACATAGGTTGCAACATCTTGATGCAACCTCTAATGTATATAGATCATCAATAGTGCCTCTTGCCCACCAATCAGCCTTTTTTTTTCAAGGTAAGGTGTGCATAATACACTTGAATTTCATTTTGTATAAATATGAAGGGGTTATATTTTGAATACCATCGAGTATGTTGAACCTCCACGATTCTATATTATTTATGAACATTCACACCACGATTAATTACAGCATCAAATCATTCACAATTGAACAACATTAATCATTTTATTGGTTCTTTTGGGTATTCTACTTCCACAATCTCTTCTTTAACGATGTCGTAATAATGATTCTCTTCTTCTACTTGGTCATCAACCTTAACACAAACCCCACAATTGATGGTTCTTTTACAAATGCTCCATTCTTCTGTATGAAACTTGTTAGAATAGTTTAGAATATTTTAAATATAGCAATATATCATGTATATATACTAGAATCAATTAGGATTGTAGCATATCAGGATTGTATCACTATGAATAATTGTAATTAATATTAACATCTATATATAGAGATCATGTGTGGTCTGATTAAACACACAATTAAGTAATAATCCATTTTTCTTCAAGTTGGTATCAAAGAGGGTTTCGACCCACCTCTGTCTAAATCTTAATCCGCCACGCCTACTACTTAGCGACAAATTTCCCTTCCTCGCTGGGACTCAATTCCGGCGAGCCCTCACTACCACGCCTCTTTCCAGCATAATTTGCCTCACTGTGGCGCCTCTTTCAGGTAGATTTTTCGGCGACGATCACTTTCTGGTGACCGTTTGACCAGCAGATTTAGGTGTGAAACCCACTGTATTAGAATCGCACCTGCACCAGAATCCACACGTCGATGTGTGAAAGAGCATGAGAGCTTTTTTTGACACCATCCTTCCACAGACTTGGACGAAATTCACTGTAGAAGACGTCCCAAACCTTTTCAAGTCTCATCTTGGTCGTTTCTATGGTGTTTCAGATCGTGGGTGCCTCACCCACCGTATTTTTGAGCGTTTTGCTATGTTCCTTTGCTGTGTTTTGTTGATTCCAGATTTGCCCAGTCCTTTTTGGACCTATTCAAGGTGTTTCCTTTATTTTTTAGTCATCTTACTTTGATTTCAAATAATGAGGAATGTTGTCTTAGGCGTTTCAGGACATACTTCTGATTCTAAAAGCCTCGTTGAGTTGACCAACATTAGCGTCCCTTTAATTATAACTAAAAAATTGACTGGGTCAGCCACTTATAAATCTTGGGCAACTTTGGTAAAGGTTTGGTTTACAAGATAGGGGTAGTCAACGCATCTTACCATGAAACTTGTAGATGTCCCACAGGCTGATCTTTCTGAATAGAAGAAGCTTGATGCACAACTTCTCAGTGTCCTCTGGCAATCCATTGATCCTAAGGTTGTGGATCTTTTCCAACCACTCGAAACTTTCTATAAGGTATGGAAAGAAGCCTAAGACAGCCACACTAATGACATACAATGTCTCTACTCTATTGTCTCTAGTATGATAAGCTTGTGCAAGCAACATGATACTCGTATGGAATCCTTCTTGGCAAGGCGCACTCATTGATGTAAGAATTTGCTACCATGATGCCTCACACTAAGGATTAGTCTGAGCACAAGAAGCAACAGGAACGATTCTTTATGGTTTTTATCCTCTCTACCCTTCCACCGAAATTGGAGAATGTTCACCAATAAATCATAACCAATTATAATGGTCCCACATTGTCTCAGACTTTTCAATGATTGTTGAGTGTCTCTGATATGGCACTACTAGCACCTACTTCCCTAACCATGCCAAAGTTTGTTGCTCTTGTCTCCTAAGTTAATAACTCTGGTAGTGGTCATGGACATGGTCATGGTGTTATTGCTCTTTTTGTAACAAGTTAAGACATTTGGAGGAGCACTATTGGGTGAAACATAGTAAACCAACATCTGCCAATTTTGCTTAGATTGAATCATCATCATCCACCTCCGGAGTGACCATTCCTATTGCAGATTATAAGGCCTTCCTCTACTTTAAGGCATATTCATAGATTTCGATTGAACAAACTGGTAATCTCACTGCCTATTTATCTCAATAATCTCTTAGGCCAATGATAATTGACTCTAGTGCTTCTGATCACCTCTGTGGTAATTGATAGCAATATATTTTATCCATTTAATAATCCTCTCAGTGGGCTTCTTAAGGTTCAATTAGATTTAATTAAGTTAGTTTTGTCATATTTTATGATATTGGACCTAATTAAATCATTGAAGGAATTATTGCATGAACTAGCCTTAATTTGTCTATTTGGCAACATTTAGTAAATTAACTATAATGTAAGTTGTAAATATTTGATTGATGCGATTCTTATCTTGTAAAAAATTTAAGACAATTCTCTACAAGTTTCATGAAAACCTCAAGAGATGAATCACATAGTTGGATAATTTAAATTGAAGTGGAAGTAAGAGTCAAAATTCTGATCCTGATAGCTTGACCTCTGCGTACTCATCAGCCCATTTCTTGAGCTATAGGAGTTCAATTAACACCAAACTAAGTCCAAATGAAAGATAGTACCCAAATCTACAATTTTATGAGAATACAAGAGTTGGATCTGATGTTTAGTAGGTCATATTAGACCTAGAAGTCAAAATAGAGGTGCTATTGCTGGAACCCAAATGCTGTGCAAAGATTGGGCCATATCTTGGGTTGTAGATTCAGATTGTGCTGAAACTAGTGGCATTAGAAAATTGAGACAAAATCTTTTAACTTTCATGAAGACCACTTTTGCAATAGGTGACATTATGACAGAGTTATAGTCATGTGAAGACAGCTAAATCGGTTGAGCGGGGAGACAAGCATGGCAATAATTTTTCACTCATCCATCCACTCATTAAACAACTCTATTGTCATTTTTCACTCATCCACTCACTCATTAAATAACTCCCTTGTCATTGTGTGCCTTTCATGCTCTATAAAAGGGCACCATTGGTTGCTCATTAGAATCATCTTAGTTTAGAGATCAAGATCTTGTTCTTGTATTATTTGTTTCTCTTGTTGTAGTTTTCTTTTGTTCTAAATAGAAGTTATGTTCTTCTTCTTCTTATTCTTCTCTTTTTCTTTTTTCTTGTTCATGAGTAACTAATTCTCATTTTGCTTGGGTGAAAGAGTGAAGCTTTTGGTAATGAAATAAGGTTAGATTAATCTATTTCTTGTGCTTGAATGATATATTATCAAGTAGTCATTATATGTGTTGTATTTTGTTTCCAATTAATTTAGAAACCCTCCTTGTAAAGTGGAGATCCTGATTTGTTGTAGACAAGAGATTGGCACAATGAATGCTTGAACTCATTTACAAGTGTTGGCGTTATTAACCCTCCTTATAAAGTGAAGATCTTGATTTGTTGTAGACAAGATATTGACATAATGAATGCTTGAACCCATTTACAAGTGTTGGCGTTAGTGGATAATTAAAGGAACCATAATATAACTACATATATAACTTTAAAAGAACTTTGAATGTTGTATTTTCCGATTAGAACCTCCGTTATGCGTGGATTCTAATTGAGTTATAAAAAGAAATAATCTTGACCTTAATTTATATACCAAGAGTGGATCTCCTAACCCAAGCAAATTCTTTTTAATTGTGAACAAGTTTTATTACCTTTATTGTTGTGACAAATCCTTTCCTTACCTCAAATAATTTTTCTTCAACAATTTCCTGTGGATCCACCTCGGACTCTTGAAAATTTATTACTTTAAGATAACTTGCACTTGGGTTTGCAACAATACAAAATTTTGCATCAAGTTTTTGGCGCCGTTATCGGGGACTTGATTTGAAGAATAAATTTATTGAGATTTTCTTTCTTTAAGTAAACTTCGTCATCTGGTATATTCTTTCCCAACTCTTTTAATTTTTTAGTTTTATCATAATTAATGGTTGGTTTATACTGTTTACTTGTTAATATTTGATGGTTAGTTTATACCGCCTACTTCTATATTTTTTTCTTATTTTAAGTCATTTATTTATGCTTAATTGGTATCGTGATTTAAATTCTAGTCGTTTGGTTAAAACTAGTATTGGTACTTTATATATTGATCTATTTGAATCACAATCACACACTTGACAAAACATAACTTTGTTGCAGCTGTCAAAGAGGCACAAATCCTAAAGTAGTGTGGACGCAACTAGGCTTGAAGATTAGGAATTCTCTTCAACCTTTCCACCTATCTACAATGGAGTTTGTCGTATTCTTCTCTTTGTTTTCTTCTTTTCTTATATGTAACTAAGTTCCCCTCATTAGGGGGATAATGGATCTTGTTCTTTGATGATGTTAATTAATTTATGTGTTTAATTTAAGTTTCTATTCTATGATTTATATGTTTATCTCTATTCTTAATGTTTTCCTGAACTTGATTAATTTGGGAATGATTTCTTGGGTTTATGTATGATTTGAAAGAAATTGCATGAACTTAGAACACGTGATAAACACCACAATTTCTGTAATCATTAGGAATAGACGTTGTGGGTATGTGATCCTTCTTTTAATTCCTTCTTTTTTTATAAAGCCTTCTTTATTTGGGGTTATGCTAAGGGATTGGTTAATTCTAAATAATTTAAAGAGGGTTGATACACCAAGGAATTGGATATTAATTAAAATTGAGAATTGATCTTAAATCATGAAATAGAACTTAATTAAATTACTGTTTTAATTTGCATCAGAAAAGTTCAAGTGAAGTCTAAATCCTAACATTTTTTCATAATCTTTTCAACCTTTGTTTAATTGCTTTGGTTTACTTTATTTTATTATATTTTCTTTTTATTATTTAGTTTTTATTATTACTTTTGTCAAACTCTCATCTTTTGATAGCTTAGATAGTGTTTAATTAACGAAATTAGTAATTGACATTATAATCATCATGGAACGATACTCTTTTCACTACTTTATTACTTTTGCGATTCGATGCACTTGTCAGTTTTCACAAGTTTTTGCCAAACCTAGGTTGATACGGTAAATTTTGTTGCTTCAAGAATTCAACATCACAATAAAAGATAAGAAAGGATCCGAAAATGTTGTTACAGATCATTTGTCCAGACTTACAACAAGCTCAAATTTTGATATCACATCTATTAATGATTCTTTTCCTGATAAATTTTTATTTTCTGTCAATTTCATGCATTGATTTGCTAACATAGTCAATTTTCTTGCAACAAGAAAGATGCTGCTTCAATGGACATACCAAGACAGAAAGAAGTTTTTGACTGAGGTGAAATTTTTTTATTGGAATGACCCATATTTGTTCAAATATTGTCCTAATCAAATCATTCGGAGATGTGTACCCAACAATGAGGTAGGTAATAATCAAATCATTCGGAGATGTGTACCCAACAATGAGGTAGGTAATGTCATTAAATTTTGTCACTCAAAAGCATGTGGAGGTCACTTTTCTTCAAAGAAAACAGTTGCAAAAATCTTACAGTGTGAATTTTATTGGCCCACTTTATTTAAGGAAAGCTATACATTTTGCAAAAATTGTGAAAACAGTTAAAAATTGGGTTTCATTTCTAAACGAAACATGATGCCTCTGAACCCTATCATTGTTATTGAAATTTTTTATTATTAGAAAATTTAGTTCATTGGTCTATTTTCATCATCATTTGAATTTGTATATATTTTGGTTGCAGTTGATTATGTCTCAAAATGGATTAAGGCGATTCCATGTCGACATAATGATCATAAAATTGTTCTTAAATTTTTGAAAGAAAATATCTTGAGTCGATTTGGAATCCATCGAGCTATCATCAGTGATGAGAGAACACATTTTTGTAATAAACCATTTGAATATTTAATGAAGAAATATGACATTACACACAAAATTGCCACCCCCTATCATATTCAAACAAGTGGATAAGTAGAATTAGCAAATAGGGAGATTAAACAAATTTTGGAAAAAAATGTTTAACCCAAATCATAAAGATTGGTCTTTAAGATTAAACGTTGCACTTTGAGCTTATCGTACAACTTTCAGAACATCTTTAGGCATGTCACCCTATCGGTTAGTCTATGGAAAACTTTATTACTTGCCTGTAGAACTTGAGCATAAAGCATTTTGAGCCATTAAAGCTTTCAATCTAAACCTTGATGATGCTTGCAAGATACGCAAATTGTAATTAAATAAACTTGAGGAATTGAGAAATGATGCATATGAAAACTCAAAATTTTATAAAGTTAGAGCAAAAACTTTTTATGACAAATCAATTTTGAGGAAATCTTTTGAAATTGGTCAAAAAGTTCTACTTTATTTCTTGTCTTCACATATTTCCTGGAAAATTAAGATCTAGGTGGAGTAGCCCTTTTGTTGTCAAACATGTGTATCCTCATGGGGCCATAGACATTGAGAACCCTAGGAATGGTAATGTGTTTAAGGTCAATGGACAAAGACTCAAACCATTTCTGGAAACCCAAGTTATTGAGGTAGATTCTATCTCCCTTTCTAATCCTTGTTATGAGAAGAATTTATTTTAATTTTGTTTCTTTCTTTTTGCAGTTCTTTGTGACACTGGTTAAGTGGTGGATAACAGTATTCCGTGGCTTTCAAGTCAATTTTTTTTAGTTTTTCATAATAACTTATTCATCCTCCTTTAAAATGGATGTCATTCTCTCGAATTTAAGAAAACATTTTCCTTCTCTTCCTCAAAATTCTCTAACAAAAATCTACAAAGTTAGGTGTGAAAGATTGAGAATGTTAATGCACAAGAGCATCTCGAAAGATATACGCTAGATAATTGAAGCAAAGGTCTGTTTAGCAAGTGAATCTTCAAATTCATTTGCCTCATACATGCCAGGTCTTAGTAAAAGTTCATATTCTAGAAGGAAAAGAGCGAAAAAAATAGAACTTTGTAACAAATGTGCACGATGGAATTGTAACAAGCGATGTTGTTCTTTGGGATGGTTTCACAAATCGAGAAGATAAAATATACTTTATTAAGAATGGATTGAGTAAGGAGTCATTAGATGATATCTTATTGACTCTTGAGACGCATTCTTGTGGAGTTGTGCACCATGAACTTCTTAATTTGTGGAATCTCTTTAGAAACAAACATAAACGTTACAGTCTTGGGAATCTGATTATAAAAGACCCTGTTTGCCAATTTATAAGAAAATTAGATGGGAAGCTTATCCTTGACTCATAGAAAGCATTTAAGCAGTTACTGGACGTAAAATCAGAGGAAGATGTGAGCCACAATCACAACAATATGTATGTTATTATCTTGTTCATCTCAAAAAAAAAAAAGAAAAAAAGAAGAAGGGCAAAACTTCGGTTGTACCTGGTCTTTAATTAGATCAGGAGTCCCGGGCGGATGCCCATCTTGTCATAGACTCAAGAGGAGACCTATGCACGCCGATTTGTAAACAAGGTTCGTGTGCCATGTTCCGTAGAGAGCCACGTGCTATATTCTGGTTGCTACCGCAAGTGTACGGATCGCTCAAGTAATACAGATACAGAGTAAAAGTTCATTCCCACGAGGATAATTGGTTATAAAGCTAAGTACTAACTAATAGCTTAATCGATTCTATTCAAGGACATAAAAATAAGAAAACAATAATCTAAACTAAATCTAATCTACAAAAGTAATAAACATAAACGGTTAGGTTTCAGGAAATCCTTCTTCACCCCCTACATCTACCAACAACATGCAATCCTCCTCATAAACATAAACGCACTGATTAAGTTAGCTTGAGAATCTTCATTTGACAAAAACCTATGTCTAGGTCAATCAACCCTGGTTTCTATTGCCCAACTCACTAAGTTTCCTTGAAAGCTAGTGCAACATCCACTCATGAACGATCTATTCTCAATCACACATTATATATGGCCAATAGGTATATTTCTATCCCATTAACGAATCAACTCATCCAAGCTAATTGAAATTGTCGAACATGTATCAACCATACTATATCCATATTAACAAATCCCTATGTCTAGTTCATTTGTAAATATTAGAATCATGCAATTAATGGCCAACCACCAGCAAGCATTAAGCATAGATTATAATTGAACAATAACCAAACATCCACACAAACTTAGAGAAGAACACATCATTAATATATATAAACAGATCCAAAGTATCCCTAAACATAGCTTAGCTATATAATAGATAAGGAAGAGAAGAGAGAAAGGGAAAAAGAGAAAGGAAGCTCATTGATTTGTCTCTTTAAAACTTGAATCCTCCTTCATCCTTGATCCTTGACTCCAATCCACTATCAATGGAGATCTAGCCAAACTAAACTAACCTAAAACTAAGAAAAACTACAAAACCTAAAATGGAAATCGCTTAGGCAGCCAGAACACAAAATGGAAATAGCCCAAAACGGCCATAACAGAGAGAAAAATGTGAAAAATCTATTTATAGGCTCAGCTTGCCGCCATTGCGGCGCGGCCCCCACATACGCGCGCCGCGGTGCCTACAGGGTTGGTCTACTCACGCCACGGCGCCCACTTCTTTTGGGCCGCAGCCTTCTCGCCTCGGGTTGAAGTATGGCATTCTGAAATGCCTCTCTGCGCCACAGCGTGCACTACTTTGCGCCGCAGCGTAACATGCTAAAATGCTAATTTGGCTTCCTTTTCCTCTTTTAGCTCACATGCTCCATATTTAACCTTATTTGGAGCCCTTCCTATCATAGAAAAAATACCAAATCAGTAACATATATAAATCTACTCAATCTCTAATCATTTAAGCACAATTTGCTATTAAACATACAAGAAAGGCTTAGAATCAGAATATGACAAATATAAGCATAAAACCCTCCAAATATGCATTATAAACAAGGACTAAGCATTCATTCTAGCACAGAGATAGGGCACAAATAACTACATTTTATGGAGTTATCATACCCCCAAACCTACATTTTGCTAGTCCTCAAGCAAAACAATATAGAACTAAGTAAATCACTTTTCAATTCAAATCAACTTTCATTCAGCAAATAACATATTTCAATCTTCTTTTCTTTCTCATTCTTTTCAATTAAACCAAAACTAGTGTGTAATGACTGCATCAATCCTCAAAAAGTGCAAATGCCCCATAAATAGTTCCACACAAACATAATCCTTAACATGCTAACAATCCAAAAAACTCTTCATGCAATTCACATTTTTCACAAACATGCAAGATAAACTTCTCCTAATCAAGTCATACATATCCAGATAAGTTTATAAACATACATACATATGATTCAAAGAATCCACAAGATTGTAAATCAACTCTCTCTCCACTAATGTAAATCACACAAGATTGAGGATCAAAAGGGACTTTATCAGCTTGTAATGATAGGCCAATGGTATGGGCAAAAGAAATGCAGGAAAAGGATACAATACAAACATTGAGACACATAATATATTACTTCAAGAAATGAGCCACTAACTTGATATCAGCAGGGTATTCAAAAGTGAGATCATAAAACTTCCCAGAACCATTTTTCGATGCTTTTCACACTTTACTTTTCTTAAGCTTTACTTTTTTTTTCTTTTTTATTTTCTTTCTCTTTCTTTTGATTTTCTTTATTTTGCAAAGCATTGTTTTTCTTTTCTTTACATCTGGTTCCTTCAGGCTCATTTGGAATTAAATCATTAATACCCCTAAACAATAGACTCACCTCAAGAAATAACACATCATGTACTCAACAAACATTGAGGGTAGAAAGAAAATGACATGCTATCACATGCATTAGAATGGGTAACAGGTTAACGACCATAATGGTGGTGAAAAATAAATAAGGCCAAACAGTATAAGGCTTCAAAAATGGACCTAAGGATATCATCATATCAGGGTAAGCTTTTTAAGGTTCAATCGATCCAAACAATGCCTTAATCATCTCCTCAATCATGTACAACCTAGGATTTCGCCTCAAGAGAGTTCAAAAACAATTTCTAGGATAATCAAAACTCTACATGTACATCCATAAACATTCTCAAGACATGCACTCTTATCATTTTTAAAGTTACACTTGCATCTAAGTGAGATGTAAATCATGCATCAAAAGCAACTAAATTATTTCACATCTTCCAGATCACATAAGGTTTCACTGAAAAGGGGACAAATAGTAACCTTTCATATCATGGACAACCAAAATAACAGCAGCATTCTTGCAACATATCATGCATTTAAATAGATTCAACTTTCTCAATTCAAGCATGCATAACATCATTCGCATAATGTAAAAATTGAAAATATTGTAAACAACACATCAGTGATAGTCAAAATAAGATATAATCATGAAAATATGATGACTAAAACCACTGCATACTCAAAATACCAATATATGTTAACATTAAGCATAAAAGTAATAAAACATGTAAAGATACTCCCCTAAACCAAAATGAAATGTATCTTTAATGAACATGGTCTATAGGGAACCTGAAACTCTCAAAATAGCAGCCTAACTACTACTGAGCATTACTAAATACACAAAAATAGAGAAAATAACAAAAAAGCAAAAACAGGGGTGCTACACCGTGGTGCACCCATGCCTGGGCCGCGGCGCTCACAAAAAACTGTAGAATTCTGTAGAAATCGTGCACCAGCGCCACGACGCGCACTAACCTGCGCCATGGCGTAACAACCTAAACTGCTAAATTTAGCAGCAAACACAGTTTTGCTGCTAGAATTGGCTCATATGGGTCTCTAGCTGCAACAAAACTTGTTCAAAAAGCTAAATTACAAAATGTACAACACATTAAACTATTTATAAACCTAAAACAAACTTAAAACTTAAAAACAAACAAAATCATTAAACTAACATAATTAATATACTAAAATATATGAACACTAACATATTTAAGACCTAAGACTTAACAAAACAAAATACTACATAATTAAAACATCAAAGCTTACAAAAGCTATAAACAACCAAATTAACAAACTAGTATATATTAACTACTAACATATTAACATATAAAACATTATACTACCTATTTATACACAAAGTAAAAGCAGGAATGTAACATAAACTTGAGATTTCCTCCCCAAGAAGGACCTAGTATATAGTCTTAGCCAGACTTTGTCACCAAAATGAATTACTGCGGATGAGTAGTTCTCAAGAACTTGATCCAAGGGTATCCTTTCCAGGAGTCGCGAATTCCCTCAAGGGCCTCGTATGGTTGAAATCATCCAGCTCTTTATTAAAACTAAAACAAGACATCAAAGAAACACAGATTATATACAACTATATACAACTTGAATTAGTACTAACTAAACTCATTGTCAATATTAGCCATAAATAAACCTTTATCCCCGACAACGGCGCCAAAAACTTGGTTGGTACCGCAAGTACATGGATCGCTCAAGTAATACAGATACAATGTAAAAGTTCGATCCCACGAGGATAATTAGTTATAAAGCTAAGTATCAACCAATAGCTTAATTAATTTTATTCAAGGACATAAAAATAAGAAAGCAATAATCTAAACTAAATCTAATCTACAAAAGCAATAAACATAAACGGTTAGGTTTCAGGAAATCCTTCTTCACCCCCTACATCTACCAACAACATGCAATCCTCCTCATAAACATAAATGCACTGATTAAGTTAGCTTGAGAATCTTCATTAGCCAAAAGCCTATATCTAGGTCAATCAACCTTGGTTTCTATTGCCCAACTCACTAAGTTTCCTTGAAAGCTAGCGCAACATCCACTCATGAACGATCTATTCTCAATCACACACTATACATGGCCAATAGGTATATTTCTATCCCATTAACGAATCAACCCATCCAAGCCAATTGAAATTGTCGAACATGTATTAACCATACCATATCCATATTAACAAATCTTTATGTCTAGTTCATTTGCAAATATTAAAATCATGCAATTGATGGCCAACCAATAGCAAGCATTAAGCATAGATTATGATTGAACAATAACCAAACATCCACACAAGCTTAGAGAAGAACACATCATTAATATATATAAATGGATCCAAAGTATCCCTAAACATAGCTCAGCTATACAATAGATAAGGAAGAGAAGAGAGAAAGGAAAAAAAAGAAAGGAAGCTCATTGATTTGTCTCTTTGAAACTTGAATCCTCCTTCATCCTTGATCCTTGACTCCAATCCACCATCGATGGAGATCTAACTAAACTAAACTAACCTAAAACTAAGAAAAACTACAAAACCTAAAATGAAAATGGCTAAGGCAGCCAGAACACAAAATGAAAATGGCCCAAAACGGCTAGAACAGAGAGAAAAATGTGAAAAATCTATTTATAGGCTCAGCTTGCCACCATCACGCCGTGGCCCCCACATAGGCATGTCGTCGCGCCCACAGGGTTGGTCTACTCACGCCATGATGCCCACTTCTTTTGGGCCGCGGCCCTCTCACCTTGGATTGAAGTATGGCATTCTGAAATGCCTCTCTGTGCCACGGCACGCACTACCTTGCGCCGCGGAGTAACATGCTGAAATGCTAATTTGGCTTCCTCTTCCTCTTTTAGCTCACATGCTCCATATTTAACCTTGTTTGGAGCCTTTCCTATCATAGAGAAAATACTAAATCAGTAACATATATAAATCTACGCAATCTCTAATCATTTAAGCACAATTTGCTATAAAACATACAAGAAAGGCTTAGAATCAGAATATGACAAATATAAGCACAAAACCCTCCAAATATGCATTATAAACAAGGACTAAGCATTCATTCTAGCATAGAGATAGGGCACAAATAACTACATTTTATGGAGTTATCATATTCCCAATTCTTAGAACCTAGGCTCTATAGCACTGTTGGACCAAAAAAGGAGTCCCGTCTTTGCTGTGAATATAAACAACTATTGAGCATTATCTTGTACTTAACTGTATGAGCTCTGATGCACCAAGTCATGCTGAGGGTGTCGAGCACTCATGAATGCCAGATTATGTGCTCTAACGAGTACACGACTTCTTACGGTGTAATTCTAGCCTAGGCGGAGATCTGAAGACATGCCTTGTGAGGATGGACTATGTAACACCTCAACTTTTGGGATAATTACAATATAGTCCCGATTTGTACTGTTTTGTGAATTCTGTGAGCAGTAAATTTAATTTGACTGTTCCGTAAGTGTATTTGATTGTTTTGTGTGATTTGCTCTGACTCAGGAAAATAATAATTTTCTCGGCTCTGATAAATCTTATTTTAATTAATTGGAGTGGGATCTTACTAAACCCAATTGATTGATATATATATTAATCTCATAATTTTTCAGATTTAATCGTACAATAAAATAATTTTATATTTTTATAATATTATTTTATTCAACAAGCACTCTTGTCTCAAAAACAAGAGAAAAAATTATTTGTGGACCCGAAAAAGTTCGTGGGGCCCACGTTTAGTGTAACAATCAACAATCTTGACCGGGTAGAAATCTAAACCAATAGGAAATGGTCAAAATGGATGGCTTGACTTTCTAAACCAATTAGAAAGAGTCAACAAAAGAAGCATTGACTTCTTTGTGAGCAGTTGGATTATAAAGCTTACTTTAGAAGCTTTAATCTTAGCCGATTGATCAAATCAATGGTGAGATTAGAATTCAAGATTTATGACCAAGTAATATCTACCTTAGATCTAATCTATGGTTAGGAATTAAAGATGAATCAAGGGTTAGGATTAAGTCAAAAATTGTAGGCTTGACTTTGATTAGTAGCTAATTAAGCTTAATTTGACTAATCTAATTACTTAATTAGCTAACTAAGTGAACTAGTTTAATTCTTAATTTATTTTAATCTAAATACTAATTAGATATGTGAATATTGATTAAAGGTTATAATGTATGTTAATATATACTAAATTAATTAGTTATATTATTAGTATGTTAATTAAAATTGGTTAGGATAATTAACCTAACAAATTACCTAATTAACTAGCATATAATTAGGAGTAAATGGAAAACAATTAAACCCTTAAATTGGCAAGGGGCACCACGGTTTTCCAGCAGCCAAGGGAGCTTGGTGGCTTGGTTCTACTAGCTTCTTGAAGTCTCCAAGTGTCATAAATCATGTGCACACCATGTGAACACAATTAGATCTTTAACTAGCAAAATTCAACACTCAACCTCACTCACAAAGGCACCTCACGGCAGCAGCCTCTTCTATTTTCTCTCTTCACTTTTATTTCACACTTATCCTAAATTAAAGCTTTCATCTTCTCTCCAAAAATGCCAAGAACCCATGCATGCTTTTCCTTCCATTTTTCTTCTCTCTATTCGGCCAACACCCTTACATACTCAACCAAACCTTCATAATTTTATCCAATCACATTTCTTGAACCCAAATCCCATTCTAAGCATCTTTCATTCACAAAATTTTCCCAAATTTCTACTCTATCTTGCCTAAAATCCAAGTTTTTGCTTACTTACTTAAGGGTAAGTTTGGTTTCTATGGTTCAAAATTGAATTTTTAATTTTTCTAACCATGCTTGTTCCATGGTTTCTCTATTTTGTACCTTGTATGTGTTTTTACTAATTATTTAAGAATTTTAGGAATTGTTTTGGAGCTTGTACGAAATTTAGAGGAAAGGAGGAGATCTTACCGATTAATTTGTCTACAAGAGGTAAGAGGAGATTTAATCTCATCAACCCTAAGTGGTGATGAGAAAATGGATTTGTTTGTGTATGGAATCCATAAGGATTCATTTGTGTGGTTGTTTATGGTATTTATTATTTATTTGTGTGATTGTTTATGGTTTTATTATTTTTATGATTGTTTAAATGCTTTCCTATTTGTGATTTATTTTGCTATGCATGATTATAGCTTTTATTATTTTTGCTATGCATGTTTATGGCTTTAAATATATTGTATGTATATTATATGTGATTTAATAATTGTATGTGTTTATAATCAGTATAATTATTAAAGTAGGATGTGAATAACATGTAGCGATTTGCATGAGTGTTCCAAAGAACACACTATGAGGCTCACTGACCTTACATCAAAACAGAGAACCAAAATGTTCTCGGAATTTTCTAAATCACCGATTTAAAGGATCTAAGTGAAATAATGGATTTAAGAATGATTTAGATTAATTATGGCCAACATGCCATTTAGTGTATAATCAAATGCCATTTTATTTTTAATTTGGCCAACATACCATTTTGTTTTCTAAGATAAGGTTAGGTAATGGTTTTACAACATAAATTGATTCCAAAGAATCATTGAGAAAATCAAAGGAATTAATTCAGTTCTAGAATTTTAACTTAGCGAGAATATTAGTTTAAATAAGAATTAATTCATGACGCTTGAAAAATACTAACGTAGAGCTCATTCTATAAGTTTTGAAGCGCGTTAGTAAGTTTCAAAGTGAAATTATTAGGTAAAAATAAAATAAACTATATTTAGAGGAAAAATGTTAAAAATACCTTATACTGATTTTATAGGCAAAATGCTGCCAAAATTTATTAAAATCAGACGCTTAAAATGAAAAGATTCCATACTATATTTAGAACACAAGGAAAATACATTACGTATTTTAAAAGTACTAGATATAGTTTTACATATATTAAAAAATGATAATTTTAAGCTATTCGGTTAAGAAAATGAATTAAAAATCCTACGCGATTGAGAAAATGATTTAAAAGATTTTGTGATGTTTAAAAATGTCAAAATATGTTTACACGATTTTAAAACGTTTGTGAAAACAACGAGATTGTGAAAATGCGATAAAATTCCTACGCGACTGAAAAATACTATCAGTTTTGCTGTCGGGCCAAAGTGGTGGACCCAGACATGTTGCGATATAGTACTGTCAGGTGGGACGTGCTATACTGTTGAGATGTAGTACTGTCAGGTGGGACGTACTATATTTTGGTATTTTGTGATTGAGGGTATTTTGGTAATTTTGGTAATTTTTCGTAATTATGGAAAATTTGGTTTATAAGGTTATTTTTGTAATTTTAGATCATGTTTAGTGTGTTGTGCCAATTTGGTTTATAATTGGCGATTGATTGATGAGGCGAATTACACCGTAATTGGTGTGATAAGCGTAGTGTGGTTCATTTATGAACTTGGAGGCATTAGTGTGCGGAGGATTCCATATGTGGACAGTGGTAGCACCTCTGGGCCGTGGTAACGGCAACACACTAATGATCTTGACAAGCACTATTCTTAATCGAGATCTTGAGGAGATTAATAAGTACTATGCCCGTGGTACACGATGTTTGGACTGCGTGTCTTGCTACACGATGTTTTGGAATTGTGGGCTATAGACACGACGTGTTGACAAAGGCAATAGCTTGGTTGGGCAGCCATAAAGTATTATTAGTTTTCTATTCGGATCATTCTCTCAGATATTCGTGTTTAGCTCCATGGAGTAGGAACGAGTCAGTGTGTGTTCATGCATTACCTGCATTTTACTGTTCATGCATCATCTGCACTTTACTGCTTACCATATTCTGTGATAAAATATATGATGTACTATTTTAATATATTATGTATGATACGTGTTATTTTAATATTTATTGCTTTAATACATTATGCATGATATAATGGTATGTGTTATTTTAATGTGTATTACTTTGTTATATTATGTATGTAATGTTGGTATGTACTGTTGTGATATTTGTTTGTATTGTCGTTTTCTTTATTACCATGCGGGTAATGGTGTAGATTGTCTCACCTCTTCATTGTATTGTTTTATCTGTTTCTATTTTATGTTTAAATCATCAAAGACTACAATGGCGGAAAGAGGAGGACAGTTAGGTTTCTTTAGGCTACAATTTCTCGAAGGCGCCGAGGCTTGGTATGTCCACTGGGACACCGGACACATAAAGTATAGTGGTAACGTGACTTTATCAGTAAGTAGGACTCGGCAGGGGTTGGTTACTACACGTTACACGGTTGCTTTTGTAGAGTTTATTTTACCTATTAGGGAGTTGTGGGACGAGTTTCACTATACTCCTAGAGAGAACTTCGATACACTTTTGGGTCGAATTTCTATCGGTCAAGACATTCCTAACTAAGGAATTTGTCTTATGACGAGGGCTCATGTCTTAGGTGTTATGTTTTAATAGTATACTGTCTTTTACTATTTTTATTAAATATTAATAGTTGTAAATTAGTTGTATACTTCAGACAAGAATCACATGTATATTATGGTGAATTTATGTTTGTTATATTTTGTGTTTCCGCGTTAATTTATTTAATGTTAAAATTATAAAAGGAAAATGTATATATATAGATATCACAAATATTACTTAAGTATCAAATATTTTTATAACTTGGGTAAGGATTTTATTTATTTTTATTTTTCTCGCATCATAAATGTGACATCCCCGAAGGGTGTTACATTAGTTGGTATCAGAGCCCAAGTTAGAGTCTTTTGGGTTTGTGGGTAGGTTTGTCTTGTTTGTGCTGTGTGAATCTCTGATATTAAACACAGAGATATGTTTCAGTTTCTAAAAGGAAACTGTTTTGTGCGAAATCGCTACATTTAGTTTGTTGTGCGTCGATTTAGTTTATCTTTGAAGAAAGATAATGGAACATTACGAACATGAGCATGTGGATGCGAAACGTAATGAAGATCGTATAGCTATAGCTAGAAGCGTGATGCACAAGGCGATTGAAGTAGTAGTACTACAGGGACAGATGGTCGTTCAGCAGCGGGAACTGATAATCGAACTTCATAGCCTGGATGCGAGAAGCTGTAACTTAGAATCTTCAATAATTCAAAGTAGAAGGAAGCGTAAGGTCAATCGTTTTCAGCGAAAGTCGTATGTACAATCATCGGGGAAGCAACAACGAACAAAGAAAGGAAGTACTAGTGGCAATGATTTTGGTCAGACTGTGGCATCACCAACGAAGTACTTGAAGTGTGGAAAGCCTAAACACTTATTCAAAGAGTGTGATCAGCTGAAGATGGAAACTTCCGTTAGTAATACACGTGTTTCAAAATCTCGAAAAAGAAGAAAGAGCCGATGCAAGAAGTGTAATGAGAATATTAAAATACAAAAACTTAAGAAGCGAGAAAGTCGTGCCATAGAGAGTAATCTTAAAACTGTGCTGTATAAGTCGTGAGGTAACTCATTCTTTTGTGATCATTGATTATGCAAATCTTTTGGAGTTATCTGTGTTCTACTCATTTTCATAATGTTACTTCAGCTTCTAAACTTGCCATTACTATTTGAGCCTGTTTAAAACTACCCAATTATTATTAGAGTTCAAAATTTTTCTATTGATCTGGTTTGTCTATTTCTTTCTCAAATAGACTGAGTAAATTAATTTGATTTATCCGTGCCTTTGTTATAGAATGATTTGAGTATTTCAATTCTTCTTGATTAAAACTTGTTGCTTATACTCAAATTTTCTAACTCTACTCTATATTCATTAAATATCAAATCCTTTCTGTTGATTTGATTTGTTTATCCAAAATCACATCTATCTGAGATCCTGACTTTTAAATGGATTGGTTATTTTCCAACCATATCCTACTACATTGTTGCAATGCAATTTAGTATTTCTTTGATCTGAGATTTTTGGATTTGAATCCGGAAAGTTCATTTCTAAAATTATTGAACTATATTCATTTCGAAATCTATTAGACCATCTCAAATTCTTTGTTGGACTAATCTAGTAATCTACTGAATAGTCTTATTACTTTTCTTGTAACCTTCATAGTATTTTTCATGAATTTCAATTAAGAAGGATTATTCTTGATCCAACTTATGTCATACTACCAAATACAGTGCAATTAGAAGAAAACTTGATCTATGAGACATTTTCTGTTAAGATTAAAAAAAATAGACAAGTAGAATAACTTCTCTTGATGAAGAAAATGAATAATGTGGTAACAGGGGCGCCAGAAGATCAAATGAAGGAAATCACTGTTTGCTCCAAGATCGACTTATGTGTTGGTTGTTATCAGATTTGCGTAAAGGTGGAGAATGTTCCAAGACAGTTTTGCGGATGTATTACAAACATTATGAGTATTTAATATTACCCCGAATGGTAGGGAATGATTTAACGATGTTTACGAATATATAGGATCTTTCTTTCTCATCTAGGCAAATTTGTCATTATTGGCAATATTTTGACCTATTCTCGAAATTCAAAGGAACATGCTGAAGATCTCAATGCAGTTCTTCAATTTTGAAGAAGAAGAAGGAGTTATGCGTGAAATTAGTCAAACGTAAATTCGTTAGAAAGAGTTCAACTCGTGGATTTGGATTGAGTGTTAAGATCAAATCGAAAGGTCGTGGCGTATGCTTCAAGGCAGTGGAACGTGCGTGAGAAGAATAATCTGATTTACATTTTAGGATACGCGATAGTTGTGTTGCAAGGAAAATCTGAAGACGTTTTCTTTCTTATAAAATTCACAATAATTTCAAAGGCTTGAAGTACCTGTTCAATCAAGAGGGACTTGGATATCAAGAAGAGACGAATAGTTAGAATTTTCAAAAGACTTGTTGAGATGAATTTCTAGTATTGACAGAGTTCACATACAATGATAGTTTCGTGCGAGCGTAGGGATGACACCCTGTGAGGCGTTATATAGGAGACGCTGTAGAACACCATTGCGTTGGTATCATACTGGTGAAAGTAAGATTGTAGGACCAGAATTTGTGCAGCGGACAACTGAGAAAGTGAAAGATGATCCAAAACAAGATGAAGACAACTCGGACGCTACAAAAGAGTTATGCTGGTAAAAGACCCAGACCGCTTGAATCCGAAGAAGGTGATCATGTATATCTACATGTGACACCCAATGACTGGAGTTAGACGAGTGATTAAGTCGAGGAAGCTTACTCTGGAGTTTATCGGGCTGTATCAAATGCTTCATCGATAGATCTGGTAGCTTATCAGATTTCACTACCACCATTCTTATCGAATTTTCGTGAGGTATTTTACGTATCACAACTACAGAAATATATTTCTAATCTGACTCACGTCATCGAATCAAACACTGTACAACTGAAGGAGAATCTAGCCTATGAGACGTTTTCAGCCAAGATTGAAGATTGAAGGACAAAGCAACTTCAAGGAAAGGAGATCGCATTAGTTAAACTAGTTTAGAACGATGTAGTGGTGGAGCTACATGGGAGCTAGAAGATAGGATGAGGGAGCAATGCTCTCAATTGTTTTGATGTATGATGAATTTCGGGGACGAAATTCTTTTTAGTAGGGGAGAGTTGTAACACCTCAACTTTTGGGATAATTACAATATAATCCCGATTTGTACTTGTTTTGTGAATTCTGAGCAGTAAATTTAATTTGACTGTTAGTAAGTGTATTTGATTATTTTGTGTGATTTGCTCGACTCAGGAAAATAATAATTTTCTCAATGCCTGATAAATCTTATTTTAATTAATTGAGTTGGGGGATCTTACTAAACCCAATTGATTGATATATATATTAATCTCATAATTTTTCGATTTAATCTGTGCAATAAAATAATTTTATATTTTTATAATATTATTTTATTCAATGATCTCTACCGTCTCAAAAACAGTAGAAAAAAATTATTTGTGGACCCGAAAAAGTTCGTGGGGCCCACGTTTAGTGTAACAGTCAACAATGCTGACTGGGTAGAAATCTAAACCAATAGGAAATGGTCAAAATGGATGGCTTGACTTTCTAAACCAATTAGAAAGAGTCAACAAAAGAAGCATTGACTTCTTTGTGAACCGTTGGATTATAAAGCTTACTTTAGAAGCTTTAATCTTAGCCGTTGATCAAATCAATGGTGAGATTAGAATTCAAGATTTATGACCAAGTAATATCTACCTTAGATCTAATCTATGGTTAGGAATTAAAGATGAATCAAGGGTTAGGATTAAGTCAAAAATTGTAGGCTTGACTTTGATTAGTAGCTAATTAAGCTTAATTTGACTAATCTAATTACTTAATTAGCTAACTAAGTGAACTAGTTTAATTCTTAATTTATTTTAATCTAAATACTAATTAGATATGTGAATATTGATTAAAGGTTATAATGTATGTTAATATATACTAAATTAATTAGTTATATTATTAGTATGTTAATTAAAATTGGTTAGGATAATTAACCTAACAAATTACCTAATTAACTAGCATATAATTAGGAGTAAATGGAAAACAATTAAACCCTTAAATTGGCAAGGGGCACCACGGTTTTCCAGCAGCCAAGGGAGCTTGGTGGCTTGGTTCTACTAGCTTCTTGAAGTCTCCAAGTGTCATAAATCATGTGCACACCATGTGAACACAATTAGATCTTTAACTAGCAAAATTCAACACTCAACCTCACTCACAAAGGCACCTCACGGCAGCAGCCTCTTCTATTTTCTCTCTTCACTTTTATTTCACACTTATCCTAAATTAAAGCTTTCATCTTCTCTCCAAAAATGCCAAGAACCCATGCATGCTTTTCCTTCCATTTTTCTTCTCTCTATTCGGCCAACACCCTTACATACTCAACCAAACCTTCATAATTTTATCCAATCACATTTCTTGAACCCAAATCCCATTCTAAGCATCTTTCATTCACAAAATTTTCCCAAATTTCTACTCTATCTTGCCTAAAATCCAAGTTTTTGCTTACTTACTTAAGGGTAAGTTTGGTTTCTATGGTTCAAAATTGAATTTTTAATTTTTCTAACCATGCTTGTTCCATGGTTTCTCTATTTTGTACCTTGTATGTGTTTTTACTAATTATTTAAGAATTTTAGGAATTGTTTTGGAGCTTGTACGAAATTTAGAGGAAAGGAGGAGATCTTACCGATTAATTTGTCTACAAGAGGTAAGAGGGAGATTTAATCTCATCAACCCTAAGTGGTGATGAGAAAATGGATTTGTTTGTGTATGGAATCCATAAGGATTCATTTGTGTGGTTGTTTATGGTATTTATTATTTATTTGTGTGATTGTTTATGGTTTTATTATTTTTATGATTGTTTAAATGCTTTCCTATTTGTGATTTATTTTGCTATGCATGATTATAGCTTTTATTATTTTTGCTATGCATGTTTATGGCTTTAAATATATTGTATGTATATTATATGTGATTTAATAATTGTATGTGTTTATAACTGTATAATTATTAAAGTAGGATGTGAATAACATGTAGCGATTTGCATGAGTGTTCCAAAGAACACACTATGAGGCTCACGGCCTTACATCAAAACAAAGAACCAAAATGTTCTCAGCAATTTTCTAAATCACTGATTTAAAGGATCTAAGTGAAATAATGGATTTAAGAATGATTTAGATTAATTATGGCCAACATGCCATTTAGTGTATAATCAAATGCCATTTTATTTTTAATTTGGCCAACATACCATTTTGTTTTCTAAGATAAGGTTAGGTAATGGTTTTACAACATAAATTGATTCCAAAGAATCATTGAGAAAATCAAAGGAATTAATTCAGTTCTAGAATTTTAACTTAGCAGAATATTAGTTTAAATAAGAATTAATTCAGACGCTTGAAAAATACTAACGTAGAGCTCATTCTATAAGTTTTGAAGCGCGTTAGTAAGTTTCAAAGTGAAATTATTAGGTAAAAATAAAATAAACTATATTTAGAGGAAAAATGTTAAAAATACCTTATACTGATTTTATAGGCAAAATGCTGCCAAAATTTATTAAAATCAGACGCTTAAAATGAAAAGATTCCATACTATATTTAGAACACAAGGAAAATACATTACGTATTTTAAAAGTACTAGATATAGTTTTACATATATTAAAAAATGATAATTTTAAGCTATTCGGTTAAGAAAATGAATTAAAAATCCTACGCGATTGAGAAAATGATTTAAAAGATTTTGTGATGTTTAAAAATGTCAAAATATGTTTACACGATTTTAAAACGTTTGTGAAAACAACGAGATTGTGAAAATGCGATAAAATTCCTACGCGATTGAAAAATACTATCAGTTTGCTTTGTCGGGCCAAAGTGGTGGACCCGGACATGTTGCGATATAATGCTTGTCGGTGGGACGTGCTATCTTGTTGAGATGTAGTCTTGTCAGGTGGGACGTACTATATTTTGGTATTTTGTGATTGAGGGTATTTTGGTAATTTTGGTAATTTTTCGTAATTATGGAAAATTTGGTTTATAAGGTTATTTTTGTAATTTTAGATCATGTTTAGTGTGTTGTGCCAATTTGGTTTATAATTGGCGATTGATTGATGAGGCGAATTACACCGTAATTGGTGTGATAAGCGTAGTGTGGTTCATTTATGAACTTGGAGGCATTAGTGTGCGGAGGATTCCATATGTGGACAAGTGGAAGCACCTCTGGGCCGTGTTAACGGCAACACACTAATGATCTTGACAAGCACTATTCTTAATCGAGATCTTGAGGAGATTAATAAGTACTATGCCCGTGGTACACGATGTTTGGACTGTGTCTTCGCTACACGATGTTTTGGACTGAGGCTATAGACACGACGTGTTGACAGTGCAATAGCTTGGTTGGGCAGCCATAAAGTATTATTAGTTTTCTATTCGGATCATTCTCTCAGATATTCGTGTTTAGCTCCATGGAGTAGGAACGAGTCAGTGTGTGTTCATGCATTACCTGCATTTTACTGTTCATGCATCATCTCGCACTTTATTGCTTACCATATTCGTGATAAAATATATGATGTACTATTTTAATATATTATGTATGATACGTGTTATTTTAATATTTATTGCTTTAATACATTATGCATGATATAATGGTATGTGTTATTTTAATGTGTATTACTTTGTTATATTATGTATGTAATGTTGGTATGTACTGTTGTGATATTTGTTTGTATTGTCGTTTTCTTTATTACCATGCGGGTAATGGTGTAGATTGTCTCACCTCTTCATTGTATTGTTTTATCTGTTTCTATTTTATGTTTAAATCATCAAAGACTACAATGGCGGAAAGAGGAGGACAGTTAGGTTTCTTTAGGCTACAATTTCTCGAAGGCGCTGAGGCTTGGTATGTCCACTGGGACACCGGACACATAAAGTATAGTGGTAACGTGACTTTATCAGTAAGTAGGACTCTCACGTGGGTTGGTTACTACACGTTACACGGTTGCTTTTGTAGAGTTTATTTTACCTATTAGGGAGTTGTGGGACGAGTTTCACTATACTCCTAGAGAGAACTTCGATACACTTTTGGGTCGAATTTCTATCGGTCAAGACATTCCTAACTAAGGAATTTGTCTTATGACGAGGGCTCATGTCTTAGGTGTTATGTTTTAGTAGTATACTGTCTTTTACTGTTTTTATTAAATATTAATAGTTGTAAATTAGTTGTATACTTCAGACAAGAATCACATGTATATTATGGTGAATTTATGTTTGTTATATTTTGTGTTTCCGCGTTAATTTATTTAATGTTAAAATTATAAAAGGAAAATGTATATATATAGATATCACAAATATTACTTAAGTATCAAATATTTTTATAACTTGGGTAAGGATTTTATTTATTTTTATTTTTCTGCATCATAAATGTGACATCCCCAGAAAGGGTGTTACAGACTACACTCATGATGCGCAGTATAAAGATACGTCATGACAATTGTACTGGTGACATACAGTATAAAGATATGTCATCTTTGTTGAATAAACGGGCGTGAGAGCCTAGCCTCCAATTTTGGACTAGTTCCAATTCTCGTTTTCTTTCAAAAAAAAAAAAAGAAAAAAATGTGTTTCTTAATTTCAAACTTTTCTAACAACAGCCAGCTTACCTATATAGGTGCTATCATTATATTTTCCATTCTTTTCTCTATTTAAACCCTCCATTTTCTTTATTTTCATCCAACTTATAATTATTCAAAGGGAGGGTGAGTATAGAAATGGAGAGAGCTTTTGTTCATCGATTTATAAATATCTGTGTATTTTATGGGTCAAGTTTTGGGAAAGGTACAAAATTTGTAGAAGCAGCAGCCATTCTTGGTCGAGCGCTTGCTGTGAGGAAAATTCATGTAGTATATGAGGGAGGTAGCATTGGGTTGATCGGCCTGTATCAATCTCTACACATCTAGGAGCCAGTTAGGTTTTAAGTATCATTCCTAAAGCTTTAACTTAAAGGAACATCACTGGAAAGACAATGGCGGAGGACTACGAGTATCGATTATGCATGGATGAATGACTAAACTGCTTGATAATTTTGATGCATTCATTACCTTACCAGGTGGCTATGGTACTATACTACTATGACAAAAGTTTTTTAAATTGTCTCTTGAGCCTAACTGAACATCCACTATAAAGCCATAGGTTTGTTGAATGTTAATAATTTCTTTGATGGTTTGTTATCTTTTCTTGACCATGCTGTGGAACAGAACTTTATCACACATTCGACTAAGCAGATCATTGTCTCTGTTTCCACTGTCGATGAGTTAATTGATAAATTTTAAGCTTTTGTTTATGGACCTGATCCAGTAATAGCTCAGATAGATTGGTTGTAACACCCTTTTTGGGGATGTCACATTTATGAATGTAATGAAATAAAATAAAATAAAACTCTTACCCAAGTTGTAAAACATTTGATACTTACATAATATTTGTGGTAATATTTTTTTTTCCTTTTTATATTTATAACATTAAATAAAATAACACGAAACACAAAATATAACTAACATAAACTCATCATAACATACATATGATTCTCTTTTAGTACACACATAATTTATAACTACATGTGTTTAATAAAGCAGTAAAGAGTTGACATAAAGCTAAAACATAGTACTGCCCAAGTGCATCTCGGTAGATATCAAACCCTTCGATGGATCATCGTCCAGAACCTCCAGAATAACCATCGAAAAGTTCACATCTAGGAGATCTCACAGCACGACAGACATGAGTCCGAGCTGTCGACTCGCTACTGAGCTCACTAGGCGCATGGAATATTCCCTGCCAATAACGCCTAATGGTCAGAGGTAACTCTAAATGTAAATAAAGCATAGTAGTGAATATGACCTCTCCGTCATACTCTCTACATAGGGACACAACAAACGTCCCACATAAGCAATCGTCCTCGGTCGCATGCATACGCCATGCCTTGGAACCCCATGAAACTCCGGTCTCACGAACCCGAAGAATCCAGGCAATGCCATGATCTCAAGATCGCCTTGACGATCGGTGTGATCTACCGACTCCTCCTCCTCGTATAATTCACCCGACCGTTGCTCGTCAGATATCTTGTACCTCAAGAGGCCGATCCTCTTCTTCCACAAACTCTTTACTAAAACAATATAGTAATATCGAGAAAACATATAGAGAGGTGAAACAATCTACATCACTACCCGTATGGCAATAAAGAAAATGACAAGACATGACACTCATCACAACAAGACATACCAATATATCATGCATAATATATCAAGCAATATATATATAATAATAATACATACCATTATATCATGCATAATATATTAAAGTAATAAATCATACAATTTATCACAGATTATGGTAAGCAGTAAAATGCAGATAATGCATGAACACATACCGACTCGTTCCTACTCCATGGAGCTAAACACGGATATCTGAGAGAATGATCCGATTAGAAATTAATAATACTTTATGGCTGCCCAACCAAACTATTACACTGTCCAATCTTTGTGTCTATAGCTCACAGTCCAAAACATCGTGTAGTAGTACACAGTCCAACATCGTGTACCACAGACATAGTACTTAATAGTCCCCTCAAAATCTCGATTAAGAATAGTGCTCGTCAAGATCATTAGTGTGTTGCCCGTTATCACGGCCCAGAGGAGCAACTCACTGTCCGCATGTGGAATTCTCCGCACACTAACGTCTCCAAGTTCATAATTGAACCACACTATGCTTATCATACCAAAACACGGTGTAATTCGCCTCGTCAATCAATCACCAATTATAACCCAAATTGGCACAACACTCTAAGCATGATCTAAAATTACAAAAATACCTTTTTTATCCAAATTTTACCATAATTATGAAAAATTACCAAAATACCCTTAGTCACAAAATAATAAAGTATAGTACGTCTCACCTGACAATACTACACTGCAATATGTCTGGGTCCACCATTTTGGCCCGACAGTAAAACTCATAGTATTGTTCAATCGCGTAGGAATTTTATCGCATTTTCACAATCTCATCGTTTTCACAAACGTTTTTAAATCGCGTAAATATATTTTGACGTTTTTAAATATCGTAAAATATTTTTAAATCATTTTCTCAATCGTGTAAGATTTTTAATTCATTTTCTTAACCGAATAGCTTAAAATCATCATTTCTGTTATGTGTAAAACTATATCTAGTACTTTTAAAATACGTAGAGTATTTTCCTTATGTTCTAAATATAGTATGGAATCTTTTCATTTTATGCGTCTGATTTTAATAAATTTCAGCAGCATTTTGCCTATAAAATCAGTATAAGGTATTTCCAACGTTTTCCACTAAATATAGTTCATTTTATTTTTACCCAATAATTACGCTTTGAAACTTGCTAACGCGCTTCAAAATTTATAAAATGAGCTTTACGTTAGTATTTTTCTAGCATCTGTTTTATTTTTTACTTAAACTAAATTCTGCTAAGTTAAATTTCTAGAACTGAATTTATTCCTTTTATTTTTCTTAATGAATCATTGGAATCCATTTATGTTGTAAATCACTTACCTAACCTATCTTAGCAAATAAAATGGCATGTTGGCCAAA
Organism: Ormosia semicastrata; assembly: GCA_029884595.1. NCBI lineage: Eukaryota > Viridiplantae > Streptophyta > Magnoliopsida > Fabales > Fabaceae > Ormosia > Ormosia semicastrata. The sequence continues at coordinate 4,926,498 of JAQQTO010000035.1, read as the reverse complement.
TCAAAAATAAAATGGTATTTGATTATACATTAAATGGCATATTGGCCACAATTAACTTAAACCACTTCTAACTTGATTATTTTACCTAGATTCCTTAAATCAAGTGATTTAGAAAATTCTTGAGAACATTTTGGTTCTCTATTTTGATGTAAGGTCGTGAGCCTCATAATGTGTTCTTTGGAACACTCATGCAAATCGCACATGTTATTCACATCCTACTTTAATAATTATACGTTATAAGCACATACAATTATTAAATCACATATAATATACATACAATATATTGAAAGCCATAATCATGCATAGCAAAAATAATAAAAGCTATAATCATGCATAGCAAAAATAATCACAAATAGGAAAGTATTTTAAACAATCAAAAACAATAAAAACCACAAATAAACCATACAAACCGAATCCTTATGGATTCTACACACAAACATAAATCCATTTTTCCATCACCACTTAGGGTTGATGAAATTAAATCTCTCTCTTACCTCTTGTAGACAATTTAACCGGTTAGTTTTTCTCCTTTCCTTCAAATTTCGTATGACTCCCAAACAAATCCCTAAAATTCTTAAACAATTAGTAAAAACACATACAAGGTTTATTATTGAAAAATCATGGAACAATCATGGTTAGAAAAATTAAAAATCTAATATTGAACCATAGAAACAAAACTTACCCTTAAGTAAGTAAGCAAAAGGTTGGATTTTAGACAAGATAGAGTAGGAATTTGGAAAAACTTTGTGAACAAAAAGTGTTTAGAATGGGATTTGGGTTTAGGAAACATGATGAGATGAAATTATGAAGGTTTGGTTGTGTGGGTGTGGGTGTTGGCCAAAACTAGGGAGAGAAAGTGAAAGAGAAGTGTGCTTGAGTTTTTGATATCTTAGAGAGAGAAAATGGATAGTTAAATGTGATAAGTGTGAAATAAAAAAGTAAAGAGTGAATAGATAGAGCTGCAGCCGTGAGTGAGTGTTAGTGAGGTTGAGTGATCAACTTTGCATGGTAAAATATCATAGAGTGTTCACATGGTTAAGCACATGGCTTATGTCATGTTGGAGCCTTCAAGAACCATGTAGAACCAAGCCAATCCAAGCCTCCTTGCTGCTGCCCAAAATCGTGTGGGTCTTCCTCATTTTAGTGTCTTAATTGTTCTCCAATTACACCTAATTACATGCTAGTTAATTAGGGAATTAGTTAGGTTAACTATCCTAACCAAACTTAATTAACATACTAATAATATAACTAATTAATTTAACATATATTAACATATATTATAACCTTTAATCAATATTAGGATATCTAATTAGTATTTTGATTATAATTAATTAAGAACTAAACTAGTTCACTTAGTTTACTAATTAAGTAATTAGATTAGTCAAATTAAGCTTAATTAACTACTAACCAAATTTAAGCCTACAATTTTTGACTTAATTCTAACCATTGATTCATCTTTAATTCCTAGCCATAGATTAGATCTAATGTAGATATTGATTAGTCATAAAACTATCATTCTAATCTCACCATTGATTAGATCAACGGCTTAGGTTAAAGGCTTCATAACTAAGTCTTCATCCAACGGTCCAAATGAAAGTCTATGCTCCCTTCGTTGACCAATTCCTATTGGTTTAGAAAGTCAAGCCACTTTTGTTGACTTGCTCTCATTGGCTAGAATTTGTACATCAAGACAATTGATTGCTTTTTTTCCTAAACGCGAGTCCCACAAGACTTTTAAAGATCTGTGGTCAAATCAAGCATATTTTTACTTGTTTTTGAGACAAGAGGTATCTTGTAATATAAAATAATATTATAATAATATAAAATTATTTTATTACACAGATTAAATCCAAAAAATTACGAGATTAATATATATATCAATCAGAATTGGGTTTAGTAAGATCCCCTAGCTCCAATTAATTAAAATAAGATTTATCCGGCCAGAAAATTATTATTTCCTTAGGTCGGAGCAAATCACATACAACAGTCAAGTACACTCATGAAATAGTCAAATTAAATTTACTGCTCATAGAATTCACAAAATAGTACATTTTAGGACTATATTGTAATTATCCCAAAAGTTGGGGTGTCACATTGGTCAAAGGGATGCAGCAAGGAACGCGGGACTGACCTGACACTCCATCTATACCTTACCTTTACCTTTAATTTTATTAATCATACTTTGTTTTTATTTAAATTTGTGTGAGGTTTCTCTTTTCAATAACAATATGTAATATCTTCTATCATTTACTCATTTATATTTAGACATTGAGGACAATGTTGTGATCTGGTTGGGAGGGAATGATAGTTGACATAAAAAAATTAGGAAGTATGTTTATTGGTATAGTTGTCAACAACTTACAAATAACAAAACCAATTAAAGATGACAGATTAAGGAGTAAATTATGCCCTTGAGGTAAATTTACTCTTGAGACGCATCTAAATTAGGGAAGTAACTATTTTATGTAGAAGTAGCAATTAAAATTCAGGGATCACAGTATGATTGAATAAATTGTCTTCTTTCTTAAATTTCACATACTTAGTTATGGATGTTGAATTAGTGGATTAAGAATGATAGATGTATGCCTTGTGAGATTTTGAGCCTATTGATGAATGGATTAAACATTTGTACCATTCTCTTCTTTCTTGTGTGATTTTCACTCATGGAATTGTTACTCTAGAACTTGCTTTGACTCTATTTGAGGCTACATTTTCACATGCATACATAAACATGATTGAGACATTTTTCTTGAAATAGCTACTTTAACTAAATAGCCAACCTTGCATATTTTTTGACCATTCCTTGTTTTTAGCTCATTACATACCTTAAAAAAAATATGTTCTTACCCAATCTTTGGGAATAAGAGAGCATTGACATTGGATGAGTTCTTGAATAAGTGTGGGGGTATATGTGCAAAACAGTTGATGAAAAAGAAAATAGTAGCCATGTTAAAAAAAAATAAAGTTTAAAGAAAGGTTAACAAGGTCAAAAGGGGAAGCAAAAAGAATATGTAAAGGGAATTTGCATTAGGTAGAGTTGAAATGAACTTTCATGCTTATTATTTGAACTCAACCCTAATGCTCTTTTACTCTCTTTAGTATTTAACCTGTCATATCCATATTATCCCTCTCCTTGACCTTGACCTTATTACAACCTTAAATAAAATTCTCTTAATTTGTGTGTGCATGTGTTTTGAGTAATGAAGAAGTAAAAGATAAGCAAGCTTATGATAGTGTAATTTGTCATGAGTTTAATTAAGTGAAATACCTACATTTCAAACACATGAAGTATTGAGAGTGAATTTTGTGAGGATCTATCATTCTTGACTCATGCTTTTCAATTGAAGTTTCCTTGCGTGTTAGTTTGAGATGTGAAGAAACGTTACCTCATAAATGTTTTGATCCCTTAAGTCTTTGGTTGCTCTTCTTGCTTATAAACTTTTTCATTCTTGAATATCATTGAAAATTGAGTTTTTTAGAGTTTTTAGCTTTTGAGTTTTTGTTGTTTTTCCTTGTTCCCTAATTTTGTTCTTATGTGTTTTGCCCGGGAGTGCAAAAGTTAAATATGGGAGAATTTGATAGCAATATATTTAATCCATTTAATAATCCTCTTAGTGGGCTTTTTAAGGTTCAATTAGGTTTAATTAAATAAGTTTTGTCACATTTTATGATATTGGGCCTAATTGGATCATTGAATGAATTATTACATGAATTAGCCTTAATTTGTCTATTTGGTAATGTTCAATAAATTAGCTATAATCTGAGTTACAAATATTTGATTGATGTGATTCTGGTATCATAAGAAAGCTAAGACAATTTTCTACAAGTTTCATGAAGACCTCAAGAGATGAATCATACATTTGGATAATTTAAATTGAAGTGGAAGCAAGAGTCAGAATTTTGATCCTAACAGCTTGACCTCTGTGTACTCATCAGCCCATTGCTTGAGCTATAGAAGTTTAATTGACACCAGGCTAAGCCAAAATGAATGATAAGACCCAATTTCATGAAGAACACAAGAGTTGGATTAGATGCCTAATAGGTCATATTAAACCTAGTAGTCATAACAGAGGTGCTATTGTTGAAACCCTAACATTATGCAAAGATTGGGCCATATCTTAGGCTGTAGGAGTCAGATTCTGCTGAAATTGATGGCATTGGAAATCTAAGACAAAACCTTTGAACTTTCATGAAGACCACTTATGCAATAGGTGACGTTATGATAAATTTATAGTCATGTGAAGATAGTTAAATTTGTTAAGCAGGGAGACAAACATGACAATAATTTTTCACTCATCCATTCACTCATTAAACAACTCCCTTATTATTGTGTACCCTTCATGCTCTATAAAAGGGCACCATTGGTTGCTCATTAGAATCATCTAAGTTTAGAGATTAAGATCTTGTTCTTGTATTATTTGTTTATCTTGTTGTAGTTTTCTTTTGTTCTAAATAGAAGTTATGTTCTTCTTCTTCTTCTTCTTCTTCTTCTTCTTCTTCTTCTTCTTCTCCTTCACCATTGGTTGCTCATTAGAATCATCTTAGTTTAGTGATCAAGATCTTGTTGTTGTATTATTTGTTTCTCTTGTTTTAGTTTTCCTTTGTTCTAAATAAAAGTTATGTTCTTCTTCTTCTTCTTCTTCTTGAGTAACTAATTCTCATTTTGCTTTGGTGAAAGGATAAAGCTTTTTGTAATGAAATAAGGTTAGATTAATCTTTTTCTTGTGCTTGAATGATATATTATCAAGTAGTCATTATATGTATTATATTTTGTTTCCAATCAATTTAGAAACACTCCTTGTAAAGTGGAGATCTTGATTTATTGTAGACAAGATATTAGCACAATGAATGCTTGAACCCATTTACAAGTGTTGGCATTATTAACCCTCTTTGTAAAGTGGAGATCTTGATTTGTTGTAGACAAGATATTGACACAATGAATCCTTGAACCCATTTACAAGTGTTGGCGTTAATGGATAATTAAAGGAATCATAATATAACTACATATATAACTTTAAAAGAACTTTGAATATTATATTATTTAATTGGAACCTCTGTTATGTGTGGATTCTAATTGAGTTATAAAAAGAAATAATTTTGACCTTAATTTATATACCAAGAGTGGATCTCCTAGCCCAAGCAAATCTTTTTTAATTGTGAACACGTTTTATCACCGTTATTGTTATGACAAATCCTTTCCTTACCTCAAAGAATTTGTCTTCATCAATTCCCTTTAGATCGACCTCGGACTCCCAAGAATTTATTACTTGAGACAACTTGCACTTGAGTTTGCAACAATACAAAATTTCGCATAAGTAATAAGGATCTTCTCAACTCTCTTACCTACTTCACTAAATTGCCCCCTGTTACTCTTGCTAATGGAACCAAAACTAATGTCACTGGTATTGGCCAAGCTCGATCATGTCTCTTTCTACACTTAACATCTGCTCTTTATGTATCTAGCTGTCCTTTCAATTTAATATCTGTTAGTTAGTTAGTTTGCACCCTTAACTATTCCATTACTTTCACTAAACACTCTATTCTTATGCAGGATCAGGGTATAGGGAGGACGATTGGAGTCAGTCATCAGTCACGAGGACTTTACCATCTTGTTGTGCCTAGTTCTCCAATGGCATGTACCATGATAGATTCTCCTAACCTCATTCATAGTTGTCTTGGACATCTAAGTCTTTCAAATCTCCAAAAAATAGTTCCTTACTTGTCTAGTTTATAGTCTTTAGATTATAAGTCTGTTCAAAAAGGGAAGCACACTTGTGCATCCTTTCCTGATCGAGTTAATAAAAAAATTGATTCAACATTTTCCCTTATTCATTCAAATATATAGGGACCTAGTCGTGTCAGTTCTAGTGTAGGATTTTAATACTTTATAACCTTTATTAATGATTATTCCCATTGCACTTGGGTTTTTTTAATGATAAATTGTTCTTAATTATTTTCAATATTTCAAAAGTTTTATGCTGAAATTCATACTCAGATTGGAAAACTTTCCATATTCTGCGTAGTGACAATACATACGAATATCTATCTTCTAATTTTCAAGAATTCATGGCTAAACAAGGTATCTTGCATCAAACAACTTATCTGCATACTCCACAACAAAATAAAGTGGCTGAGCACAAAAATCAACATTTAATTGAAACAACCAGGACTTTACTCTTACATATGAATGTTCTAATATGTTTTTGGGGGGGATGTTGTTCTTACATTTTGTTATTTGATAAACTGTATGTCTTCCTCTATTCTAAATGACCAAGACCCGTACACTATATTATTTCTTTATACATCTGTTTATCTTATATCTCTTTATGTGTTTGGTTGTACCTGTTTTGTCCACAATGTTACTTTAGGAAATGACAAGCTCACTACCAAAGCCTTCAAGTGTATTTTCCTTGGATACTCTCATCTTCAGAAAGAGTATAGCTGCTACTCTCCCGATTTAAGTCACTATGTTGTGTCTGCTGATGTCACATTTTTTGACTAGCAATTCTTTTATTCTTTACCTACAGATGCTTCCTAAGTAAACATAATCCTTCATGTTCCTATCTACAGTCTTCTTATTGATTCTAGTAGTAATTTTACTCCTGTTCTTGCTCCTGTGTCTGCCTATGGTCCTTCTCGTCCACTATTTACTTTTTAATATCGACCACGATCGCTTACCGATGCCAACCTTGTTCTAGAGGAAGTTCCAGATGATTCACCACCTTCGCCAGTCGTTCCCTTCACCTTGGTTCCTACATCAAACAACTCACTTATTGCTTTTCGAAAAGGTAAGCATTCTACTTGTAACCCTCATCCACTTTATGCCTTGATGATGGATGAGATGTTTGCCTTACACTCTAATGGCACATGGGAGCTAGTTCATAAACCAGCAGGCAAAGCTATTGTTGGTTGTAGATGGGCGTTTATTGTTAAAGTTAGTCCAGATGGCTCCATTGATCGTTTGAAAGCTCGTTTAGTCGTCAAAGGCTATACTCAGATCTTTGGTCTTGATTATAGTGACATCTTCTCTCCAATTGCTAAGATTGCCTCTATACGTCTTTTCTTTACCATGGTTGTTGTTTGCCATTAGCCCTTCTACCAGCTGGACATAAAAAATGCTTTCTTACATGATGATTTACAAGAGGAGGTTTATATGAAGCAATCAAATGGCTTTGTTGCTCAGAGGGATTCTGAATTAGTGTGCAAACTTCGCAAGTCCTTGTATGGCTTAAAATAGTTCTCTCAGGCTTAGTTTGGCTGATTTAGCATAATTGTTCATGCCTTCGACATGATTCACAATGAAGCTAATCATTCTGTTTTCTGTTGGTATCAATCTCCCAATCAATGCATCTAGCTTATGGTTTATGTGGATGACATTATCATTACTGGGAACGACCGAGTTGGCATTGAACAATTAAAGTAACATTTATTTACTCATTTTCAAACCAAAGACCTTACTAAGCTCCGTTATTTCCTAGGAATCGAGGTGGCATAGTCTAGACATGGTATATCTTGGAAGAAACTAGTATATTAGGGTACAAACCCATTGATACACCTATGGATACTAATATCAAGCTTCTACCAGGACAGGGGGGCCACTAGCGGATCCTAGATGTTATCAGAGGTTGGTTGAAAAATTAAATTATCTTACAGTAACAAGACTAGATATCTCTTTTGATGTGAGCATGGTAAGTTAATTCCTTGATTCTCCATGTGACTCTCACTAAGATGTTGTTATTTGAATACTCTGATACATTAAAGGAGCACCAGGAAGAGGCTTAATATATGAAGATAAGAGGCATATGCAAATTTGTGGTTATACAGATGCTAATTGAGAAGGCTCTCCCTCATATAAACACTCTACTTTAGAGTAATGTGTTCTTTTCGGGGGAAATATGATATATTAAAAAAGTAAGAAGCAAACTATAGTTGTCAAGCCAAGCGCAGAAGCTGTATATTGAGTAATGGGCACTACAACTTGTGAGCTCATTTAGTTTAGGCAGTTACTTAAAGAGTTGAAAATATGTAAACCACAACCAATGAAGCTCATATGTGATAATTAGACTGCACTATATATATCCTCAAATCTCATCTTTCATGAGAGAACTAAGTACATTGAGATTGATTGCCACTTTGTTAGGGAGAAAATTCTGTCTGATGAAATTGCTACTACATTTGTGAATTCGAATGACTAGCTTGCAGACATTTTTACTAAGGCTCTTTGAAGTTCACGGGTTAACAACATATGTAACAAGCTTGATGCACATGATATATATGCACCAACTTGAGGGAGAGTGTTAGAATAGTTTAGAATATTTTATATATAGCAATATATCATGTATATATGCTAGAATCAATTAGCATCAATTAGGATTGTAGCATATCAGGATTGTATCACTGTGATTAATTGTAATTAATATTAACATCTATATATAGAGATCATATGTGGTCTGATTATACACACAATTCAACAATAATCCTTTTTTCTTCAAGTAAACTTACAATCATTAACAAAGTAGATAGGCCATTTATGAACCTTTCTCTTAGGACTCCATGCTAAGTTGGGCAAAAATTAATTTTGTACTAAGTTATTTCTATTGTGAACCTACCAATGACAAAAGTAAAATCATTATAATTTATAACTAACAAGTATTTATATCGTTAACAAAAAAAGTGTTAAGACACTTAGTAACTTCGAAACCAAATTGGAAATTCAAATGCAATCATACCATCAACATCAGTGCGATTGAGGTTTGGATTAGCTACTTTCAAATGTTGCTCAAAATATCTAACATGCATATGAATACTACATATAAGATGAGTCAATTAATGTAAAGTGAACAAATCAATAATGAATTAGCTTACTTACCCAATAAATGGTTGAACCTCCTCATAATTAAGTAGGATATGTAAATGTGCACCATCTAATTCTCTATCCATAAAATATCTACTCTTACAAGTCCCATCTGAGCGACCAGGATGATTGAAAGTTAATAAAGTAGGTTGGATTATCTCATCTAAACCTCCATCATCATTTTGACTAACTCTATTTCTCATTGATTTCACATGAAATTCAAAATAGTAAAAACAAAAATGAGAAGTCTCTTGGCATAAATATGCCTCACATATGAACCCTTCCACACATGATTTGTTTTTAACCATCTGTTTCAACTTATTCAAGTACCTAAAAGTAACATAATATTATTAATTACTAAACCTTGAAATAAAAACATTAACAGATTTTAAAATATAATATAGTAGGTAATTATCTCTCAAATAGATACATCCATCGATATTGAACAGAGCCTTATACTTTTTCCTCATACAATAGATGGATAGGGAAATGCTCCATTGATTAACGAATTGATAACTCTATAAAATGTAGTTATTTGTGCCCTATATCAGTGCTTTATTGATTGCTCAGTCCTTATTCTTAGGCATAATTGGAATACTTTAGCCTTATTTTCATTCAAATGTTTGTTGTTGTCTTCCTCTTTGTTTTGTGAATATATTTCCGATTCTTTTGTTAGATTATGTTGATTTTGCACTTGTGATTAACTGGGTGGACTATAAATTGTAGGATAGGCTAAAAAATAGATGAATTGGAGTAACCTATAGCCTAGCATGGGAAGAGAAGAACCAGGAGACATCTCAGTTGCTCACGCCGCAGCGAATCCATGTCCACGCTGTGGTGTGGAGCTTTCAGGTTGTAGCATACTGAGAGGACAGAGGCTGGCACGCCGAGGTGTAGACAAGTGCACACCGCGGTGCGTGGATGTCAGTAGCGCCTATAAATATGATGCTATCAAATCTGAAAAGAGAGAAGAGTTCAGGGTTATGAGAAAACGCAGCTAGGGCTCATTTGCTGGCATTTTGGAGAGCTGTGAAGGGACTAGAAGTGGAATACACCATTCTTCAAGGAGGATCATTCTTCCAAGCACCAACATTATTGTGTTTCCCCTCTTCTTTCTTTACTCTCTCTCATTCTAGGGCATAGACATGGAAATGGCTGTGGCATTTTTGTATTCCATGGCTAGCTAAGTTAATTTTAGATATTCCTTTGGATCTTTCTATGTAAACTTGATGATTTTGTAACCTTGTGATTTATTTATGATGATGTGATTTGTTCATCTATATTTCTCTTAATGCTCATGAATGTGTGGCCAACATTTATTATGTTTTAGTTGAATCTATTGAACTAGACATAGGCATTTAGGGTTTAGATCATGAATATGGTTTATGCATGTTTAATTTCATTCTAATGGTTGAGTGAGTTAATTAGCTAACGGGATAGAAATATACCCTTTGGTCATGCATGGCAATTATTAAGAATCAATCTTAATGAATGGAATTTGCTCTAGTTTTCATGGACACATAGTGAGCTAGGCAAACAACATATGGTTAATTGACCTAAACATAGGCTTTTAGCTAGTGGAGTTTCTTATACTAACAAATTCATTCATGCATAATGCTCACATTGGTTCTATATTATCAAGTGGAATAGTTAGTGAAGAAGGAGTCCCTATTCTCCAATCTTTGACTCTTAATCTCTTATTAAAGTTTTCTAGTCTTTTAATCAATTCACACCTTTTCTCCCTATTTGAATGTCCTTGAATAGAATTTCTTAAACTACTGGTTGATAGTTAGCTTAGATATTAATCCTAATCTTCGAGGGAACGAACTTAACTTCTCACTTTATTACTTGCTTGACCCATACACTTGCGGTACACAAAAGTGGTCAACAAGTTTTTGGCATCGTTGCTAGGGATTACGGTTAATTTCTGCTTTGCTAATATTGACAATAAGTTTAATTAGTTTTAGTTAAAGTTTTTCTTTTATTTCATTTTAATTCAAGCTTCATTCTTTGTCTATTTTAGGTACACTTACAATGGCGGATCACAATGATCACACAAGGCCTTTGAGGGAGTTTGCTACTCCTCAGATGGGTAATCTTTAATCGAGTATCACAAAGCCTATCATCCGAGCCAATAGTTTTGAAATCAAGCCTGCCATCATACAAATGATACAAACATCGGTGCAATTTGGTGGCTTGCCAAGTTAAGACCCAAATGCTCATCTGTCAAATTTCTTGGAGATATGCAATACCTTCAAGCATAATGGTGTTTCTGAAGATGTCATCCATTTAAGGCTCTTTCCTTTCTTTCTCAGGGATAGAGCTAAGAGCTGGTTGCAATCTTTGCCAGCAGGGTCTATAAGCACTTAGAATGATTTATGTGGCAAGTTTCTGAACAAATACTTCCCACCTGCCAAGACTGTGGAGATGGTGAATGATATCACCTCATTCACATAAGCTGAATATGAATCCTTATATGAAGCCTAGGAGAGGTACAAGGATCTTCTGAGAAGGTGTCCTCACCATGAGATACCACCATAGCACTAAATTTATTCATTTCATAAAAGCTTGCTGCCTCACCACCGTCTAATTATGGATGCAGCTTCCAGTGGTTCATTGCTTAGCAAAACATTTGATGAGGCATACCAATTGTTAGAGGAATTGGCCGCTAATAGCTATCAATGGCCATCTGCAAGAAATACCCCAAAAAGGGTGGCTGGAGTGCATGATGTAGACACAATTACGTCACTTTTTGCTCAAGTGGCTGCAATTGCTAACAAGTTGGACAGTTTGAGTGTAAGCTCTCATCAAAACCCATTCGTGTTGTGTGACCAATGTGGGGATAAACATGCAACGGATAGATGCCCATCTAATATAGAGAGTGCTCAATATGTGGGAAACTACCATCCTCCTCAGAATAACCCCTATTCACAACAGTATAATCTTAGGTGGAGGAATCACCTAAACTTCTCATGGAGGGATAACTAAGGAGCAACTTCTTCATCAGCTAGAAATGAGAAACCACACTATCCTCTCGATTTCTCTTCACAAGCAAGACCACCACCACAAGAGAAGAAACCATCACTTGAGGACATGTTCATGCAGTTCATGGTTAAATCTGATACTTATATGTCTAAAATCGATGCTCATTTGGCTAGAAATGATGCAATGATTCAAAGCCAAATAACTTCAATGAAAGCATTGGAAACACAGATGGGACAATTGGTAAATGCTATCAATAACCGATCTCCGAGGTCATTTCCAAGTGACACCGTCAGTAATCCAAAGGGTGACCCAAAGAATTGCAAAACTATTTCCCTTAGAAGTGGGAAGAACATAGAAGGGAATCCCAAGACTAAACTGTTTGCTGATGATGCTGAGGTGACACAAGAAGAAAAGATTGTGTACAAGGAAGACCAAAGGAGTAAGGTGATTTCCAAGAGCAAATATGAGCTAAATAAGGACGAAATCAAGAAGAAAGAAGAAAGCACTTCTCCTGCCTTGCCGTTTCCTAATCGCTTTGCCAAGCATAAAATGGATGCACAGTTCAAGAAATTTTTAGAAGTCTTCAAAAAGCTCCAAATAAACATTCCATTTGCAGAGGCATTAGAACAAATGCCTAGTTACGTGAAGTTCATGAAGGATATATTGTCTAAAAAGCAGAAATTGGGTGAGTTTGAGGCAGTGGTATTGTCAGAAGAGTGCAGTGTTGTTTTGCAACAAAAGCTTCCTCCAAAATTGAAAGATCTAGGAAGCTTCACAATTTCGTGTGCAATTGGAGAAAAATTCTGTGGACAAGCCTTGTGTGACTTGGGGGTAAGTATTAATCTCATGCCCCTATCCATTTTCCATAAGCTAGGTTTAGGGGAATGTAAGCCAACATCAATTATCCTCTAACTAGCGGATCGCTCCTACTTTTACCCGAAGGGAATTGTTGAAGATGTCTTACTCAAGGTGGACAAGTTCATATTCCCTGCAGACTTCATAATTTTGGATATGGAGGAAGATCGAAACGTGCCTCTAATCCTTGGCAGACTATTTTTGACCACAGGAAGAACACTCATTAACATCTAAAAAGGTGAATTGACTATGAGAGTTCAGGATCAGGAGGTAAATTTTAACATTTTTAAGACAATTAAATTTTCCCATGATCCTGAAGAGTGTTCATATATAGGCATGCTTGATAATATAATTGTTGATGCACTTCATGTTAACTTTCCTGATAACCCTCTTGCATTAGCATTGACTACTTCAACTGACCAGGAAGATGATACTAGGGATGTTGTACTTGATTTTGTTAAACGATTTGATGCTCTTCCTAAGTATTTCAGGTCATCTAAGCTTGAGCCTTTGGAGTTCCAAGCATTTAAGGAGTTGCCTAAGCCTTTTATTGAGGAACCCCCAAAGATTGAGTTGAAGCCTTTGCTGATTCACTTGCAATATGCTTACTTGGGAGCAATGTCTACCTTGCCAGTAATCATATCATCATCACTCACTGATGAGCAAGAGGAGAAACTTCTTCGTGTGCTCGGAAGTACAAACATGTCCTTGGATGGACTATTGCTGATATTCATGGCATTAGCCCCTCTATTTGTATGCACAAGATTCTGTTCGAGGATAATCTGAGTGTAGTTATGGAGCACCAAAGGCGACTGAATCCAATAATGAAGGAAGTGGTGAGGAAAGAGATAATTAAATGGCTTGATACTAGCATAGTCTATCCTATTTCTGATAGCCCGTGGGTTTCTCCAGTCCAATGTGTTCCAAAGAAAAGAGGTATGGCGGTGGTTACTAATGAAAATAATGAGCTCATCCCTTCTCGCAAGGTCACTGGATGGAGGATATGCATAGATTACTGGAAATTGAATAAAGCTACCCGGAAGGATCATTTCCTACTTCCTTTCTGTCGCAACCGTCCCGAAGGGCGTCGCGAAAATAAAAAGAATAAAGGAGGATAGGACCTCGGGGTGTTGGGAGTCGCCACCAATCGCTTTATCCATTAAATGGAATGGCGCAATTGGACACCTAAAAGATGGTCTACGTTTCAGAGTTTGAGGTTCGGGGGTTGATTACGGGTAGGGAAGGTGTTAGCACCCTACACCGTCCGTTCTAAGAACGGTTACCTATATAATCTAATGTTATTTGCAAGATTAATTTAATTGGTCCTTTATTAATTAAAAGAAAAGAATTTTTTTATTTTTTTATTTTGACATGTCCCATTTTGTCAAGCATAATATCAAGAATGATAAATGACTAAGACAAGCAATGGGTGGCTAAATAGCTATTATTTTAGAACAAATTCAAAGTCTACAACATATTATATAAAAGTGGTGAATTAAAATTTTATCTTTTTGAAGAGAAGTAATTTTCAAAATAAAATGGCCAAATAAAAAAATATTTCAATGAATAATTTTAACTCAAAGAAATTTGTTTAAGGTAAGAAAATGATTTTTAAAGTAAATGGCCAAATAAAATCTCTTTTGTAATCAAGGAGAAAAAATATTTTTAGGCACAATGAGATTTTTGCATTAATTTCTAAAAAATGTCTTCATGAAAAAATAAAGTTTTAATTCACCACAATCATAATGCTAAAACTATATGAATTTGTTCACTTTTATTTGAATACTTTATTTTACAAAAAGAAAAGTTTATTTTGGTTTATTTAAAAAATATTTTAATTTACATAATTATTTTAATTTTTATGTGGGGATTAGACTTCTGGCGCTCGACAAAATCCAATATAAAGCCTCAAGATTATCGGGAAGAGTGTAATCTGATCGGCGCTCCGATCCTCTCCCAATTTTTCCGTCATAGGCCGCTTTTAATCAATAAGATAAATTCATTAAAGATTAAATTAAAATCACATACTAACCAATATAAAAATCATAATAACAAACAATATAATCAATTTAAAGAGACAAAAATAAACTATAATCAAGTCAAACCAACCCATAAATTAATTTTCATCATCATTTTTTTTTATATATATTTTTTAGACTTTTCATTTTTATATTTCTTTAACATTCTTTTTACTTTCTTTTTATAAAAAAAAAAAAATGTGTGACCCACGTAAGTGGGCTGCTGTTCAGTAGCCCAAATTCCTTTATTTGGTATTTTGTATTGCTTTTGAAATCACAAAGTCACATGAGTCAAATATTTGAAATAGAACAGAGCAAGCAAGGAGACAAAGGGAGAGGGAGAGAAGAAACTCACAGTGCTGAGCTCACGGTGGTTCTTGGCTGGGAAGCGGCGTTTCTGGCGGAGGTGCCGGCGACGTGCAGCGAGTTCCTGATCCGGGTTTGACGGTGGTTCACGGCTGGGGAGCGGCGTTTCTGGCGGAGGTGCCGTGCAGCGAGTTCCGGATATGGGTTCGGGGTAAAAGACGGCGGCAACGGGAGGGGGACCGGCTCCGGGTGCCCGGTCCTTGTTCGCTGGCTCGAAACGGACCTCGGCCCGTCAGTGGCGTTGCTGGTCGATGCCGGTTGGAACGGGCTCGCCGGCGCGGGACAGGGGTGGTGCCGATGTGGGATGGGTTGTGCAGCGCAGTGTTCGGTTGAGGGAGGTGAGCTGCGGCTAGGCTCTGTTGTGATAGTTGGGAGGTGGCTTCACGTGGGTTGTGGTTGTGGGGAATGAGCTTGAAGAAGAGTGGTGCAGGAAGTGATGAAGATGATGGGCTTGGTGGTGTTTTTTTTTAGATTGAAGAGGGTGAGTTAAGCGGGTGGCTTGGTGTTGGTGAAGATGGAGTGATGAAGATGAAGGGGTGATGGTGGCTTCACTGAGTTGACTCCGTTGGCTTGCTAATGGTGGTAGCTTTTTATGGTGCAGAATGGTTTGTGATGGTTCTGTTTATATTTTTTTTGAACCCTGTATAGCTCTCTGCTTTTTCTTTCTGAACCATTGAATTCCCCGTCCTTTTCATTCTTCCCTTCCTTATATTGTGCCCCATCATTCAAATGCCTTAATTTCATTTTTTACGTTTTGGAAGGCAGATGCTCAAAATTGAATGAGCTTGATGATTTGGAAAGAAAAACTGTAGAAATTTTCAATCCAATTCAATGCAACTTTGATGGTTCGGTGGTAGCAACAGGAAGGGGAAAAGGAAGAGTTGAGAAAATGGGTTATGGGTTGAGAAGAAAAATGGGTCATGGGTTGACCCATACAACAGTTTTTTTTTTTAAGAAATTAAATAAAATAAAATAAAATAAAAATAAAAGATGGATAAAATTGAGTATCAACACTTTTATTGACCAAATGTTGGATAGATTGGCTGGAAAGGCTTATTACTGTTTCCTTGATGTTTACTCTGGATACAACCAAATTGCCATAGTACCTGAAGATTAAGAAAAGACAATATTCACATATCCCTATGGTACATTTACTTTCTGGAGAATGCCATTTGGGTTATGTAATGCACCAGCAACCTTTCAACGTTACATGATGGCTATCTTTGCAGATATGATTGAGCATGGCCTAGAAGTCTTTACGGATGATTTTTCAGTATTTGGAGATTCTTACAATAGCTGTTTGCAGATTCTTTCTTCTGTGTTAAAAAGATGTGAAGAGACTAACCTAGTCCTAAACTGGGAAAAATGTCATTTCATGGTTCAAGAAGGCATTGTTCTTGACCATAAGGTTTCGGGGTTAGAAGTTGACAAGCAAAGATTGAGGTGATTGACAAACTTCCTCCACCAAATTTGGTAAAAGGAATTCGCAGCTTTCTTGGTCATACTGGTTTTTACCGGAGATTCATAAAAGACTTCTCTAAGATTTCTAAGCCCCTTTGCAACTTATTGGAGAAGGACATCCAGTTCAACTTTGATGAATCATGCCTGGATGCATTTATGGAACTAAAAAAGAGACTAGTGTCAGCCCCGGTGATAATCACTCTGGATTGGGAATTGCCTTTTGAATTGATGTGTGATGCCAGTGACTATGTTATTGGTGCAGTTTTGGGGCAGAGGAAAGATAAGGTGTTTCACTCCATATACTATGCATGCAAAACTCTCAATGATGTGCAACTAAACTACACAATAACAGAAAAGGAACTTCTAGCAGTTGTCTTCGCATTTGATAAGTTTCGGGCATACTTAGTGGGCACTAAGGTGATAGTCTACACGGATCACTCCGCAATTAAATACCTGGTGAGCAAAAAGGATGCAAAATTGCAGTTGATTCGTTGGGTCTTATTGTTTCAAGAATTTGATTTAGAGATTCAGGATAAGAAAGAGGCAGAGAATCAAGTTGCAGATCACCTCTCTAGATTGGAAAATAAGGAATATCAAGTTGAACCAATCACAATTAATGAGGCATTCCCCGATGAGCAACTCTTTGCTATAGCATTTTGTCCATACCCTTGGTACGCTAACATTGTGAATCACATAGCGGGTGATGTGTTACCTCCGGATCTTACCTCTCATCAAAAGAAGAAGTTCTTGCATAATGTCAGGCACTATCTCTGGGATGAACCATTCTTGTTTAAACAGTGCCCTGACCACATGTTGAGGAGATGTGTGCCTATGGAAGAAGTTGAACAAATTTTGAACCAATGCCATTCTTCTCCGTATGGTGGACACTATAGTGGGGAGAGGACAGCAGCCAAGGTGCTATAATCTAGCTTTTATTGGCCATCTCTCTTCAAGGATGCGCACTTTTATGTCAGCAAATGTGATAGATGCCAAAAAATAGGAAACATTTCAAGGAGAAATGAGATGCCCCTTAATTCCATTCTTGAGGTTGAGATTTTTGACATGTGGGGCATTAACTTCATGGGCCCCTTTATCCCCTCCTATGGGAATCTGTACATTCTTGTGGCAGTGGATTATGTGTCCAAGTGGGTGGAAGCGTGTGCATTTCCTACCAATGACTCTAAGGTAGTGATAAACTTCATGAAGAAATAAGTCTTCACCCGTGTTGGTACTCTTAGGGCCATTATTAATGATGGAGGGTCATATTTTTGCAATAAGTACTTTGATGCTCTCCTGGCCAAGTATGGGGTTGTTACCAAGTGGCTTCCAGTACTCAAGAGGGGGGGTGAATTGAGTATAAAAACTTTTTAACCAAACCTCTTTTTAATTAAAATAAATATCAAAAGCTTAATAAATAAATACACAGAAAGAATGAGAAGAAGAGAATAAAAAATAAAGAACAGCGTAAAATAAATGTGTAATAAAATAAATTACTTAAAATAAAGAGATTAGGGAAAATAAGAAGCAGGCACAGTATTTATCCTTGTTCGACCACTAACCCACTTGTGGTCTACGTCCAGTCCTCGAAAACCGACATTTTTCACTAAGTATACAAGCTTCAATAGGTGCTTGCTACTGTTACAAAAAATAGAGCACTTTTCACACACAGGGACACTATACCCTTGTGCTAAAGTCTTAGCCTGCAGGGATACCTCACCCTTATACAAACCTTGAGGGATACCTCACCCTTGATACAGATTATCAGAAAATAGAGATGAAGAGAAACTCTTAAACAGAGTATGTAATACAAGTTGAAGTGCTAATAGAGCTCTCACAGAAATATCTCAAAGCTTTTAAGCAAGAAGAACGTAGAAAATAGTTTTCACAAAGACAGAGTAATCAAAAAATAGTTCAGAATAAATGGTTCTCGAAAACGTGACCCAGGCTTGCTATTTATAGGGAAAATTAGGTTAAACAGCCGTTGGGTACATTTAATGGCAATTAAAATTCTTGTCTGTTTCCATTTACGTAAACCAAGTTCCGTGTTTATTCGAATAACACTGTTTATAAAAAAACTCATACAAGATGGGTTATTCGAATAACCACCCTATTATTCGAATAACTCTGTTAAAACCAGAGTTTGTGAAAATGCACGTTTATTCGAATAAGGCCTCATCTATTCGAATAACGTGTTTAAAAGGAAGTTCAGAAAGAAAGCATTTATTCGAATAACATATGAACTATTCGAATAACTCATTTCAACACAGGGTTATGAAAACTTAGTTATTCGAATAAACCAAGGTTTATTCGAATAGCCACTTTAAAACCAGATTAGAAAAACCTTGGTTATTCGAATAACGGGTAGTTATTCGAATAACTCTTTTAAGAAAACAAACCACGTGTAGATGGTTATTCGAATAAGCACAGCTTTATTCGAATAACTCAGTTTAAAAGATGTTTTTCAAGGGTTACTGAGTTTAAAACAGTTTTCTCTTTTCTTTTCAAAAACAAAGAGATATTAATGTGTGAGCTCCGTACAATAGATCCTAAGTCCTAATGCTAAGCGAATATAAACTTGGACTTGATCTAAATATTATCTTCATTTATTCTTCCCGTTTGTTATCATCAAAACAAGTCTTCATAGATAAGCATCTAAACACATTCTCCCCCTTTTTGATGATGACAAACTATCAATAAGACTATCAATGAGAAAAGCGTTAGTGCATATAATTGGAATTCACAAAAAGGTATAAAAGCTTACTCTCCTTCTGTAAATAAGAGGTAATATATATATATCAGATAAGTGCGCAGCTCGCCCTTTCAAATTGAATCCAATCCTGTCTTTTCTCAATAAAAGTCAAGTGATCAAATATTTTCTCCCCCTTTTGTCATGAGCAAAAAGGAGAGGTAAGTCCCATAAACATATAGCAAAGTGTAGAAAAGGGAACAGGCTCAAATTAATAGATCAACAGTAATTATTTATTTATGCATTAATAAAATGAGATTCAAGTACATAAGCCATAAATAAAATTACATAGAGCCAAACACAAACAGACCTAAGAACAAAAGAAAACTAAAAGTAAGCATCCTGGAGGTGGTGGTGAAGAGACTGGTGCGGAGTAGGTGAAGCAGATCGAAGAGCCGCAACCTTACGTTCAACGCCTTCTATTCTGTCAAACAGAATAGAGAAGGTATGTTCCATGTAAGCTCGGTTGTCTTGCAAGGTGGCCATGATCTGTTCCAGAGTGACAGGGGAGCAAAAAGCAGCGGCGGGGACATCGGCGGGAGCAAGCAGGGCAGCAAGGGCATCAGCAGGGTCAAGCTCGTCCTCAGCAACCTCATCTGGGTACACCCAACCTTCATCAGTTTGAATCATCTTCATCTTCTGTAAGGTGTGAGCGCCAAAGACGTTGTGATGAGTTAGAGTAATGGCCCGCTCAGTCTCTAAGACTTGAGGATACTTGCTCAGCAAGGTAGTGACGATGATGCCATAAGGTAGGTCAGATTTGTCCTTGCCCTTGGCCCGCATCATATGTTGGTGTATGCCCTAGAGGCTAATACATGTTCTGTATTTACATATATTCTATTATGCTATTTTATATATGAGGCATTTCATTTATTGTGTTCTTTTTGATAAACATAACAAAGTCCTTAGAATAGTAAGTTTGATGCCATAGGACATCAAGTGGATGACTTGATCGTGAGATCCTTTTGGTTACAACACTATTCTTAAATGTCCCTAGTCAAGTATTATTGTTAATTAGGACAACAATAATACATTGAGACTAGTATGTGTAGAGACTGATGACCGCATCTCACGGGTCATGGATATGAGATATCAAGTCTTCACATTGGTACATATTAGAGTAATGATGTCTTTCGGATCCCGACCCACCATGAGAACGCTACATGGATCGTTACGTGAGTGTCATAAGCGATTCTCATAGTGACAATGGTGTTTGTGGTCCTTTGACCCGAAATCACTACGATTCCTGCATGAGGAGTTGTGTGTTTTAATGCCATCAAACGTCATCTGTAACAAGGTGATTATAAAGTTGGTTATTGGACATACCGCAAATCATGCGAGAGGGATGTGAGTGACCTAGATGGAATTTGTCACTCCTACATAACAGGAGCGATATCTTCGGGCCCCCGATTGAGTGAGATCGCGAAATGCATGGCCATGCTCAAATGAGTCAATATGAGATATTGATCTCATTTATTGTTACAAAGTCTACTCGAGTATCGAAATGAATGATTGGACTATACAAGGGTGACGTTTCCATACCTTGTGTTCAATCTAGATATCTTGACAAAGGGACTAAACGACACGAAACATTAGTCACGGAAAGGTTATGTCAAATCAACGACATTCTTATTACTTGGGTAGCGCGACGTGTTACTAGATACCGCTCATCGCTTGTAATATTAAAATGAGATTTTAATATTACGCCAACGTAATAAGAACCTGCAAGGTCACACACTTAGAACAGACTAAATTGGAGCAATAAGGATCCAAGTTGGACTCGGATTCAATTGTGGGCCTAACTCATGACAGATGGGTTTTAGGGTTGCACGACTTACCTTGCTACTCTTGCTCACACTCACTTAAGGCGCCCACTATTATAAATAGTACTTGTTAAGGGGCTGCTATAGATGTTACATCACAACCCTAGCTGCACCTAAGAAAGTGAGTGAGAGACGGTGAAAGGTTCTTCTCTTCTATTCGCACTAGCACCGCGCGAAACAGGGCGTGACTCCTTTTGCAAGTCTGTTCGTGTGGATACCGCAGAAACATCGTCGCTATTACGGTGTTGGTGATTCACCTTACTTGTGTTTATCACGCTTCAAGAGGTAAATTTTTAAAAAAAACTCGGATTATGGACTTTTCGCATGGATCCTGTGTGGGAATCCTATTATTCCGCTGCGAGATTTTTGATCCGCAATTCCCAACATCATATGCCTCATGATGAACACAGGCCAGTTGACCTGATGGCCATTCTTCAGAAACCATAGCATGAAGACGTCCTCTTCGCTGAGATAGGCGTAGTTTCCACCGCGAGGGGCCAGAATGTGAGCATAGGCGTAATGCAGAAGCCTATCTTGGCTTTTCTTCCTTTTCTTTCCTTGAAGGGCTTCTTTTCAAATTTTTCCTTTTTCTTTTGATAAACTGGGCATTCCATTTTCATGTGACCAGGTTTGCCACATTCATAGCAAGTTGGAGTCGATGAAGCTTCTTCGCCTTTGAAGTGTGTCTTTTTAGGAGGGAAGGGAGGTCTTCTTTACGTTCCCTTTTTCTTGAGAAATTTACTAAACTTTTTAACCAACAAACTTAAATTTTTTTCACTTACCTCAATATTTTCTGAGCCTTCTTCATTTTCTTCATCATCATTGTCGATTAATGAAAAGGTGGCTTTGAGTGCTATCCCCTTTTTCTTTTTATCATTCTCTTCGCTTTGGCTTAATCTGCTCAACTCCAACTCGTGCTCGTGAAGTTTTCCAAAGAGGGTAGCTAGAGTCATTGTGGACAGATCCTCCATTCGGATATAGCTGTCACTTTGGGTTGCCAAATCCTGCTAAGACATCTCAACACTTTGTTAATCAAATCTTCATTTGAAAAGCTTTTGCCTAAGGATGCAAGATGATTAACTATGTGGGTGAACCTCTTTTGCATTTCCTGAATGCTTTCTCCTTGGTTCATTCTAAATAGTTCATATTCACGAGTTAGAGAATTGATTCTTGACCTCTTAACTTCACTAGTACCCTCATGGGTAACTTGCAAAGTATCCCACATTTCTTTAGCGTTTTACAATTTGAAATTCTAAAAAACTCATCATATCCCAAAGCAGTAGTAATAATATTTTTGGCTTTTAAATTAAATTGCACTTTTCTTTTGTCTTCATCAGACCATTTATTTCGTGGTGTTTCGGTCCTTACACCATCGACCTCATGTGTGGGTATAAAAGCGCCGTTTTCGACAGCGTCCCAAACATCTAGATCAATAGCTTCGATGAAGATTTTCATTCTTTCCTTCCAATATGCGTAACCATCCCCATTGAAAAAGGGTGGTCGGTTTATGGAGGATCCTTCTGAAAAACCATTTGAAGAAGCCATATACTCTTGAAGCTGCTAAGCTCTTTATACAAGAGTCTAGCTCGATACCACTTGTTACCAAGTGGCTTCCGATTTAAGAGGGGGTGAATTAAGTATAAAAACTTTTAACCAAACCTCTTTTTAATTAAAATAAATATCAAAAGCTTAATAAATAAATGCACTGAAAAAGAATGAGAAGAAGAGAATAAACAATAAAGAACAGCGTAAAATAAATGTGCAATAAAATAAATTACTTAAAATAAAGAGATTAGGGAAAACAAGAAGCAGGCACAGTATTTATCCTGGTTCGACCACTAACCCACTTGTGGTCTACGTCCAGTCCTCGAAAGCCGAGATTTTTTACTAAGTATACAAGCTTCAATAGGTGCTTGCTACCGTTACAAAAAATAGAGCACTTTTCACACACAAGGACACTATACCCTTGTGCTAAAGTCTCAACCTGCAGGGATACCTCACCCTTATACAAACCTTGAGGATACCTCACCCTCGTCTGATTATCGAAAAATAGAGATGAAGAGAAACTCTCAAATAGAGTATGTAATACAAGTTGAAGTGCTAATAGAGCTCTCACAGAAATATCTCAAAGTTTTTAAGCAAGAAGAGCGTAGAAAATAGTTTTCACAAAGACAGAGTAATCAGAAAATAGTTCAGAATAAATGGTTCTCGAAAACGTGACCCAGGCTTGCTATTTATAGGGAAAATTAGGTTAAACAGCCGTTGGGTACATTTAATGGCAATTAAAATTCTTGTCTGTTTCCATTTACGTAAACCAAGTTCCGTGTTTATTCGAATAACACTGTTTCTAAAAAAACTCATACAAGATGGGTTATTCGAATAACCACCCTGTTATTCGAATAACTCTGTTAAAACCAGAGTTTGTGAAAACGCACGTTTATTCGAATAAGGCCTCATCTATTCGAATAACGTGTTTAAAAGGAAGTTCAGAAAGAAAGCATTTATTCGAATAACATATGAACTATTCGAATAACTCATTTCAACACAGGGTTCTGAAAACTTAGTTATTCGAATAAACCAAGGTTTATTCGAATAGCCACTTTAAAACCAGATTCTGAAAAACCTTGGTTATTCGAATAACTCTTTTAAGAAAACAGACCACGTGTAGATGGTTATTCGAATAAGCACAGCTTTATTCGAATAACTCAGTTTAAAAGATGTTTTTCAAGGGTTACTGAGTTTAAAACAGTTTTCTCTTTTCTTTTCAAAAACAAAGAGATATTAATGTGTGAGCTCCGTACAATAGATCCTAAGTCCTAATGCTAAGTGAATATAAACTTGGACTTGATCTAAATATTATCTTCATTTATTCTTCCCGTTTGTTATCATCAAAACAAGTCTTCATAGATAAGCATCCAAACACAGGGGTAACTCATCGGATTGCCACCGCATACCATCCACAGACAAGTAGGCAAGCAGAGGTGTCTAATCGTGAAGTTAAGCGAATACTTGAGAAAAAAGTATGTCCATCCAGTAAGGATTGGTTAAGAAGACTTGATGATGCACTATAGGCATACATGACAGCTTATAAAAACCTCATTGGTATGTCTCCATACAAGCTTGTATTTGGGAAGGCTTGCCATTTGCCCGTTGAGTTGGAGCATAATGCTTATTAGCCATAAAGCAGTTGAATTTTGATTTGCAAGCTGCTAGTGAAAAAAGATTATTGCAGCTCAATGAACTTGATGAATTTAGGCTTCAAGCCTATGAAAATGTAAAACTATACAAAGAGAAGGTGAAAAGTTGGCATGACAAGAAGATTGTGCATAAGAGATTTGAGCAAGGCCAAAAAGTCCTCCTTTACGATTCCAGGCTCAAACTCTTTCCAGGAAAGCTAAAATCAAGGTGGTCAGGTCTATTTCAAGTGGAAAATGTGTTTCCCTATGGAGCTGTTGAAGTCGCAGATCTTGAGGGAAAGTCAACCTTTAAAGTCAATGGCCAGCGCTTGAAGCCTTATCTAGGAGGAGAAATTGATAGGGAGAATACCTCCCTCACATTGGTCGCCAAGACATAGTAGCGAGAAAAGTCCTGCCTGGACTATAAAAAAGGCCCTTACCTTTTTTGAGAGGAAACCACCCTTATTCTTACCCCTTTGGTTTTGAGTCTAGCATAACTAATGCCTTTAATTTTAAGGTTTCATGCTATTTTGATCATGCTTACAGCAGTTGTGCTAGTTAGACTAATTTTGCAGGTGGTGGAGACCTCTGGGAAGCAATTGCAGTTGATGAATTAGGTTTGCCGCATAATTTTGCAGTCTGGTGGCTCACATCGTGGCGTGATAATATGCACGCTGCGGCGTGCCAGTCTTTGTTTGATCAGGATTTTGAGGCCGCGAGCAGCACGCCGCGACACGATAGTGCCAGATTAAAAAAAAAAGAGGGGGCTTGCCCTACGTGAAACGTGCATTTCACTAAGAGTCCTGTGTACGTTAAAATGGGCGTGAGCCCTCATTCTTCCATTTGCTCTCCATTTCTTCTTTTTTCTCTTCCTTTTCCCCCCACTCTCCCCACATTCTGCTCTTGATTTGGTGCATTTTTCTTCCACCCACACTCTCACTCCCCCTCCAGGTAACACTTTGTTTACCCTATTCTCCTTTCACTTTGTGTTTATTCCCCTTTTCTTTGTTATTTCATAATTTATTTACTTTATGTTATGATTTTTGCTTTTAATCTTTGTTTTTTATTGATGATAATGAGAGAAAATGGTTTTTTAAGGCTGTTTATGTATGTTTTTTGTGGAAATTGGGGTGTCATTGGTGGCTGTAACCCCTTAGTCGTAGCTGCACATGCGCGCGGCTTGGCCGACATAGCATGTAGCACGCCATGCGTGTGTGAACCCTTTTGCAGGCCTGTTTCCAAGATTTCTAAGCCTATTTCCATTTTTTGTATTAGTGGCTTTGTTGTTTTTTTTTTTTTTTTGCTCTAATTTACATGTTTTATGCAATTGCCACCATGTTTTGTATTTAACTTAATTATTTTTTCTATTTTTGTACATATCTTAGGCACTTTAGTAATTTGTTATTCTAACTTTGGCTCTTGGTTTTTGACAAAACTAGGTACCCTATTTTCACTACACCATGACTCATAAGCACCAGAAGGGTGATAGTAGCCGGCGTAACAGGGAGCCTTCTCCCCCTCCCCAATTTGATAGGGTGAAATTCGTTTCAGCCGAGGCTGAAGCGAGGTACTCCACACTGGTCACTAAACCAGTAATTCTTGAGAGGGGGTTTAGCTTCAAGCAGGCTATCCACTAAGAGATCCAGTGGACCATTGACCACTACAAATGGAAGAGGTTTGAAAAACACCCAGTGTCTGCCATTCTTCTGATTGTTTACGAGTTCTATGCGAACGCTGTATTCTCTGACCGACAGACTTCTATAGTTAAAGTACATGGCTGCCAGGTCTCCTTCTCTATTGAGGATATTCGGCGAGCATTGGGTTTACTTACTCCCGAGGAGATATATGAGTACTCAGAGTTCTTTCGCGTGGAGCCGGAGGAGGGCCTTGACCCAGATGTTATCACTGCCCGTATCTACATCCTAGAGGCACAACTTGTGTAATGGGTCCTCAGTGTTCAAGATCAACAGCAAAGGAACTTCTCCCACTCATATCTGACTCTTGAGGCTTGCGTTTGGTACCATTTCATCAGCACCCGGATCATCCTTTCTGCCAATATGTCCGAGGTGACTAGGGATCGGGCCATCCTGATGTATTCCATTCTTGAGTATAGCTCCATTGATGTTGCTAGGATCATCCATGAGCAGATTAACAAATCAATAAACGAGTCCAGGAGCCTCTTTTTCCCGTTCCTCATCCACTAGCTTTGCAGCAAATTTCAGGTATAGTGGGGCCTTTATGAGGAGCTCGTTGATATCAAACAGCCTCTTAATGATACCATCTTGCAGAAGCTAAAACATCCTCCAGCCCCAGGACAACGACAGAGGCGGGGTAGAGAGCAGCTAGAGTGGCCCGTCCGTTTGACGATGAGTGGCGTGCTTCTGTGGATGCTCGATTGACTCAGATGACTGCCATGCTGAGGTGGTTGGCTGAGCGTATGGGGTTTCCCATGGATAGCTTTCTGGTGTCCGACTCCTCTCCCTACGATGGCATTGGACCCTCCTATCAGCCCTAGGATCTAGCAGCTGACGATCATGATAGCGGTGGTGATATTGAGACCATCCCAGATGACCTGGACAATGATGATGCGTAGTTATGGTACAGTTAGGGCATCTTTCTGTCTTATTTTGTCATTACTTTTCAGATATTTTGATCAGTGAGGACACTGTTTCCCTCAAGTTTGGGGGGGTGTCTAACATGCTTTATTATTTTTGTATTTGGTACTTCTTATATTTTGACTATTGCTGGTAGTAGTGCTGAATCTTTTTTAATTTTGAAGTTAGATAATGCACATGATTGTTTAGTTCTTAATGCTTGTTGAAAAGCAAAATCTTCTGGAATGCATTGTTTATGCCAATTGCTAGGGTATTGATGGTTGTCCAATGATGAGTATGGATGCGTTTTGATCATATTATTTATGTGAATCTATATGCAATCTCTAATGCATAATGAAACAATCTAGTATGAGTTACATCCCACTTGTATACATGTGTAACTTTGAAATGGTTTAAGTGCGAATCTAGAAAATGTTTATGAATTGTACATGTGGAGATTTCTTTTTTCCAAAAAATTGTCTTGTAACTCTTTTGAGGCGAAATCCTAGGTTGTGCTTGATTGAGGAAATGATTAGAGCATTGTTTGGACCGATTGAGCCTAAAAAGCTTACCTTTACATGATCATATCCATAGGTCCCCTTTAAAGCTTTATAAATGTTTGGCCTTCTATTTTCTTTCATCACCATCATTTCTCCCAACCCATGTAACCATTCTAATGTATATGAAATTTCATTGCATTTCATCTTACCATCAATGTTGTTTGTTGAGTGCATAATATGTTATTTCTTGATTTGAGTCCAATGACTAGGGTGTTTATGTTGTTTAATACAAGAGTGACTTGAAGGAACCATTTGCTATGCAATAAATTACTTTTGTTTGTAAAGAAAAGAAAAAAAATAGGGAAGACAAAATCCAAATAAAAAATAAAAAAAAACAAAAGAAAATGCAAGAAAGGAAGCAAATGTGAAAGAGCATCAAGTGGTTCTGGATAATGTTGTTTATATCATTTTGCATACCCTTGTTGTGGCTCAAGTCTTGAAATATTATGTTATGTTCTCAATGTTTATATGTTTTCCTTTCCCCCTTGTTCTTCACCCCATCACCTTGGCCTTACATTACAAGTTATTAAAGTCCATTTTGATGATCAGTTATGTGCAATTTACATTAGTGGAGAAATAGTTGAATTATAATCTTGTGGATTCTTTGATTCATATCCATGTGTATGCTCATAAACTTATCCGGATGAACATGATTTGATTAGAAAAGTTGGCTAGCATGCTTGTGGGAAAGGTGATTTACATGAAAGAAAACTGTGATTATTAACATGATAGGGATTTTATGTGTGTGGAGTAGATTGTGAGGCATGAGCATTCTATGAGGATTATGCAACCATTATGCACTAGGAGAGGTGAAAGTGAATTTGGAATCCACATTAGCTATTGATTGCATGATGGGTAGATTTTATCAATGCATGTGCGCTCATACTTGGTTTTGCTTGAGGAATAACAAAAATCTAAGTTTGGGGGTGTGATAACTCCATAAAACGTAGTTATTTGTGCCCTATATCAGTGCTTTATTGATTGCTCAGTCCTTGTTCTTAGGCATAACTGGAATACTTTAGCCTTATTTTCATTCAAATGTTTGTTGATGTCTTCCTCTTTGTTTTGTGAACATATTTTTGATTCTTTTGTTAGATTATGTTGATTTTGCACTTGTGATTAATTGAGTGGACTATAAATTGTAGGATGGGCTAAAAAATAGATGAATTGGAGCAACCTATGGCCCAGCATGGGAAGAGAAGAACCAGAAGACATCTCAGTTTCTCACGCCGCGGTGAATCCATGTCCACGCCGCGATGTGGAGCTCTCAGGTTGCAGTATACTGAAAGGACAGAGGCTGGCACGCCGAGGCGCAAACAAGTGCACGCCACTATGCGTGGATGTCAGTAGCGCCTATAAATATGATGCTATCAGATCAGAAAAGAGAGAAGAGTTCTGGGTCATGAGAAAATGCAGCTAGGGCTCATTTGCTGGCATTTTGGAGAGTTGTGAAGGGACTAGAAGTGGAATCCACCATTCTTCACGGAGGATCATTCTTCCAAGCACCAACATTATAGTGTTTCCCTTCTTCTCTCTTTACTCTCTCTCATTCTAGGGCATGGGCATAGAAATGGCTGTGGCATTTTCGTGTTCCGTGGCTAGCTAAGTTAATTTTAGGGATTCCTTTGGATCTTTCTATGAAAACTTGATGATTTTGTAACCTTGTGGTTTATTTATAATGATGTGGTTTGTTCATCCATATTTCTCTTAATGCTCATGAATGTGTGGCCAACATTTATTATGTTTTGATTGAATTTATTGAACTAGACATAGGGATTTAGGTTTTAGATTATGAATATGGTTTATGCATGTTTAATTTCATTCTAATGGATGAGTGAGTTAATTAGCTAGTGGGATAGAAATATACCCTTTGGTCATGCATGGCAATTGTTAAGAATCAATCTTAATGAATGGAATTTACTCTAGTTTTCATGGACACATAGTGAGCTAGGCAAACAACATATGGTTAATTGACCTAGACATAGGCTTTTAGCTAGTGGAGTTTCTTATGCTAACAAATTCATTCATACATAATGCTCATATTGGTTGCATATTATCAAGTGGAATAGTTAGTGAAGAAGGAGTCCCTATTCTCCTATCCTTAACTCTTAATCTCTTATTAAAGCTTTCTAGTCTTTTAATCAATTCACACCTTTTCTCCCTATTTGAATGTCCTTGAATAGAATTTCTTAAACTACTGGTTGATAGTTAGCTTAGATATTAATCCTAATCCTCGAGGGAACGAACTTAACTTCTCACTTTATTACTTGCGCGACCCGTACACTTACGGTACACAAAAGTGGTTAACACGAATCTAGGTAGAAAGATTCATTCCAATTTACATGTTGTAATGAAGATGTTTTGTTCCATTAGTATTAAATCAAGCACGGGTAACATTGACAAATCTATGAAGAATTTACTTAACTTAGTTAAAGGCTTCCACACTGGATTTGACAATGCACTAAAAGTAATTGGTAGCAACTGCTCCATAAACACATGACAATCATGGTTTTTCATCCCAAATAGCTTCCCCTCTTATGTTCACACATCTACGTAAATTAGAGACATATTCATCAGACATTTTTAACTCGCTAACCCATTTACAAACAGCCCTTCTTTGCTCTGTTTCTTTTTTTTTTTTACTTGGATTCAAAATAGTGACTAAAACTTCGATTACTACTCTTATTTTTTTAAAACTTTTTTGACATAACTATATCTGGTTTTTTCTTTTTATATATTCAAATTCATATTAGTGACCGATATACCGAATATCGATCACTAAACCTGTCCAATTTTTTTTTATTTTTTTAATTAATCAAATTAGCGATTGAAATATCAATCGCCAATTAGAACCAAAAATTCAGTCTCAAATTAGCAACCAATATTTCATTATTAGTATTATTTTTTTAAAAATAATTTATTACCAAAACTGTAATTATTAGTGACTGAATTTTTTGTCGCTATTTTTTTTAAAAAAAAATTTGGATAATTATTCATGATAAAAACAAATAAATTTCAAATTTGCTATTTATTAACCAAAAAATGGGTCACTAATATAAAAAAAATTGTTCTTTCTTTTTTTTAATCAGACTAATCGTTCTCTACATCGGTCGCTAAATTATTTAGCAACTGATTATATTTTAGCTGAAATTTTTTTCTCGTCTATTGATTTCGGTCTTTATATCAATCACTATTGTGATCAATTTTTTTTGGAACTAAATCGGCCTCTAAAAATTGATTTTCTAGTAGTGAAACTTCTTACTATTTATATTTTTTAATAATGTATATACTTTATAAATTTAATATATACTTATTTTATTATTGTTATTATAATATACTTACATATAAAAGGCAATAACTACTTCTAAAAAATCATAAAAATAATCAAAATATTGAAACTGGAAATGGGAATTATAAAAAAATTATTAGTTATATTAAATGATCGTGACATGAAAAATTTTATCTAACTACTTAAATAAATTTAATATTAGTAACTCTTATGATACAATAAAGATTTATTTTAAGGTTGTAAATTATATTAATTAACATTATTATAACTGTTACTTAAATTATTGAAGGGTATTTTTTATAGTTTATCTATATATTACAAGAACAAACTTAAGAAAAAAATCATCTTTCATATAAAAAATTATTGAATGTAACTTTAACAATAAAATTAATAAGATTAAAAATATTAACATACTTTTTTAACTGAAACAATACAAACATATTAAAATGCTTCTTGTTTTATTTAAATATAATATATATTATAAAAGTGATTTATCTTTGACCATTGATATGACTATTATATGTGAAAAGCAAAAATAAATTAAACATATTTTTCCTTAACTAAGTTAAAAAAGTAAAAAGGAATGAACAAGACGAAAACAAAGAGAAAGTTTCATAATAAGCTAAGTATATATTAAATTTATAAAGTATATACATAATTAAAAATATAAATAGTAGAAATAAAAAATATAAATAGTAAGAAGTTTGAATTAAAAATATTTTTGTATAATATAATTGTTGTGTTTAAGAGTTTAAGAGTGGAGAAATTACCTCATTTCACAGTCAAGATTAAAAAATTAATTAAAAATTTAAAATAATATTTAAAATTTATAAATGTATAAATAATTTGATATAAGTAGTAGAAGATTTAAATTATTAAATATATAAATTTAAAAAAATTAATTTAATTAATCAAAATTTTAAATAATTAAGAGGAAGTGCCAATAATTAAAATGAGTACAAATAGTCTCACCCAAGTATTGGTTGCATGCTCTGCGAATATGACACCAAGATTTTGTCAAATCGTTGTTTTTATTTAAGAAGTACTCAAACTGGCTTGGTTGGTGCATCTTTAATGCACTTGTCCACGGCAATTACTTATTAAATCGTTCATTTTCATTAAGAGGAAGTGCCAATAATTAAAAGAGTACAAATAGTCCCACCCAAATATTGGTTGCATGCTCTGCGAATATGACACCAAGATTTTGTCAAATCGTTGCTTTTATTTAAGAAGTACTCAAACTGGCTTGGTTGGTGCATCTTTAATGTACTTGTCCACGGCAATTACTTATTAAATCGTTCATTTTGCAATCCTCTGAAGTGTTGGAACAAAAATTAAACTTAATAGTTATATATTTCGGTATTTAATGGTTGCTAACTGTAATAAATATGTTACATTGAAGTTTAAGAAATTATTTGAAATACCTTCACAGATAGACATTTTTCCATTTTGGGTCCTTCAAGGTCGAGCTCATTAATAGTCACAGGGCTGCCTCTATCCCTATATTAAGGAGGCAATTCCAGCTAGATGAATGAGGCTCTAACAGGTACACTCAGGTGGGCCTTTGCTACAAGAACCTTTTAAGGTACAAACTTTCCTATACATTTCCAACTATCAAAAAGATTTCCATATAAATAGCAACATGAAGGATGTTGGTAAGCACATTTTCCTACTCGTAGAAAACCCCAGCTCACTAAACTTACTTAAGCATTGGAGTGTCTTTACAAGAACCTAACTCCCTATTTCCAATACCTCTAAGCTTAAAGGACACTTAGCAGGAGCCTGATTTTGGCCTAGCAAGCTCGATAGCCACAAGACAGAACATTGGCGTTGTTTGTAGGAATCTAGTAAACGGTCATTCCCACCCTCCCACCATGGCAGTTACATTGGTGACGAACCAAGAGCAGAGGGATGGAGCTAAAGCCTCTGTCATGCTTAGCAAGCCAGTTGCATCCCTACAGCTCTATTCTGTCATTCAAAGAGTGGACCAACCCACTCCATAGCACCAAGCTTCCTCCCCAGCTCAGCGAGCTTCCTTTCCAATTGTGTAAGAACGGCAAGCACCAAGCTTGCCTCCTACCAACCAACAACTATATGCCATACTCAATCATTAGCAAGACCAACTTACAAAAATCTTGTGAGCCTTAAATGGAAACTAAGAATGCATGGCTGAGAATGATGTTGGGGTAGCCGTGGATCGCACAGCTCGGGAGTTAGCACAACCACATGTTGTGAAACAACCCCACTGTCACCATGACCTGCAAAGAAGGCACAAGACTTCTGCTTCCTCTGGCCCCGTACACCAATATGGGGCCATTACACCTTCAACCACCCATTCTTTGACTTCATTATAGGAGTAAAATTGCTAAAAGGATTTAAGCTCCCCGCTATAGAGGCCTATGATGGGTCTACGGACCACAAGAGTATCTGGATGCCTTCACGGCTTCCATGCTACTCATAGGGGCAACCAACCCCATACAATGCTAAGCTTTCCCATGCACACTGAAGAAAGCCACCCAGAAATGGTTTACAGCCTTACTAGCATGGTCCATAAACAACTTTGATAAGCTAGCGTAGGGTTTCCTTACTCATTTTACAATGAGTAAGACCCAACCTAGAACCACTCAAAGTCTGTTTAGTATTAGATAAGTGAAGGATGAAACTCTCTACGATTACATGCATAGGTTGAATAGAGCTTGCCTCGAGGTCCGTGATTCCATCCATGATGCTACTATGCATGTAATCATAGGGGGTCTAAAGTGTTGAGAGTTCGTGAAATCACTGGCTAAGAAGAGCCCTGAGATGCAGGAGGAGCTAAAGCAACGCTCCGAGAAGTATATAAACATGGAGGAAATTTTTGAAAGATATGAACGAAGCTCACAAAGAGCGTGATGGACCACGGAAGAAAAAGAAAGAGCAATATGAGGTCAAAGGACCAAAGAACAATTTGAGAGGGCCATCATGGGGAAAGTTTAGTGATTATACCCCACTTCAGGTACCCAAGAGTACGATATTACAAGAAGTCTACTTCACAAACCTCAATGACCTCCTAAAGCCCAAGCAATTGCGGCCTCGAGGACGGGTTGATAAGAACAAGTGCTATAATTACCAAAATAGATATGGGAACACAAAAGAGGATTGCATGAATCTCCATGATGCCATAGAAACCTTAATCCAAAGTGGACGCCTTCAGAATTATGTCTAAGGCTCTAGGGGTAGCGACTCTTGACATTACTAGAGGAAAAAAGAAAGGAGGAGCCCCACCTAGCGACGTTGTTCTTCGTCACCTCACTAATGTTCCCCACCTAGGGAAAACTCCAGAGGTCGGAGAACAATGTCCCCCTAAAGAGAGAATAGGTGCGACAATGAGGTCACAAGGACTATGAATACCATTACTGGTGGTTTCCCTAAAGGAGGACATACAAGATTAGCTCGTCAAGGACACTTAAAAGCAATACTCAGTGTGGCTTCGTGACCAGTCATGAAGCGTGGGAGTATATCCCGGTTGCTAGCTATTAGCTTCACGGAGGAAGATAAAGAGGGGGTCGTCCCTGGTGGAGACGATCCTATGGTGATTATGGTAAAAATGGTGAACGCTAGGGTGAAAAGAGTCTTCGTAGACCAAGGGAATTCGACAGACATCTTGTTATTAGAATGCTTCAAAAACATAGGGATCCTAGTGTCGAATATAAAACCCTTCGATACTGATCTCATTGGGTTCTTTAGGGGCAAGATCGGACTGGAAGGGTACATCAAGCTATTCATGACCCTCAGGGAAAAACTTCAGCACAAAATCAAAGTTCTTGGTTGTGGACTGTCCTTCAGCATACAACGTGATCCTAGGGATGCCTTCCTTAAATTCTATTGGGGCTATCATCTCCACCCAACATCATGCGATGAAGTTTCTGTCTGACGATGGCAAAGTAGTTACTGTCAAGGCAAACCAAGCAACAGCTAGGAGTTGTTATAACACTAGCCTAAATCTTGCATATCATGACCCCAGACACTAGGTTCTACCACCTCGAGGGGAAAGCAAATATCCTATAATGATGGTAGAGCTCGATGTCCGAGATGACATCCAGGACACAAGGCTGATAATTGCCAAGACTATCAAATTATATCAATTTATAATCGATTCACTAAAACTACTTGCAGTATAAGGTAACATCGGGTCAAGTTCGTAAATCACTCTAATTACACAATCAAATTAAGAGGTTAACAAATATGGGGGAGCATTTGCAAGATTAATTAATAGAAAGCAATTAAAACAATAAATAGAATTATGAAAACAACTAATCCAAGGGAATTAACTAATCTTAATTTTAATCCATCCTTGATCACTATGGATCCATTCAATCACTAACCAAATTCTTGGTCTTAGATCACATCAAGAAGCCTCAAAGATTATCCATGGATCCTTTACTAGATAAGAATCCAGAATTCATTCAGTCAAGGTTAGAAAAATTAAGCATCCATCTAATCTTAAATTAAACTTAAAACTAAAATCCAACCAAGCTAAACAATTTATCAAACACCTTTAATGCCTTGTTTAGTATCTGCAATCTATCCTTAACATATGGTAATTATGCAATTATCATATGACCATCCCAATTAAATCAAGCAACTCAATCAGAATTAAACAGAGAGGAAGGAGAGAAACTAAATTAATAATTGAATATAGAATAATTAAAACATAATATCAGAATTAATCATCAAGATTGTCAATTCTTAAGATTGATTAAAGGTTCTAGACCTCCATGAATGAGAGGGAAGAACTACAAAAAAGAGAGAAAACCTAGAGAGAAGAGAGATAAAGAGATAGAATGAAAAGTGTTGAATGAGAATATCCCCTTTCGTTCTACTGCTCTAACCTTTTAAACTAACTCCTAATTTGGCCTTGAATGATTAGAATTCTAATAAGTACAAAGTTGGGTCAATTAGGAATCATTGGCCTAAGTCTCATGTCATTTAGGGGCCTAAAACTTAAGTTATGCACAATAAAGTGGTCTAAATCATCAATAACTTGCCTCTACTTTCCATCTTCAATTGTATGCTCAAAACGATGTAGTTCAACTTAGGAGTCTTCATGAGAGTTGTAGCTTTTTATCTTAGCTTCCATTTGGGCTTAGCTTGACATCCATTAGACTCCTATAACTCAAGATAGAAGCTAATGAGTGCACAAAGATTAAGCTGTCAAGATTAGCATTTTGGCTCTTGCTTCAACTTCAGTTTAAATTATCTAAACGCATAATCCATCTCTTGAGGTCTTCATGAAACTTGTAGAGATTTATCTTAACTTTATCAAAAGACCATAATTACATCAATAAGATATTTGAAACTTAGATTATAGCCAAATTACTAAAAACTTCCAAATAAATAAATTAAGGTTAATTCATGCAATAATTCCTTCAATGATCCAATTAGGCCCAATATCATAAAATGTGATAAAACTAACTTAATTAAGCCAAATTGAACCTTAAGAAGCCTAGTGAGAAGATCATTAAATGAATAAAATATAGTGCTATCAAAGGCCATAACCCAAAGGTTAGTTGCTCACAGTAAATCTTGGAAGCCTTCCTTACCAGGTAACCAAGATAGGAGCGGACCTCTTAGAAGGAGAACAAAGGAAGTTAACAGAATTCCTTTAGCTAAATAAAGACTTTTTTCGCTTGGACATTTGTTGACATACCCGGTCTAGACCATAGCTTTATCTGTCATAAGCTTTCTATCAATCTGGATACCAAGCTAGTTGCACAAAGAAAGAGGAAAGTGAGCCCCGAACACTAGAAGGTGATAGAAGAGCAAGTCACAGAGCTGTTGAAAGTAGGAATCATTAGGGAAGTGTCCTATAGCACTTAGTTATCTAATGTGGTTCTACTCAAAAAGTCCTCTAGTAAATGGCATATGTGCGTAGATTACGTAGACCTCAACAAAGCCTGCCCTAAGGACCCATATCCACTCCCTAACATTAACAAGTTGGTCGATGGATCTTCAAGTTACTAGCTCCTTTCTTTTATGGACGCCTATTCTAGATATAACCAAATTCCCATGGACCCTAAAGATGAACATAAAATTGCCCTTATCATGGAAAGAGCAAGCTATTGTTATAACCTTTGGCCTTAAGAATGCTGGAGCAACATACTAGCACATGATGAATAAAGTATTTGAGGAACAAGTAGGAAAACTTATGGAGGTACATATAGATGACATGATTTTGAAGACCCGGAATGTGACGCCCCTTTTTAAAACCCAAGGGAACGTCTCACTTTCAATTACTATACAGAAATAAAATTTATGTGAGTTAAGACCCGGTTCATTTTAATAATATATACGTTTACTCAATTGTAGTTGGTTAAGTAAATTAGCAAGTATATTTTTTTTTTCTATTCATTACATTTACGTTAACGATAATCAACATCCACGGTGACGAGACATACATAGGAAATTAACATTTCATTCATATATATATAATTATCAACTGTTTAGTTACAAAGCCTGGCATAACAAAAAGCAAAACTATACCTGCCCCCCAAAGGATTTTACATACATATCCCTACGGTATCAGAATATACAGCCCACCATAGACAAAACATCAGGCCCCCAAAATAAAATACTGGTAGCCCTCAGTAGCTATAAGTAAAGTCAGTCCCTCAGGTGAGGAGAAATCGAGTCAGGGTCCTCTTCAGGGTCGTCCTCAGGAACTTCTTCGGGATCTTCCTCGAAATCTTCTTCGTCAGAGGAAATCACCATATGAATCGCAGAGTCACAGGACGGGGCCCGAGCGGTGGAACGAAAAGAGTCTTCCCGCGGAGTGAAATAGCGGTCACCCCACATCTCGCGTATCGGTAGCTGAAACTCCAGACATAAACTAATACAGTAGGTAAAGACAGGCGGCTCGTGACGCCTCCAGGCTAGAGATAACGACACATCCCCCGTGTAGACGCAACGCTCAGAACCATAGTTGATGTCGGCCTCGACCCTCCCAAGAAGGTCAGGCGCACATCTCCCAAAAATCTTTGCGTGCGTGGCTCCATACGCTTCTGCAGTCGCTCAGTCGAGATGAGGCCAAAAACCAGGGAAGTCGGGGCTTCCTGGTTCCTTGCGATTGTCTTCTATAGGGACGTAGTATACGGAAAAAACAGAAGTGGAGAGACAGAGAAGAGGTAAGACATCCTACCATCATTACCAATCATAGCATCGAGAAACTAAACGGCGCAAAACGCCCACATAGCATTTATGGCGGCAATAATAGTAATAAACATTCAATAGCAATTATGATCAACCAAACAGTTCCAGGCAGTCGTATACATATAGATATATCAGAGGTACAACAATTTCAATTATAATAACAATGCATGCCAAATGATTCATGGGCTCACTATGTACACTTGCCCTCAATAACCAAAATCCTACTCCATGGAGCTAGACACAAAACAGTCGGAGGGAACGATCAGGAGGTATGTCTGTATTCTTGGCTGCCCAGGCCCTCAAGTGCTAAAAATTCTCAATTTATCATTTTGTACATCATGGCATTTTACAAGACATTCTACACAGATCTCGACATAGGACAGCGTCTCGATCCGAATCGTCAGTGTGTTTGCATCGGTCTGCCCCACGGACAGAGAGCTACCAGCTGCCCATTGTGAGGTACCCGCACCCTGACGCGCCCAAGGTCAACAAGTAACCTACACTCGTCTATTCGCACCCGCACAAAGGTGTAAGTTCAACTCTTAGGCTACCGGCCTTAACCAATGTCCAACGGACAATATCTTTCTTTTTGCTCAATGCATGACACAATCATACTCCTCATGACCAATTGGGCCCATCATGCTTCACATGCATGTCATATCATTTATCACAAGATCTGATCCCATTCACGGGTATACAACAATCCAATAGTACATTTTAAGGACATCCACAATTTCCATTTCATAGTCATGATAAAAGTCAACCATTAAATTCATTATGTGCCTCAAAAGCTCACCACATACTCATGTTCTTCCCTGTTTATGAATCCCTACTTAATCTCTAGTCATCCAATCATTTATGATTTATGTACTTTTATTAATCCAAGGGTTTTGAATCCAGGAAGATACATGGCCAGAATTACCAACAACATCACAGATTTAATTGCTAGGTATGGGGTAATAAACCATGGTTGTGAATTCGACGGATACTATGCATTTAGTGGAAAATTGAGGCTGCCATTCGACGAAGACTAACATGGCATAAGGATGAAAAATGGGAGAACATTTTATAACAAGATTGGATAAAAACTAATTTCTGTCGGATGGGGGTTCTGTCGAACAGAGGTCAGAACTGTCGAATTTTTCCAGAAGGTCAGCAGAAGTCCAATTTCGATGGATGTGGGTGTCGACGTTGGAGAAATCTCCCAAGTGTCGAATCGACGAAAACACTGTGGTCAGAACTCTAATTCGACGGGTCTTGACGTTCTACTCGACGAATATTAACTTTGGGTAGCTTCTGATAAATGGACAGAAGATCCACTCGACAGGTATGTCTCAATGGTTATTGGTATTCTAACTCGATGAATATTTCACTCGACGGATGTGGTCATTCAAATTCGACGGATTTTGCATTGGAGGAGTTTCTCTCCTAAGTGGTCAGGAGTTCATACTCGACAATTTTTGACTTTGCTAAGTAATCAGACATCAAATTCGATGGGTTTGGCCAGGGGTACATACTCGACAGGTTTTGACTTTACTGAGTGATCATGACATTACGTTCGACGGGTTTGGCCAGAAGTTCACACTCGACAGATTTTGATAATGCACTAAATGATCAAAAATCAAATTCGACGGGCATCACATTCGACGGGTTTTGACCAGGGGTTCCTACACGACAGGTTTTGACATTTCACTTAATGACTAGGAATCAAATTCGATGGGCATCACATTCGACGGGTTTTGACCAGGGGTTCCTACACGACAGGTTTTGACATTTCACTTAATGACCAGAAATCAAGTCATTACCACTTATCACCAATAATTTCAAAATTTTAGTTTCAAGGCGTGGCCATCCGAGAGCCAGCCCGACAGCGTTCCATTTAGATTACACATTCCAGACATATATATCAAAACACACAAACAATCAAATACCATATATATATCCATATATATCACCAACAGCATGTAAACAGAGATGAATCACTACGTTCCATCACGAACAACGTCCCTAAATGCTAAAAGAGGTTGAGGAGGAGTGTCTTCCTCTTACCTGGGAGAAGCACAAAAGAAAGTTGCTCCTTTTGGTCAGAAGTTACGTTTTCAGCTTCCGGAGATCCTTGAACATTCAAACTTACCAAAATCAGAATCAAGTATTGAAATGGATACCCATGGTCATCAAAATGACTGTGGGTTACGAAAATGAGAGGAGATGAGGAAAAAGCTAAAGCTTTACCTTAAAGTTCCAACCTTTAAGCTTCAACAGTGGAGAAAAATGAAGATGAAGAAAATGTAGAACTTTGAAGATGATTTCCTCAATGATGGTGGTTCTCCAAACACGAAATGGTGCTAGGAGTGTGACGTTTTGGAAGATAAAAATACAAATGTGGGTGGATGGTGTCTTTCTTTGTGGAGTGAAATGAAAAGGGAGAAAGATGAGTGAATAGTGAGTCTTTAACGTACGGGAGGAGGAAAATGTGAGAATGAAAAATGAATTAGACCCCCTTAATTTCAAACGTGCAAAGACAAAATTTGGGAGGAGAGAGAAATGATAAAATAATGGTTGGAGGAAGCTTCCTTGAGAAGCTTCGCGCACTCCTCGATAAAGTACATAGTAAGCTTGTCTCCAAATTAAATACATCTGACAGATGATTAATTACCCTGTGGAATTATTTGCTCAGTGAATAAAATTTACAATTGATGAAAATAAAATATTATTATTCATCATATGATTTTATGATACCGAAATTTTATTTAACAGATAAAACCTCAAAAATGTAAACCTCGCAAACTGTGTCCGGCCTCGGGTTTAGTAAGATCCCCCGTTGACACGTTGACAGTTCAAAGTTTACCAGCCTCAGGGAAAATATTCTAGTTTCCCGGCTCATTTCGATGTACACGCAAA
The DNA here is from genome assembly GCA_029884595.1 of Ormosia semicastrata. Classification (NCBI taxonomy): domain Eukaryota; kingdom Viridiplantae; phylum Streptophyta; class Magnoliopsida; order Fabales; family Fabaceae; genus Ormosia; species Ormosia semicastrata. The sequence continues at coordinate 4,885,682 of JAQQTO010000035.1, read as the reverse complement.
AACGAAGAATATATTAAAATATTTATCATTTTCAAAAAAATCCACAAAAATTCCTAAAAATCATAAATATTATAAAATGATCGTTTATAATGAAATAAAGAATTTTCGGGATGTTACAATACTCCCCTTCAAAAAGGAATTTCGTCCTCGAAATTTGCATACCTTAGAATAACTGTGGGTGTTGCTCCTTCATCTTGTCTTCCAGCTCCCAAGTTGCATCTCCGGTCACCTCGTTCCAGATTACTTTCACCAATGCGATCTCCTTGCCTCTTAATTGCTTTATCTTCCTATCCTCGATTCTTACAGGAGACGCCTCATAAGTTAAGTTTTCTTTTAATTGTACTGCATCCAGTGCTATGACATGACTTGGGTCAGGGAGGTATTTTCGGAGTTGTGACACATGGAAAACATTATGAATGTTTGAAAGGAAATGAGGTAAGGATATTTGGTACGCTACAGGACCTACACGACGAATGATTTGGTATGGTCCAAGGAATTTAGGAGTGAGTTTTCTAGATTTTAAAGCCCAGCCCACCCCAGTCGTAGGTGTGACTTTCAGGAATACATGTTCGCCTTCCTCAAACCCAAGAGGTTTTCTCCTTCGGTCTGCATAACTCTTTTGCCGACTTTGAGCCGTTCTCATCTTTTCCTGAATCATCTTAACCTTCTCAGTTGTCTGCTGTATAATCTTTGGTCCAACAGTAAGGCGCTCGCCGTCTTGGTACCAACACAGAGGTGTTCGACATCGTCGCCCATATAGAGCCTCGTAGGGTGCCATCCCTATGCTGGAATGATAACTGTTGTTGTAGGTGAATTCTATCAAGGGTAGAATGTCGTCCCTACTACCAGTTTGTTCTATGGTACAGGCTCGAAGCAAATCTTCCAAAGATTGGATCGTCCTTTCTGATTGACCTTCGGTCTGCGGATGATAAGCAGAACTCAAACGTAGCTTCGTCCCCAACGCTTCTTGTAAACTCTCCCAGAGATTTGAAGTAAATCTCGGATCTCTATCCGAAACAATACTCGTAGGCACACTGTGTAATCTAAAAATTTCTCCAATATAGATTTGAGTCAATCTCTCCAATTTGTATTTTATGTCGATCGGGAGAAAGTGTGCCGACTTCGTGAGTCGGTCCACGATTACCCAAATCGAATCATGACCTTTTCTTGTCCTTGGCAATCCGACTACAAAATCCATTGCAATACTGTCCCACTTCCATTCCGGAATAGACAACGGTTGCAGCAACCCCGCTGGTCTCTGATGTTCCACATTAGCTTTTTGACAAACTAGACAAGTCGATACACATCTAGTGACGTCACTCTTCATTCCATGCCACCAAAACAACTTCTTCAAATCTTGGTACATTTTTGTTATGCTTGGATGCATACTCAGCTGGCTTGTATGAGCATGGTTAATGATGTATTCTCTAAGTTCCTTGTCACGGGGAATACAAACTCTTCCATGAAACCTCAGAATTCCATCTGTTCCTTCCGTAAACTCTGTTTCACCTCCTTGCTTCACTTGCTCTCTCACTTCTTGTAAGAACTTGTCAATCTTCTGCTTTTCCTTTATGTCATCCAGTAGCTCACTTGTAATGGTAACCATATTCATGCAAATCTTTCCAGGTTCTAACTCCACAAAAGACCACACATCTCTAAACGCTCTAGCATATCCTTTTCCTTGATCATCGGAGCGAGAGACACGATCATCTTCCTACTTAGAGCATCGCCACAACATTTGCCTTGCCGGTGATACGAAGTTGGAAATCGTAATCCTTCGAGAATTCTAACCACCTTCGTTGCCTCATGTTCAACTCCTTCGATCATACAAATACTTCAAACTCTTGTGATCACTGAAAATATTGAACGTTGCTCCGTAGAGAAAATGCCTCCATATCTTCAGAGTAAAAACTACAGCCGCTAACTCCAAGTCGTGTGTCGGGTAATTCTTTTCGTGCACTCGCAACTGCCTTGAAGCATAAGCCACGACTCTTCCATGCTACATAAGTACAGATCCTAGCCCTTGGTATGAAGCATCGCAGTACACTTCAAACTGCTCATTCGGATCGGGTAGCACTAACACCGGTGAGGTAGTCAGTCGATTCTTCAACTCTTGGAAACTTTGCTCACAGCTGTCAGTCCACTCAAAAGCTTGGTTTTTCTTCGTGAGTTGTGTAAGTGGTCCAGCAATCTTGGAGAATCCCTCAATAAACCTCCGGTAATATCCAGCTAAACCCAAGAAGCTTCGAATCTCCGTCACAGACGTTGGTCTTTCCCATTGCAGCACTGCCTCCACCTTCGATGGATCCACGGCAATCCCATCCTTCGAGATCACGTGACCCAGAAATTTAACTTCTTTTATCCAGAACTCACATTTTGACAGCTTGGCATACAATTCCTTCTCCTTCAGAATCTGAAGAACTATACTGAGGTGTTCAACATGGTCCTCCTGATTTTGAGAGTATACCAGAATGTCATCAATGAAGACCACAACGAATCTATCCAAGTAAGGACGAAAGATTCGGTTCATGTAGTCCATAAAGCTAGCTGGTGCGTTCGTCACACCAAACGGCATCACTAGGTATTCATAATGACCGTATCGGGTACGAAAAGTCGTCTTGGGTATATCTTCCGTCTTCACTCGTATCTGATGATACTCAGACCGCAGATCGATCTTCGAAAACACCGCTGCTCCCTTCAGTTGGTCCATTAAATCATCAATTCTCGGGAGTGGATACTTGTTCTTAATCGTTACCTTGTTCAGCTACCGATAGTCCACACATAATCTCGAGGTGCCATCCTTCTTGCGAACTAACAGCACTGGTGCTCCCCATGGTGACACACTTGGCCTGACAAATTACTTTTCCAAAAGCTCTTCTAGCTGTTTCTTGAGCTCAGCTAACTCTGTCGGTGCCATCCTATACGGTGCTATGGACACGGGACCAGCTCCCGGTACTAGGTTGATAGCAAACTCTATCTCTCGAGCCGGTGGTAAGCCAGGTACATCATCAGGAAAGACTTCGGGAAACTCGTTCACCACTGGAATTGTGTTCACATCAACCTCGTTCTCGACTTTCAAAGAAGACAGTAGCATGTATCCGTGAGCTCCTTCTTTCAAGAGAGCTTGAACTCGGTTGGCCGTTAAAAATCTAGAATCCTCCATTATGGGAAAAACTATGGTCTTTTTGGAATAATCTAACAGAACATGGTTGGAAGACAACCAGTCCATCCCTAAGATAATATCTAATTGGGAAAGGGGTAAACAGATCAGATCGACCGAAAAGGTTCGACCTTCAACAACCAATGGACAATTTAGACAGACTTTGGTAGTAACTACCGGTTTATCGGTGGGGTAGAAACAGGTTAAGTCAAAAGGTAATAACGACACGAGATAGACCCAATCTTTGCACACAATCATATAATATAAAAGAATGGGTTGCCCCAGAGTCATACAGCACAGTTAAAAGATTACCTTCTATGATACCTTCCCCCTGTATCAAATCTTCGGATTCGGAAGCCTCAGCTCCGCTCATAGTGTACACTCGCCCTCCAGCCTGTGGTTTCTTGGCATTCACTGAAGGTTCGGCCTTCGTTTAGTTGCAGTCTCGGGACACGTGGCCAGGTTTGCCACATTTGAAGCAGATGAATCCCTTCATGGAATAGTCCCTTGTGAGATGGTCTTTCCCACACTTCAGACATCTGGAAGGATACGCCGTGTTCTGGCCAGTCCGGTTCCCAGTGGAACTTCCACCAGAACTTCCACCTATGGCTTGTTGTCGATTCCCCGTGGGTCAGGAGTACGGCTTCTTCTGGAAGCGGTTAGCATTGTTACTGCCGCCTCTCTGGAATCTCGTAGGCCCAAAGTTTCTGCTCCTCATGTCTCTAGATTGCTCCAGAGCCTCTACATCAAAACAAGTATCCGATAGTTGTGAGAATTCATTGATCCTCAAGGTGATCACAGCCTTCTTCACTTCATACCTCGATCCTTCCATAAATCTTCAAGCATTTCCATGCTTCGTCACGGTTGGTTCTGAAAGTACGTTGAAAACTGTGACAAGTTTTCAAATTTCGCTGCGTACTCGTTAACAGTCATATTTCCTTGTCGCAGGTTGAGGAATTCCGACTCCTTCGCATGCCTTGTGCTCGTAGGAAAATACTTATCTAAGAACTTTTCCTTGAATAAGCCCCAAGTAATCTCTCGGTTCGCAGCTTCTAGCATTTGCTGCACTCCATTCCACCAATTCTCAGCATTGCCTACCAGCATGAACGTAGCATAGTTCACCTTCTTGTCCTCAGTGCAATTCATTCCTCGAAAGACTTTCTCCAATTCCTTGATCCACAGACTAGCCTAGTCTGGATCAAATTCCCCTTTGAATTGAGGAGGGTTATGGCGTCGAAACTCTGCTAAATTCTGAGCATCAGCAGTGGCCTCTAGCTATTGAGCAGCTCGCTCTTGTTGTTGTGCAACTCTCTCTTGTTGCTGGGCAGCTTGCTCGGTTTGCTGTGCGACGGCCTCAACCATCCTCTGCATCGCTGTAATAGCTGCTGCCATATCTTCGCCTCGTGCCATCTTACTTTCTTAGATCAGATTAACTGAAAACATAGAAAAGTCAGTTGCATTCACTAGGAACACCAAACAGTACACCCTTACGTATACTACTCAGAGAACACACAACATAAACAAGACAAACTCAAACACAAGACCCAAAGAAACATAAACCGGGGCTCTGATACCAACTTGGTGTGACGCCCCTTTTTAAAACCCAAGGGAACGTCTCACTTTCAATTACTATGCGGAAATAAAATTTATATGAGTTAAGACCCGGTTCATTTTAATAATATATACGTTTACTCAATTGTAGTTGGTTAAGTAAATTAGCAAGTATATTTTTTTTCTATTCATTACATTTACGTTAACGATAATCAATATCCACGGTGACGAGACATACATAGGAAATTAACATTTCATTCACATATATATAATTATCAACTGTTTAGTTACAAAGTCTGGCATAACAAAAAGCAAAACTATACCTGCCCCCCAAAGGATTTTACATACATATCCCTACGGTATCAGAATATACAGCCCACCATAGACAAAACATCAGGCCCCTAAAATAAAATACTGGTAGCCCTCAGTAGCTACAAGTAAAATCAGTCCCTCAGGTGAGGAGAAATCGAGTCAGGGTCCTCTTCAGGATCCTCTTCGGGGTCGTCCTCAGGAACTTCTTCGGGATCTTCCTCGAAATCTTTTTCGTCAGAGGAAATCACCATATGAATCGCAGAGTCACGGGACGGGGCCCGAGCGGTGGAACGGAAAGAGTCTTCCCGCAGAGTGAAATAGCGGTCACCCCACATCTTGCGTATCAGTAGCTGAAACTCCAGACGTAAACTAATACAGTAGGTAAAGACAGGCGGCTCGTGACGCCTCCAGGCTAGAGATAACGACACATCCCCCATGTAGACGCAACGCTCAGAACCATAGTTGATGTACCAGCACTCTGGCCCTCCCAAGAAGGTCAGGCGCACATCTCCCAAAAATCTTTGCGTGCTTGGCTCCATACGCTTCTACAGTCGCTCAGTCGAGATGAGGCCAAAAACCAGGGAAGTCGGGGGCTTTCGGTTCCTTGCAGTTGTCTTCTATAGGACATAGTATACGGATAAAACAGAAGTGGAGAGACAGAGAAGAGGTAAGACATCCTACCATCATTACCAATCATAGCATCGAGAAACTAAACGGCGCAAAACGCCCACATAGCATTTATGGCGGCAATAATAGTAATAAACATTCAATAGCAATTATGATCAACCAAACAGTTCCAGGCAGTCGTATACATATAGATATATCAGAGGTACAACAGTTTCAATTATAATAACAATGCATGCCAAATGATTCATGGGCTCACTATGCACACTTGCCCTCAATCACCAAAATCCTACTCCATGGAGCTAGACACAAAACAGTCGGAGGGAACGATCAGGAGGTATGTCTGTATTCTTGGCTGCCCAGGCCCTCAAGTGCTAAAAATTCTCAATTTATCATTTTGTACATCATGGTATTTTACAAGACATTCTACACAGATCTTGACATAGGACAACGTCTCGGTCCGAATCGTCAATGTGTTTGTATCGGTCTGCCCCACGGACAGAAAGCTACCAGCTGCCCATTGTGAGGTACCCGCACCCTGATGCCCCCAAGGTCAACAAGTAACCTACACTTGTCTATTCGCACCCGCACAAAGTTGTAAGTTCAACTCCTAGGCTACCGGCCTTAACCAATGTCCAACGGATAATATCTTTCTTTTTGCTCAATGCATGACACAATCATACTCCTCATGACCAACTAGGCCCATCATGCTTCACATGCATGTCATATCATTTATCACAAGATCTGATCCCATTCACGGGTATACAACAATCCAATAGTACATTTTAAGGACATCCACAATTTCCATTTCATAGTCATGATAAAAGTCAACCATTAAATTCATTATGTGCCTCAAAAGCTCACCACATACTCATGTTCTTCCCTGTTTATGAATCCCTACTTAATCTCTAGTCATCCAATCATTTATGATTTATGTACTTTCATTAATCCAAGGGTTTTGAATCCAGGAAGATACATGGCCAGAATCACCAACAACATCACAGATTTAATTGCTAGGTATGGGGTAATAAACTATGGTTGTGAATTCGACGGATACTATGCATTTAGTGGAAAATTGAGGCTGCCATTCGACGAAGACTAACATGGCATAAGGATGAAAAATGGGAGAACATTTTATAACAAGATTGGATAAAAACCAATTTACTGGGATGGGGGTTACGTCGAACAGGTCGAATCGTCGAATTTTTCCAGAAGGTCAGCAGAAGTCCAATTTCGACGGATGTGGGTGTCGACATTGGAGAAATCTCCCAAGTGTCGAACCGATGAAAACACTGTGGTCAGAACTCTAATTCGACGGGTCTTGGCGTTCTACTCGACGAATATTAACTTTGGGTAGCTTCTGATAAATGGACTGAAGATCCACTCGACAAGTATGTCTCAATGGTTATTGGCATTCTAACTCGACGAATATTTCACTCGACGGATGTGGTCATTCAAATTCGACGGATTTTGCATTAGAGGAGTTTCTCTCCTAAGTGGTCAGGAGTTCATACTCGACGATTTTTGACTTTGCTAAGTAATCAGACATCAAATTCGACGGGTTTGGCCAGGGGTACATACTCGACAGGTTTTGACTTTACTGAGTGATCATGACATTACGTTCGACGGGTTTGGCCAGAAGTTCACACTCGACAGATTTTGATAATGCACTAAATGATCAGAAATCAAATTCGACAGGCATCACATTTGACGGGTTTTGACCAGGGGTTCCTACACGACAGGTTTTGACATTTCACTTAATGACCAGGAATCAAATTCGACGGGCATCACATTCGACGGGTTTTGAGCAGGGGTTCCTACACGACAGGTTTTGACATTTCACTTAATGACCAGAAATCAAGTCATTACCACTTATCACCAATAATTTCAAAATTTTAGTTTCAAGGCGTGGCCATCCGAGAGCCAGCCCGACAGCGTTCCATTTAGATTACACGTTCCAGACATATATATCAAAACACACAAACAATCAAATAGCATATATATATATCCATATATATCACCAACAGCATGTAAACAGAGATGAATCACTACGTTCCATCACAAACAACGTCCCTAAATGCTAAAAGAGGTTGAGGAGGAGTGTCTTCCTCTTACCTGGGAGAAGCACAAAGAAAGGTTGCTCATTTTGGTCAGAAGTTACGTTTTCAGCTTCCAGGAGATCCTTGAACATTCAAACTTACCAAAATCAGAATCAAGTATTGAAATGGATACCCATGGTCATCAAAATGACTATGGGTTACGAAAATGAGAGGAGATGAGGAAAAAGCTAAAAGCTTTACCTTAAAGTTCCAACCTTTAAGCTTCAACAGTGGAGAAAAATGAAGATAAAGAAAATGTAGAACTTTGAAGATGATTTCCTCAATGATGGTGGTTCTTCAAACACGAAATGGTGCTAGGAGTGTGACGTTTTGGAAGATAAAAATACAAATGTGGGTGGATGGTGTGCTGCTGTGGAGTGAAATGAAAAGGGAGAAAGATGAGTGAATAGTGAGTGCTGCGTATAGGAGGAGGAAAATGTGAGAATGAAAAATGAATTAGACCCCCCTTAATTTCAAACGTGCAGCACAAATTTGGGAGGAGAGAGAAATGATAAAATAATGGTTGGAGGAAGCTTCCTTGAGAAGCTTCGCGCACTCCTCGATAAAGCACATAGTAAGCTTGTCTCTTAATTAAATACATCTGACAGATGATTAATTACCCTGTGGAATTATTTTCTCAGTGAATAAAATTTGCAATTGATGAAAATAAAATATTATTATTCATCAGATGATTTTATGATACCGAAATTTTATTTAACAGATAAAACCTCAAAAATGTAAACCTACAAAGCGTATCCTGTCTCGGGTTTAGTAAGATCCCCGTTGACACGTTGACAGTTCAAAGTTTATCACCTCGGGTAAATATTCTAGTTTCCCAGAAAACTCATTCGGTGTACACGCAAAACGAAGAATATATTAAAATATTCATCATTTTCGAAAAATCCACAAAAATTCTTAAAAATCATAAATATTATAAAATGATCGTTTATAATGAAATAAAGAATTTTTGGGATGTTACATGGAACATCGGTGACTATGTTAATAACCTTCATGAGGTCTTCTCATAGTTGAAAAAACATAACATGCGATTGAACCCCTAGAAATGTGCCTTCGGAGTCCAATCTAGGAAATTCTTGGGTTTCCTACTCACTAATAAAGGGATTGATGCTAACCTCGAGAAGTGACAAGCAATCATCAACATGAAAGCCTTAGCACCTTGAAGGAGATCCAGTAATTGACAGGGCAGATCACGGCTTTAACCAGATTCGTCTCTAAGTTCGCTCAGAAAGCTCTCCCCTTATTCAAACTTTGGAAAAAGGGCAAATATTTCAAGTGGACTCTAAAGTGTGATGAGTCTTTCTAGAATTTGAAGAACACCCTCGCCACACCTCCCATCTTGACCAGGCCAACAGAAAGAGAAGTTCTATTTTTATATCTCTCAGTGTTAGTAGAAGTCGTAAGCTCGGTGTTAGTCCGAGAAACGGGTGAGAGCCAAAAGATAGTCTACTTCATTAGGAAGGTTTTGTAGAGCCCCGAGGTCAGCTACCAGAAAATTGAGAAGCTAGTTATCACTCTACTTGTATCAACTAGAAGGCTATGACAATATTTCCAATGTCAGCCCGTAATAGTAAGGATGGACCAGCCTGTTCAGTAAGTATTGCATAAGTTAGAGTTAGCAAGCCAAAGTTCAGACTAAGCTACGAACCTAGGCAAGCAATCAAAGCTAGAGCTCTTTCTGACTTCATAGCAGAGTTCACCCATTCTCCAGATCCCAATGAGATAGGAGAATGGACAATATACATTGATGGAGCATTGAACCCTATGGGTAGCAGAGCTAGAATAATTTTGGAAAAGGCCAATGGGGTTACCCTCAAGCAATCATTAAGATTCAAATTTCCCACTTCAAATAACCAAGTGGAATACGAAACCATGATTGCAAGACTCCATATGACCAAAGACCTCAAAGCATCTAAAGTTCGTGTATGCAGTGACTCCCAGCTGGTTACTTTGTAGGTCCTAGGAGAATACCAAGCAAAGGATCCCCAGTTGCAGAGGTATTTTTTAAAAGTGAAAAAGCTTATGGAGGCTTTTACGGAGATAAAGGTGAACTATATTCTTGAGAGCAAAATTTCAGGGTGGACATCTTGTCCAAACTAGCCAGCACAATAGGCTCAAGGAATAATAGGTTTATAATCCAAGAGATGTTATCTGTCCCCAGCATCTTGGAGGAAGATCAGTTTATGGCTATCTTAGACAACAACGACTGAATGAAGCCTATTATTACCTATCTCCAGGACGAGGGACTCCCCACTGACTAATCTGAGGCCAAGAAGATAACTAGAAAGGCAGCGTGGTACCTGATTTTTTTATGACAAACTCTATCACAAGGGCTTCTCCCTCCCATTGTTGAAGTGCCTTAATCCCAAGGATTCCCAATACATATTAGCTAAAATACACGAAGGATATTATGGCTAACACTTATAGGGAAAAGCCTTGGCAAAAAATATCTGTGGATAGGGTATTTCTAGCCTACCATGACAAAGCATGCTTTATGCTACGTTTAAAGCTGCGATAAGTGCCAAAAACACGCTGACATCCAGAATATAGCCCCCGAAGAACTGTCCACTATTTTGGTTCTGTGGCCATTTCGTAAATGGGGGCTATATTTTTTTAGACCTTTTCCCTAAGCTCCTGAATAGTTAAAATACTTGATAGTCATCGTCGACTACTTCACCAAATGGATAGAAGTAGAATCCTTAACCACCATTACCACAAAAAGGATCAAAAAGTTCTTAAAAAAGCTTATCTTTAGGTTTAGGATCCCCGAGTCCATCATCACGGACAACAGGACCCAGTTCACAGATAGGAAGTTTAGGAACATATGCATTGACCTGAAGATTAAGCAACATTTCACCTCGGTGGAACACCCTTAAGCCAGTGGCCAAGTTGAGCTTACTAACAGGGTGATCCTACGAGAACTTAAAAGGAGGCTCAAAGATGCTAAAGGCGAGTGGACGGAGCAACTCAGACACATTCTGTGGGCATATCAGACGACACCCCATTCTGTAAAGGGGAGACTCCATTCAAACTCATGTACGGGTGCAAAGATATAATCCCAACAGAAATTGGAAAGCCTAGCTAGAGAAGGGAGGACTTTGTCGAAGAGAATAATAACAATTCCTTGAGACAAGAGCTTGACCTGAATGAGGAAAATCGTAATACGACCCATATCAGGGAAGCTACCTTCAAACTCTGAACTGCCTCAAGATACAATATGAAAGTACTCCCATGATGATTCAAGGAAGAAGACCTCATTCTCAAAAAAGCTGCCATTGGAGGACAGAGCTTGAAAGATGGAAAGCTCGCGGCTAACTGGGAGGGCTCCTATCAGATCTTGAAAGTCCTCGATAAGGGAGCCTACAAGATTACTTACTTGTATGGAAAAGAATTCCCCTGAGCCTGGAATGCCGTTAACTTAAAAAAATACTATAATTAATAAAAAGAATTTCAGTTTGTATCTTTTCCTTTTCCAAGCCTTGTAAAAGAACAATTTCATTAAATGAAAAAAAAGAAATTCAACAAATATTATGCTTATTCCCAATTCCCCCATTCTGAAAAATTGCTAAAGGAACATTGAATCCCTAGAGCATAACAAAAAGCCAAGTATGGGATCACAGATCTCAACTTAGGTAGAAAGCTAAAGGGACATTAGATCCCTAAAGAATAACAAAAGGTCAAGTATGGGATCACGGATCTCAACTTAGGTAGAATGCTAAAGGGACATTAGATCTCTAAAGTATAACAATTAGCCAAGTATGGGATCACGGATCTCAACTTAGGCAAAATGCTAAAAAGACATTGATTCCTAAAGCATAACAAAAGGATAAATATGTGATCACAGATCTTAACTTAGGCAGAATGCCAAAGGGACATTGGATCCATCAAGATTAACAAGAGCCAAGTTTGGGATCACGAATCTCAAAATGGGTAGAAATCTAAAGGGTGACAAACCCCCCAAAATAACTAAAAAACGCATGTCCGGGGCCACAGATGTTGGACTTGTCCAATTCAACAAATGATGTTAGATCCTAAAGAAAATAAAACAACCACAAGTATTGTTTCTATTTAAGAAAAATAATAAAAAGATAGGATGTTCAAAAAGGTAATTTATTATTTTTTATATTCCAAACATCATCAATCTTAAAAGGAAGACGTCTGAGCTAATCCTATACAAAGAGTACACCCTCAAAATAGCCAAAAAGGTAGCCTGGTAATGTGATGATGATGATCAAGCACTGACCATGGTTGCCTCAAAGGTTCCTCCAGAAACAAGCATCATTCTCTTCCCTATTGATTAACATAAGAAGAAGGCATCATAAGTCTACACGTCCAAAACCCCCTGTGCACCCAAGGCATATAGAACGCCCTCGGTGACAACCAAGAGAGCAAATGATGGAGAGCGGTAAAACCCTTGCACGCCTCACAGGAACTACAATAGAAGCCTTAGGCCTTTCCAGTAAGAGTGGAATCTTGTTCTACTATTGCATGTTCTTGAAAAGAAAGGCTTCTACCACTCAAAGACATCTTGACCAAGCTATGTAGAGCAATTACTTGATCCTCACCGAGCCATCACCCCTGGAAAGAAATGCCTCTACTATAATGCCTTTGAGGAAAAGTGGGAACACCTTCAAATATTTTGGAAAGAAATGAAAGGCACTTTTCGAAAAGGACACATTCCTTAACACACACACAAAAAGCAACAAAGGGACATCCTCTGGAAAAAACTTAATCTCAAACATGGCTGGAGAATAAAAGAAAAGGATGAATGATAACCCCTTCACAAACATTTCGTATTTATAAGGGAGATAATACACTCTGATTGGTTCCCAAGAGAGTGAACCAGCTACATATTCAAGGACACATTTAAATGTTCTTCTTTTATGATTGGTAATAGGAGTAACAAGCAACTGGAAAGATAGTAAAACTGCTACTATCATTAAAGCAACTTTAATCTCCAATAAATCCAAAGCTATTCCCAAGCAGAGATAGACTGCCATAGAGTTACAGGATAAAAGCTGCAAAGGTATGATTGGCCCCCTAAAAGTGACAAAGTCCCTGATCTCCCCTAAGTTGAACAAGTAACTAAGAGATCAAGGGAAAACACACTCAATAATGACTTATAAGTATGAGATCATGGATCTTAGCTCCTACGAGACAACAGATCCCAACTTGCTAAGTGTTAAATCATGTTTCTCAACCTTTATGGGGGCATTAGATCTTAACTCGTGGAGTCCCAATCCCATCACGGACTTCAACTCATAAGGAAATCTGATCTCAACTTATCGAGTCTTCGAATACTAAGACCATGGACCCTAACCTACTAAACTCTTAAGCGCAAACCAGCAAGGGGAAAACCACCGATCTAAGCCCTCATGGGACTTGAAGAGAAAGATGTGCACTCGTGCCTTAAAAAAACTAAAAAGGTCAAGGATTGACCCTGAAAACTTTAGACCACGAGGAGCAAAATTGTGTAGTAAAAGTAGGAAGTAGCATTAAGAAATGGGATGAAAATTACCAAGGCCCTAAGTTTAGCCAAAAAATTATCCTTACAAAATAAGAGCCCACACAGGGGCTGAAAATAACTTAAGAAAAGAAAAAAAGAGAAAAATATTTAAGTAGCAAATGGGACATTTCCTACTTCCTCTCCTTCATCCTAATCCTAATCTCGGACCTCCTCAGCATTATCTGGACCGGGTTCCTCTTGTTCCCCTTTATCCCCATCCTCCAGCACCACGAGGACAATTTTTCCATCCACCACTATGCTCATATAATCTACCCCAGGGAACTCAGTTATCTCTAGATAGATAGCGGAGACTTGAGCTAGAGCATTGTAAAAAGACTTCTTAGTAGAGTTGCTCTAGTTGTTTAAATACTTTAACTTTTCTGCCTCTAGCAATTCATTGTCTTGCTCCCAAGACCTAGCCTCCATTTCCAGTGCTTTGACACGGTCCTCCAGCTTTGCTTTTGATGAAACTGTATAAACTCATGTTTTTCTATTTCAAAATCTTGGTTTTCACCTTCTTTCAAACCCTTTTTTATTGAACTTTGTTCGCTATTTTTATCATGATTTTATTATTCTAAACTTTGTTCTTATTATATGTTTTTATTTGTTTTTATTAGGTAAATACACATAGAAGAAGACTGGGTGCTTAAAGGAGTGAAAAGCTAAGCAGAAGATTCTGAAGCACCCACTTTTTCACCGCTTAATCACCTAAGCACAGAATGTTATAAGCTGTAAGCTTAAGCACCTAATTCTGAGCGCTTAATCAGTGGAAGACAGAGAAGCATACAATGCATGCCTAAGCGCCCAAAAATTAAGTGATTAAGTGCTCAGCACGTTTAATGACGCGTTATGTTGCTTATAAATAGAAGAAGTTTAGTTCTTGGTAAGAAATCCAACAAAAATTTAAAGAGAGAAGTAGAGGCGAAAACCCTAATTTGGTGTGGGTGCATCTAGGCTTGAAGATTAGGAATTTTCTTCATCATTTCCATCTATCTTCCATGGAGTTTGTTGGGATTTCTTCTTTATCTTCTTTTTTCTTCTTGTGTAGCTAAACTTCTCTAGTTAGGGTTATGATGGATCTTGTTCTTGGATGATGTAAATTCATTTTTGTGTTTAATCTATGTTTATATTTCATGATTTACATGTTTATCTCTTCTCTTAATGCTTTTCTTGATTTGGCCAATTTGGGAATGATTTTATAGTTTATGTATGATTTGAAAAAAATGTGCATGAACCTAGAACTTGTGATAAACATCACAATTTCTGCAATCGCTAGGAATAAACGTTGTAGGTTGTGTGAGCTTACTTTTTATTCTCTCATTTTTTTATAAAGCCTTCTCTATTTGGGTTTATACTATGGGATTTGTTAACTCAAAATAATGTGAAGATGATTAATATACTAGGAGATTAAGTATTAATTAATTTTGAAAATTTGATCATGAATCATGGTATAGAACTTAGTTAAACTAAAAATTTTTGAATTTGCATCAAAAGAGTTCAAGTGAAATATGAACCCTAACACTTTGATATAATTATATTTCAACCTTTGCCTAATTGATTTGTTTTACTTTTATTAATTTTAAATATTTTCTTGTTAGTGTTTTCTTTTATTTACATTCATATCAATTTTTAAGTTTCGATAGCTTAAATAGTATTGATTTAATGAATTTAGTAATTGGCAACTTAATGTTCATGGGAACGATATTCTTACTCATCATTTATTACTATTGCAATTTGGTGCACTTGCCAATATCACAATAAGTTTTTGGCGTTGTTGCCGGAAATTATTTATTTCTCAATATTAAAAAGTAGTTTGAAAGACACTAATTTAGGCATTTATTTTTTTCTTGTTTAATTTGTTTCTTTATTTTATTTGCTTTTTAATTTAGTTCTTTTAATTCACTCTTGTTTGCTTTGTTTATACAAGGTATTATGAATCAGGAAGCATTACTTTTTTATCTGAAAATTGAGAAAGCAAAAAGGGTAAACAGAAGAGCAGCAAGAGAAAAAAGGAGAATTGAAAGAGAAACAATGACTAAAACAAATGAAGAACGAAGATGCTCTTTAGCATATTATATAACTCCATCTGCTGAAAGGGTTGCAACCAGTATAGTGCGACCTACCATATAAGCCAATAATTTTGAGATTAAACCAGCTCTTCTACAGCTGGTGCAATAAGATCAGTTTAGGGGAAATCAGTTAAAAGATCCCAATTTGCATATCAATAATTTCTTGCAGCTTTGCGACACTATCAAATACAATGGAGCAAGTGATGATGCTATCAGGCTAAGGCTTTTCCTATTCTCTCTAAGGGATGAGGCTAAGAGCTGGTTACAAGCTCAACCTCAGGGAAGCATCACTACTTTGGATGATTTAGTTAGTGAGTTCCTTACTCAATACTTTCCTCAGTTAATGTTCGTAAAGATGAGGAGTGAGATTGCATGTTTCACTCAAAATTAAGGGAAATTTTCGTATGAAGCTTGGGAAAGATTTAAGGAATTATTGAGAAGATGTCCTCATCATGCATTTGAAATTTGGCAACAAGTTCAAATCTTTTATAATGGATTGAATCATTCCACTAGGGCTATGGTTGATGCATCTACAGGTGGGTCTCTTAACACCAAAACTCCTGAAAAGGCTCAAGAATTATTTGAAACTATGGCTACTAATAAATATCAAATGTCTAATGGAAGATCAATGGTTAAACAGGGAGTTATGAAGCTTAGAACCTTTGATGCCATACTTGCGCAAAATAAGACTCTTTCGCAACAAATCGCCAATCTCACTAAGCAAATTGGCAATATGCAAGTAAACTCAGTCAACCATTAAGCCTTAACTTGCGATTTCTATGGAGGTAATCATTTCAATGGTCAATGCAAGGCAAGCAACTCAAGTGTTACTTCTCAACAACAAGTCAATTACATGGGCAATCCTTCAAGACCCCAAGGTAACCCATAATGTAACACATATAATCCAAGGTGGAGGAATCATCCTAATTTTTCTTGGAGTAATCAAGGGATGCATCAAGCTACTCAACAAGAAAAGAAATTTTTTCTAGAGATTGCTTTTGAAAAGCTTTCCTAACAGACATCTTCATTTGTACAATAGACTTCCAATTTCATGCAAGAAACAAAGGCCAACAAAAATCAAGAGGCAGCTATTCGAAGTCTGGAAACTCAAGTGAGGCAGATTTCAAGACAGCTTGCAGAGAGACCTCCAAGTAACCTGCCTAGTGACATTGTGGTCAATCCAAAGGAACATTTCTTGGCAATTACTTTGAGAAGTGGCAAGATAATGGAAGGATAAGCGAAGGAAGTGCCAAGTTCCGTGAGAATAGATAAGGAGAAAACTTATGTTTCCAAGGATGATGTCTCAAGTTAGGATAACCATAAATAAAAAGATAAGGATGAATAACCAAAGTGGCAGAGAAAGAAGACGGATCTTAAGCATAACACAACATATGAACCATCATCGTACGCTAAGATCTCATTCCCTCAGAGGTTGAAAAAGGAGAATCAAGAGAGATAATTCTCTAAGTTCCTAGATGTCTTCAAGAAGCCACAAATAAACATCCCTTTTGCTGAAGCACTTGAGCAAATGCCTTCTTATGCCAAGTTCATGAAAGATTTCATATCAAAGAAGAAAAAGCTAAACGAAGATGAAATAGTAATGTTAAATGAAGAGTGTAGTGTCATCATCCAAAAGAAGTTGCCTCCAAAATTAAAAGATCCTGGTAGCTTCAATATCTTGTGTACTATTCAGAAATTGACTATTGACAAGGCCTTGTGTGATCTTGGTGCTAGTATAAATTTGATGTTGTTGTCAATAATTAGGAAGCTTGGTATTAGGAAAGTCAAGTCAACTATGATATCTCTCCAACTTGCAAATCAGACTGTCAGACACCCATACAATATTGTGGAAGATGTGCTAGTGAAAGTAGACACATTTATTATTTTGGTTGACTTTTTGGTGTTGGATATGGAAGAAGATGCTGACATCCCTCTAATTCTTGGAAGACCATTTTTGGCAACTTTGGGAACATTGATTGATATACCTAGAGACGAACTCATTTTTAGAGTGGATGGCGATCAAGTGACTATCAATGTATTTGATAAGTCTATACTAACATTAGAGTTTTATGCCCCTATTAATTGTATTCAAGATAAGTTTCAAAAGGATTTGGCTCGTAAAAGCTCTTCACCATTAATTAATGTTGATCCTCTTAAGACTTAAGTTGTTGAAACAGAGAAAGGTCCTCCCATGATCCTTGATTCTTTGTAAAACTGGTCTCTTATCTTTTGATCAACTGAAACCACCATGGCCTAGTGGAATCTCTCATGTCAAGGCATATTTAGAACAACCAATCCCAAGTCGAGTTCAAAATGCCTTTGGAGGCATTTCCAAGGTCATTGACCAAGGATGGAAGCACCACTTTGAAAAGGGGAATGAGTCATCTCATTTCTCTTGCTTTAAGCCACCTTGATCAATTTGAACAAAAGGCAATGCCGAGCTAATGACATTAAACAAGTGCTTTTTGATAGGCAACCCAAATTTCTTTTCCCTTTTATTTTACTTATTGCATTGCTTTTGAATTATTTGTTTTCGTTATTTGTTTTGTCTTTTTGATTAGTGTTTGTGATTTCTTTCCCCTCCAATTTGAGTTGATTATATTAGTTTGTTGTTTAGCAGAAAAGTGGTATGTCAAAAATTTAGTTAGTTGGTAGAGCTTTGTTCCCAACTTAAGCACCCAAAACACCAAACCCACCATATTTCTACACCAAAAACGCATCAAATCCCCATCTTCATTCTCTCTAGTTTTTGCAAAATCTCCATTTACGCACCTATTGAATATCTAGGGCACAAAATTGTGGAAAACTTGAAATCTTCCATTTGTCGCTCACCCACCTTACATTCTTCCTTCATTTGGGTATATTCTTCATTTCCTACTTGTCTAAGGTTAGGATTGCACATTAGATCTTCATAAATACCTATGTGAAAATTTTGAGATTTGTGGGTATGTGGGGGTTTTCTGAGTTTTAAGGGTTTTTAATGGTTTGGTAGCATATGTGTTGAAGAAAAT
This sequence comes from Ormosia semicastrata, assembly GCA_029884595.1. Lineage (NCBI taxonomy): Eukaryota > Viridiplantae > Streptophyta > Magnoliopsida > Fabales > Fabaceae > Ormosia > Ormosia semicastrata. Next base: position 4,867,332 of record JAQQTO010000035.1, on the reverse strand, counting down.
TTTGGATAAATTCTCTTTATACGTTGATGGATTGTTGTGTTAACAATTTTTGGTGCTGAATTTGTTTAATTTCCTTGCAACTTTGAAATGCTCACCATGTGTTTGATCAAATGTTCACTATGACATTCTTGCTTGAAATTATTGATGGGTTGATGTTACTAATAATTAGAGTCGATTAGATTAATTGTGATGAATTGGGTTTGATGAGTGTTGTTGTTGACTCTAAAAAAGTTTGATGAGTTGAGTTGGTTTGGTGTGAATGCCTTTTTTTATTCTTGATGTGTTAAGTTTCCTTGTAATTTTGAAGTGCTCACTAGGAACTAGATGGATTAACTGTGAATGCATTTTGTGCTATAGTGTTGTGTTTCCTTGTGATATTGTTAATGCATTTGAAGAAATTTTAGTTTGTTATGCATGCATTTATTTTTGTTGTGAATGACTTGGAAATTTGAGAAATTGTTATTTTGCTTCTAGGAAGAATTGCCTAAGATAATTTGAATTTGAGCTGACTCTATAAATTATTGTTTTGGCAATTCTGTTTGAACATGTGATGGATGATATTATGCTTTGAATTAAAGAATTAGTTTAGAATATGCTTAAATGTTTACCATGATGTGGTATTTTGGTTATGTTAAATTGAGCAAAGATTCATATGTTATATTTCTTCTATGTAGGAATAATTTTTTCCTATGGCTCCAAACAAGAAAAAAAAGGAGGTGGCAGGATCAAGTTCTAGGAGTGGTGCCTTCGATGAACATCAGTTCCGCTCTTCTCAGCATGAAGAACAATACCAGAGAGTAGTCAGAAAGAAAGGAACAATCAGAGAAAGAGGTATAGAGCTGCAGGGTGATAGGTACCGCCCCATTTTGACTGAAATAAGGCAGAGAAACTAGGAGAGATTTTGCGCACCACCACAGCCAAGCAAACTTACACTAGTAAAAGAGTTCTACACCAACAATTTCAACAAAAAGAAGAAAAAATGACTTCCTCTGACATATGCTGAGAGATTCAAGACTTATGTGAGAGGTCACGAATTTTGAATTTTGGTTTAGTAAAGACGAATTAAATGAGCTACTTAGCACAAGAATCTATTTTCAAAGAGCTGGCTACTGTGGATACTCTAGACTATGTAACCAAGAACTGGACAAAGAGGGTGTGCTCCACAAACTCAGCAAAGAAGGAGCTTCTTGGGAATGTGGTGTTAATGATGCACCTAAGCATCTTACGAATAGCGATTTGAAGCCTATTCCTAAGGCATGATGCACCTTTGTCCAAGCCACTGTTCTTCCCTACTCCCACACACATAAAGTAACTGTGAACAGGGCCCTACTTATTTATGCCACTGTGACCAGCTTACCCATTAATGTGGGATAAGTGATTGCTTCCCATATTAATGATGTGGCACACAGTGATGTTGCAAAGTTGGCCTACCCTTCCATTATCACTAAATTATGCTAGAATGAGGGCATTCCACTGGAGAATGACATGGAAGAAAGACCAACCCCATCAGTGGACACTGCTATGATGGATGCCTACTTCACTGAGGAAGGTGTGCTAATCCAACATCCTCCTCCACTAGCTCCTATGCAACGAAGAAGGCAGTGGTTACCTGTTAGAGAAAGATTGACAAGGGTCGAATGAGAAATGAGAGACTACAGAGGGATATTAACTCACTTTACCCACTGTATGTCTGGCATGGAAGGAATGATACACAACCTTGCTTCTCAACTGAACCTAGATCCGGACAAACTTGGAGGCCTTACACTATATGCCCTACAGAAGGCACATGATGAGGAAGAAGATGATGAAGAGGAAGATGATGATGAGTAGGATTGATCAGACTACTAAACAATAAGTTTTTCTTTGCCCTTCACTTTTATTTTATTGCTTTTACTTTCTTTTTGTTAATTACTCTTGTTTTATTTGTATAGTGGGGGCATTATTTATCTTAAGTTTGGGGGAGAACTTTTCTATTTTAGTTTTTGGTTTTCTTATTTTCTATTATTTGTTAGTATTTTATTTTGAGTCATTGTTGAATTGAGCATATCGGTTTATTGAATTGAATATCTTATGACTGCATAAACTTTGAATTAATCTCTTTTCTTAGGAAATCACATGAGAATTCAGGAGTTGTGTTTATCTCTATTGTAATAATTATGTATGAATGTATCTCCCATTTTTATGTTTGGTAGACTATGAGATTTGAATGCATGTTAAGCTTAGAGAAAGTTTATGGGAATGCATGTGTGTGGATTAGTTGCATCTAGAAGTTGTTAGATTCTCTTTTGAGGCAAAATCCTAGACAATGCATGATCAAGGGAATGATAAGGGTCTTCTTTGGTCCGTTTGGGCCTTTCAAACCAACCTGTAAAAACATTATATCCCTAGGTCCCCTTTTGCAACCTTGTTTATGTTTGACTTTTATTTCTTTTCTTGACCCACATTTTCCTTTCTCATACCCATAAAAAAAATTCCCCTCTCATACACCCTTCGTTAAGTGCACATCTTGTATTATTTTATTATTCAAGCCATCTAATTAGTTATTTTTGTGCGTGAAGTATTAAAGGAGCTACCAAAAAAATAGAGAATGAAATTAAATAAAAAAAGAAAGAAAAATTTAAAAAAAAATAAAGTGATTGATTTTTATGTTCTGTTTTGCACTCGTTCAATATTTTATGGCTTGAATTTTGAAATTTGCATGATTATATATCTCAAATTTTGATTTCTTTATCCTACCCCGTCATTCTTAGCCCCCACTATTGTGAATTTCCCGCAAGCGCATAAATCGTTCAAGTAATAAAATAAAGATCGTTCCCTTAATGATCGATTGATTACTAACTCTTATGGCGATTTTAATTATTTAAGTGGTTAAAAACAATAGTGAAAGCTCAATTAAAATCAAGACGAAAACCAAAGCAATAAAGTAAGCAAATAAATCTAGAAAAGTTAAGACTCAACCAAGATTTAAAGGCCTAGGACTAAGAATTCACTACACTACCCCCTATGATAAATTGTAATCCTATCTTCGCTAATGTTCAATTATGTTCTTGAAGGCGATTTGTCCTAAATTGTTTAAAGCCCAATTTCTTGGCAATAAAAATATGCTAAAACTCCATCAATCTCATTCTCATGGTTAATCCAAGTTCTAACCCATTAAGGTTTATGACAATCATTTGCTCCTCGAAGGATTTAAGTTTATGTATAAGTCTCAATTCCTAAGTTCAATTCTTAGATTATCTAGAAATTAGGTTTCATCTTTCGATCCTTCACCTCAAACCTAAGACCATATAAATATAGCTGACAACATACCATAAGCATTAAGTATACTAAGAATGAATCAAGAATAATAATTTTTCATTAACAAAGAATCAAATTAACAATTCAACATAGAAAAGTAGAGAGTTGCATCCTAATCCTAGAAAAAGGAATTTAGCCACTTATGGCTAATGTAACACAAACAAGAACAGAAGTTGAAGAGCCAACCATGATTCTATCTTAAGAAAATAGGAAAGATAAAAAAAGATAAAAAAAAAAAGAAAATGAAGAAGATGAAGAAGGAGAAGATGTCTTCAATGGTTGAACTTCAATTACTCTTGCACTTTTCTTTAAAACCCTAGCCTCCAATCTTTGGTTGAGGAAAAACTAAAACTCCTATTTGCCTCTCAAAGTCTGCCATCGCAAAAGTCTCTATTAAGTTTAGAGATTTGCTTCTATTTATAATGTTTGGGGTGAAAAATTACTATTTTTAAGCACAAGAAACCTCACACGGCCGAGTCTAAACTCAACATGGTCGTGTGAGCGTGAATTGCATAACTCTCAATGTAAGGGAGACACGGCGTGTGACCTAGAGACATAGCCGTGTCTCTTAAAAATAATCACATAGAAGCATTCTTCAAGTTAGATAGGGTCGTGTGAGGTTGACAGAGATGTTTCCCAAGTTAGACAGAGTTGTGTCTAACTCCTCAATCGCTTCTAAGTTGACACAGGGTCCTGTCTAAGCCAAAATGGTCCTCTTTTGCTCTGAAAATGTGATGTCTTCATCTACTTTCACTCCAAATGTGATAAATCTCTTTTACTTTGCAAAAATGAAGACAATGATAATGATCCATCTAAAATTCACCAATAAATATAAGCAAATCACCATAATATATTTAGTTTGAAACTATAAAATATAGGCTTATCAACCCCCCCACACTTGAGCTTTGCTTGTTCTCAAGCAAAGAATAAGAATCAAAAACAAGATTAAACTCAACATCTAGAAACATGAATCAAGGGAAGTTCCACAATTCAAAAAAAAAAATCCATCAAGTTCAGCAATCAAATCCAATAAAGCAAGATCAATTAGTACTTAAAACAATTAGAGGATTAGGTCTAGCTCGCATCTTTTCTCTTTACTAACCAATTGAGGTAACTCATCTTTTCATCGCTCAAGTGTTTAAGGACAAAGAGATCACTTCAGTTTCTCTTAACAAATGCACTACCATAGGATTAGTTATCAATCTTATCTTCACTTCCAAGTTTACATACAACACAAGAATCAAAAGGACTTCCTTTGGTTGTAACGGGGCCAAGAAAAATAATGAAAGGTAGGAAAAAGATAAATAAAGGTAAAGAATGTTTACGGATAAATTAATACAACACATAATCAAGTTGAAAAGATAATAAATAGAGCATATTGCATAAAAGTATAACAGATTTTCACATTCAACCCAACATTCTCATTATTCTTCTCTAACAATCCTTTTCTTTCTACTTCTTTTTTCATTCTTTTTTTTTTTTAAATTTCAGCAATAAACCCTTGAAGACAAAAGCAACCCTTAATGACTTTTTAATCAACACATTAGATGCTCCATAGAAACCAACCTAATTATTAAATTGAGTATTCAAAGAAATCAATTTCAGGCTCAAATGAGACAACTAAGAGATTATTTTATCAATGTACCTTTAGAAGTCAAAAAGAATTAAGCCTAATTGTCTTACTCATGTTTAAGTATGTATGTGAATCATTAAAGTCCCAACAAGATATCAAAGCAAGTTCTAGTACCCATCAATCAAGAGAAATCTCACTCTAGAAGAAAAATAGGATTTTGTTATGAAAAATCCATACATTAAAGCTCAAAACTCACTTTCTAGATAATGTTAATAAAGAGAACAAATGCAAGCAAACATGGCTAATTTCTAAATAAGATGTTAAAAGTTTTAATACTCAATTGAAAAAGATTGCCTTGCACAAAACTAGCTCATGAGTAGTGGATTCCCCTCTCATACATATTTCTATCAGCTTAGAATTAATCAAGAAATTAACGCACAATTCCAGCTTAATTACTAACAATACTCAAGTATTCATAAATTCAATGTAATCAAAATTAACAATTATGCACATAAAAATTTAAATGTATCCCCCCACACTTAAGATAAAGATTGTCCTCAATGTGGAAAAATAAAATAAAATAACATAACAGAGGATAATGAAACTTCCCTGAAAAGAAAGCACAAGATCATGAAGGTGGTGGGAGAGGTGGAGCCTGAGGGAGGCGTGTAGCCATGAACTCAAACATCTAGTCTAACTGAGCGGCGACATGTTGTTGAAAACTATACAAGAAAAATAAAAATGGTCGAGACAAATTTTTTGATATATATATATATATATATATATATAGAAAAAAACAAAGCAAAAACTAAAAAAATGAAATGCAAGGATAGAAACACAGGTTGCCTCCTGTGAAACGCTAGTTTAAGGTCCTTAGCTTGACCCTTCATAATATTTAAGCTGGAGGTGAAGGATCAGAAAGGGGTTGAGTATCTCTCTTCTCGATGGGGTTCCCAATGAAGTAAGGCTTCATTCATTGACCATTTACTTTGAAAGCTCTATTATCTTCACTCCAAACCTCAACGACCCCATGAGGAAACACCTTAAGCACTTGGAAAGGGCTTGACCATCAAGATTTCAACTTCCAGGAAAAACCTTCAAGCATGAGTTAAATAAGAGGATCAACTCTCTTTCTTGGAACTCTCAGTGCAAGATATGCTTGTCATGTCAACGCTTGGTCCTATCCTGGTAAATTTGTACATTCTCATAAGCATCAAGGCGAAATTCATCCAACTCATTGATTTGTAGAAGGCGTTGAGCTCCAATGGCCTTTATATCAAAATTTAGGATACGAATTACCCAAAAGGCCTTGTGCTCAAGCTCATCTGGTAAGTGACAGGATTTACCACAGACCAATTAGAATGGTGTAGTTATGATTGGAGTCTTGAATGCTGTTCGGTAAGCCCATAAAGCATCATCAAGCTTCAAAGATCAATCTTTACGAGACTTGTTTACCATCTTTTCAAGAATTTGCTTAACCTATTGGTTGGATATCTCTACTTGGCCACTCGTTTGGGGGTGATAAGGTGTAGCAATGCAATGAGTCACCCCATACTTTATCAACAAACCCTCAAATTGGTTACAAAAGTGTGAATCGCTGTCACTGATGATGGCTCGTGGTGTACCAAACCTTGAAAATATATTCCATTTAAGGAACTTCACCACAATCTTCGCGTCATTTGTTGGAGAGGCAATAGCTTCAACCCACTTGGACATATAATCCACTCCAACCAATATAAATTTACGGCCAAGTGAAACGGGGAAAGGTCCCATGAAGTCAATGTCCCAAACATTGAAAAGCTCAACCTCTAAAATGTTAGTCAAGGGTATTTCATTCCTTCTCGAGATATTCCTAATTCTTTGGCATCAATCACATGCAAGCACAAAATTTCAGGCATCATGAAAAAGGGTACGCTAATAAAAACCATATTGAAAAACCTTAGTCACTATCTTTGAAGATTTTGACTTCATCTTGGGGAAGACAACGTTGTATAAAGCCATCTGCATATATTTTGTAAAGCAAAGGTTCTTCCCAAAAGTAATGCTTCACATCAGAGAGGAACTTTTTCTTCTTTTGATATGAAATGGTAGGCGGTGTGACCCCACAAACCAAGTAATTGACAAAGTCTACATACCATGGCGTCTCCACCATGGAAAAGAGCTACTCATCTGGAAAATTATCATCAATAGGAGGCACAATACTCCTTGCTTCTTTTTCTTGTGAAATTTATGAGAGATGATAGGCAATGAAATTCTCAGCTCCCTTCTTGTCCTGATTTTCTAAGTCAAATTCTTGCAGCAACAAAATCCATCAGATCAACCTAGGTTTCGCATACTTCTTGTTCAGTAGATATATGATAGCATCATGATCAATGTAGACTATCATTTTTAAGCCAACTAGGTAAGACCAGAACTTATCAACGGAAAACACCACCGCCAAGAGCTCTTTTTCGGTTGTAGCATAATTTAGCTATGCATCATCCAAGGTCTTGCTAGCATAGTAGATAGCATGAAGCTTATTATCCTTCCTTTGTCCCAATATGGCTCCAATTGCATAATCACTTGCGCCATACGTCAACTCGAACAGCAATTCCCAATCCGATGATTGCATAATAGGAGCAGAGATTAGTGCCTTCTTCAACCGACAAAAAGAATCAATGCAAGATTAGTCAAATACAAAAGGCACATCTTTATTAAGCAGATTAGACAAAGGATTTGCAAGTTTAGAAAAATCCTTTATAAACCACAGATAGAACCTGACATGACCTAAAAAGCTCCATATAGCTTTGATCGAATTTGGTGGTGGTAGCCTCTCAATCACCTCGATCTTTGATTTATTTACCTCTATGCCCCTTTCTAACACTAAGTATCCTAAGACAATGCTTTCACACACCATAAAATGACATTTCTCCTAATTCAAAACAAGGTTAGCTTCCTCACATCTTTGCAACACTTGAGATAAGTTAGTTAAACAATTATGAAAAGTAGTGCCATAAAAGGAGAAGTCATCCATGAATACTTCCATAATATTTTCAATAAAATAAAAAAAAATAGCCATCATGTGTTAGGGTCAAAACGTGTTTGCCCATTTGCTAACCACAAGTGCACGGGTCGCATAAGTAATAAAATGATTAGTACAAATATCGTTCCCATGAGGATAATTTTATTTCCAATGCTAAGTATTAACCGATAGCTTGCCTAATTCTATTCAAGAACATAAAAATAGGTAAAAGTAAAGAAAGTAAAGACATAAAGCAATAAGGATAAACGGTTAAAGTTTAGGAAAATCATTCTTCACCCTTTACATCAACTAACAACATGCAATCCTTTTCATAAATATGAATGCAATTATTAGGTTAGCTTGAGAATCTACATTAGCTAAATGCCTATGTCTAGGTCATCTAACCATGGTGTCATTTGCCCAACTCTCTAAGTGTCCTTGAGAGCTAACACAAAATCCACTCTTCAAGGTCTATTCTCAAACACGTGCTATGCATGGCTAAGAGGTATATGTCTATCCCATTAGCGAATCAACTCATTCCGCCATTGGAATAGAATCAAACATGCATCAACCATACATGCGATCTCAAACCCAAATCCCTATGTCTAGGTTCATTAGATTTTATCAAATCACTCAAATGTTAGCCAAACACTCAAGAGCATTAAGAGCAATATGATTGAACAAAATCAAAGATCCACACAAACTCAGAGAAGAACAAATCATTAATATTAATAAAAGGATCCAAAGTCATCCCTAAATAAAGCTTAGCTATACAATGAACATGAGAACAAATTACAAAATACATGTTCAAGAAATGAGGAAGAGAAAAGAGAAAAGAGAGAAGGAGAAAGCTTATGGATTTCGCCATTGAAGCTCGGATCCTCCTCCAACGGAAAGAGGGCTCCATCCTTAGCTCCCCAAGCTCCATCTCCACCTCCAATGGAGATCTAGCCGCAGCCTCTAACCCAGAAAACTAAAAACTTAAAACCTAAAATAGAGAAACTGAGAGAGAGCGAGAGGGTGCGCGAAAAATAGAATAAATAGGCTCAACTCGTCGACGCGCACCGCGGCGTGCACATTCCCACGCCTCGGCGTGGAACTGTCTATCCTATCAGTATGTGGCTGGCTGAGACCCTCACGCCGCGGCGTGAACATTTCCACGCCTCGGCGTGGAACTCTGGAATGCTTCCTTGGCTTCTTTCCTCCAATGCTGGGCCTTGGCTTGCATCAATTTGTCTTTTTTGAGCCTTTCCTGCATTACATAAGGCACCAAGTGAAATATAATTGTAAATTAACTTAATCAATCAACAAATATGTACAAATTGCTCAAAAACATAAAGGAAGGTATCCAAATGACATTTAACAAATATAAGCATAAAAACTTCTAAATATGCATAAGAACAAGGACTAAGCATGCCATGAAGCACAATTATAGGGCATAAATAATTACATTTCATGGAGTTATCATCATGCATCGTTGAAAAGTAGCTGGTGCATTACAAAGTCCAAAAGGCATACATCTATAAGTATAAGTACCATAGGGACAAGTAAAAGTAGTTTTATCTTGATCATTAGAGTGGATAGGGATTTGAAAGAAACCAGAATACACATCCAAATAGCAAAAGAAAGAGTGCTTAATTAACATTTCAAGCATTTGATCAATAAAGGGAAGAGGGAAGTGCTCTTTTCAGGTCACACTATTCAACTTCCTATAATCAATACACATCCTCCAGCCCGTGACTATCCTAGTTAGAATTAACTCATTTTTTTCATTATTAACCACAGTCATACCATACTTTTTAGGCACAACATACATTGGACTCATTCATTTACTATCCGAGATTGGGTAAATAATCCCGGCATCTAAGAGTTTGAAAACCATTTTTTTAAAACATTCTTACACATTTAGGTTAAGCCTTCTTTGGTGCTCTATAGAGGGTTTACAACCCTCTTCCATTAAAATTTGATGCATGCAAACAGAAGGACTAATTCCTTTGATATCATCAATGGTATAGCCTATGACTCTTCTATGCACCCAAAGTTCCCTCAATAATTTTTCAACCTCATTATCCCTAAGATTTGCATTTATAATGACAGGATATGTAGAATTAGGACCAAGAAATGTGTACCTTAACATTGGTGGAAGAGGTTTGAGCTCTACCTTTGAGGCATCTTTTTCTTTAAGTGAGGAATCTTCGGTTGAGAGGACCTTGAGCTCCTTGAATTTTTTATTTTGAGAAGGGGGAATGGTTGGGCATGCGTCCAAAATTTAAGCATAGGTCACCACCTCCTCATCTTCATTGTTTGTGTTACCATTGTGCACCGAACACTTCTCTATGGGGTCTTGTGGATGGCTTTTAGTGTGCACCTCCCTAACTAGCCTTTCTTCCACATCAACCCTCAAGCAAGAATCAACAATGGCTAGTTGCTTGGAAACTTGAGATCAATTTGAACTCAACAACTTCTTCACCTATTTTAAGGGTTATTTTCCCATGCTTCACATCAAACACGACTCCAACAGTGGCTAGGAATGGCCTGCCTAAGATGATGGGGATTTGAACATCTACTTTCATCTCAAGCAAAACAAAATCAATCAGTAAGTAAAACTTTCCCACCTTTAATGGTACATTCTCTAATATGCCAATAGGATGTTTAATTGATGTATCCGCCAATTAAAGAGAGATGGTGGTTAGTTTAAGCTCCTCAATATCAAGTTTCTCAGAAATAGAAAGGGGCATCAAACTCACACTTGCCCCAAGATCACACAAAGCTTTGTTAATATTCATGTTCCCAATTGAGCACGAAATTGAAAAGCTACCCGGATCCTTAAGCTTAGGTGGAAGCTTGTTTTGAATGATTGCACTACATTCTTTCGTCAAAGCAACAGTTTCATAGTCTTCAAGCTTCCTCTTATTAGAGAGAATCTCTTTCAAGAACTTAGCATAAGAGGGTATTTGGGAGAGAGCTTCCGTAAAAGGAACATTAATGTAAAGCTTCTTAAGTATCTCCAAAAATCTTCCAAATTTATTATCAAGTTTCGCCTTTTGATACCTTTGAAGGAAGGGCAAAGGCGGAATATTTGCTTTTGAAGGAACATACTTTTTAGTGCTTTCTTCTTCTCTTGCTTTATCTTCGCTCTTCTCTTGCTTCTCCTCCTTTTCATAGGTTTCCTTATCTTCAAGCTTTTTTTCCCTTGTGGGGCATTCAAGTTGCTTACCACTTCTCAATGAAATTGCTTGAACTTGCTCCCTTGGGTTAGTTTCTGGTTGACTTGCTATTCGTCCTTGAATCATGTTGAACAAGCTTTCTTGTCGGGCTATTTGAGTTTCAAGCATCTTGGAGTGAGTGACCATTTGATCTAGGTAAGTATTGATTTGCTTGATGGATTCCCCATGTTGTTGCACTTGTGCTTGAATGACTTGATTTTGTTCCTTTTGAGTAACTATGAAATTTTTCATGAGGGCTTCTAAATTGGACTTCACTCCTTGAGAAAATTGTTGAGGTTGTTAGAATCCGATTGAGGGTCTATTATTAGATGGAGCCCCTTTGTTTTGTTAAGTACCATGTGAGAAATTGGGGTGGTTTCTCAGTCCGAGGCTATATGAGTTGGAGAAGGGATTTCCTTGAGCTATGAAATTATGATTTTGCACATAATTCACTTGCTCCAAAGACGGGTCTTGAGAATACGTTTCTACTGCATTGCATTCTGAAGCCAAATGCCTTCCTCCACATGTTTCACAAGTTATGTTAGGAGTAACGACAACATTGACATTCAACTTCTCAAATGACTTAGTCAAGGATCAAACTTGGCATTCAACATAGTAATAGCATCAAGCTCTATCATTCCGGCTTGCTTCTTTGAAGAAGGTCTCTCACTTGGCCATAAATAAATATTCGAAGCGACCTCCTTAATCAAAACCTTTACCTCTGTTGGAGTCTTTCCCATCAAAGCACCGCCAACTGCAGCATTAAGAGTTACCTTTGTAGAAAGAGTTAACCCAACATAGAATGTTTGCATAACAATGAAATCTTGTAAGCTATGATGTGGACACTGCAAATGAGATCGTTGTACCTCTCCCATGCATCATAAAGTGATTCATCTTCCTTTTGGGAGAAGGTAGTGATGTCATGATGAAACTTGATCATTTTTCCAACTGGATAGTACTTGTCGAAGAAAGCTTGCTCCATCAAGTCCCATGTGGTATGTGAATTTGGGCCTTCCGAGTGAATCCACTTCTTTGTTTTTCCCCTAAGAGAAAAGGGGAAAAGTCTTACCTGTATAGCATTAGTTGAAACCTCATTTATCTTTATTGTGTCACATAACTCTAAGAATTCATCCAAATGCTGATTTGGGTCCTCAGTTGTTGACTTGCTAAATTACAATTGTTGAACCATCTGGATTAATGACATCTTGATCTCAAAATTGTTGACCTCTACCTGTGGCCTTATAATGCAAGACTAACAAGTGTTAGCGTTGGGGGTTCTATAGTCCCTCAGCCTTCGCTCTTAATTGGTGACTTAGTTATTATTGTTCATCATGTGGTCTTTCTCAACTCTCAGTGTTCTTCTTTCCCTTCTAATATTACGAAGTGTCCTCTCGATCTAAAGATCAACGGGCATAGTAAGATTTTCTTGACTCCTCATTCTACGCATAAAAAAGAAATAACACCTGAAAATTCAAAGAATAAATTATATAAAATAATATAAAAAATGATTAAATCAACCAAATCTCCGCTTGTGTTAATATCAACATGGTCCCCAACAATGGTGCCAAAAACTTGTTGTGAATTTTTTGCAAGCGCAAGAATCGTTCAAGTAGTAAAATAAAGATCGTTCTCTCAAGGATCGATTAATTACTAACTCTTATGGCGACTTTGATTATTTAAGCAGTTAAAAATAATAGTGAAATCTCAATTAAAATCAAGACAAAAATGAAAGCAATAAAGTAAGCAAATAAATCTAGAAAAGTTAAGATTCAACCAAGATTTAAAGGCCTAGGACTAGGAATTCAGTACACTATCCCTTATGATAAATCGTAATCCTATCTTTACTAATGTTCAATTATGTTCTTGAAGGCAATTTGTCCTAAATTATTTAAAGCCTAATTTCTTGGCACTGAAAACGTGCTAAAACTCCATCAATCTCATTCTCATGGCAATTAATCCAAGTCCCAACTCATTAAGTTTTATGACAATTGTTTGCTCCTCAAAGGATTTAAGCCTTTGTCTAAGTCTCAATTCCTAAGTTCAATTCTTAGATTATCTAGCAATTAGGTTTCATCTTTTGATCCTTCACCTAAAACCTAAAATCATATAAATATGGTCGGTAACATATCACAATCATTAAGCATACTAAGAATGAATCAAGAACAATAATTTTTCATTAACAAAGAATTAAATTAACAATTCAACATAAAAAAGTAGAGAGTTGCATCCTAATCCTAGAAAAAGAAATTTAGCCACTTATAGCTAATGTAGCATAAACAAGAACAAAAGTTGAAGAGGCAACCATGATTCTATCTTAAGAAAATAGGAAAGAAAAAAAAGATAAAAAGAGAAAATAGAGAAGATGAAGAAGGAGAAGATGTCTTCAATGGTTGAACTTCAATTACTCTTGCACTTATCTTCAAAACCCTAGCCTCCAATCTTTGGTTGAGGAAAAACTAAAACTCCCCTTACCTCTCAAAGTCTGCTGTCACAAAAGTCTCTATCAGGTTTAGGGATTTGCTTCTATTTATAATGTTTGGGGTGAAAAACTATTGTTTTTAAGCATAGGAAACCTCACATGGTCATGTCTAAACTCGACACCGCCTTATGAGCTTGAATTGCATAACTCATAATGTAAAGGAGACACGGCAGTGTGACCTAGAGACATGGTCGTGTCTCTTAAAAATAATTACACAAGAGCATTCTTCAAGTTAGACAGGGTTGTGTAAGCTTGACAGAGATGTTTCCCTAGTTAGACAGAGCCGTGTCTATCTCCTCAATATCTCTAAGTTGATACAGGGCCCTGTCTAAGCCAAAATAGTCCTCTTTTGCTCTGAAAACGTGATGTCTTCGCCTGCTTTCACTTCAAATATGATAAATCTCTTTTAATAAGCAAATTACCACAATTTATTTAGTTGAAGACTATAAAATATAGGCTTATCACCCACCCTTGGCCTTATATTACAAGCATTAAAAGACCTTTTTGGTCCTTGGTTATGTGTTGTTTACATTAGCGGAGATAAAGATGAAAAACAACCTTATGGATGTGGGTTTGATGTGCATTTACAATTTTATAAACCTATCCAAGCTTGTACTTTATGAGTAAGATTTGGTCTTACATTCATATCTATGGGAAGTCATTTATGCATGAGATTTGCATATGAGAATCGACATAACAATTGGATTGTATATGTATGATACCTTGGAATAAGGTTGTGAAGTAGTTTTTGAGCATATAAATGATTTTTAATAACTAAAATTACTTTGTTTGAGTCTGCATGTTTTGAGTTTTTAGTTGTTTATTGTTTTTGTCTTGTTTTTAATTTTTGTACTTACTTTGCTTGAGGACAAGCAAAATCTTAAGTTTGGGGGAGTGATGAAACTGTAAAAACTCATGTTTTTACATTTCAAAATCTTAGTTTTCACCCTTTTTCCAATCCCTTTTGATTGAACTTTGTTATCCATTTTTATCATCTTTTATTATTCTAAACTTTGTTCTTATTACGTGTTTTTATTTGTTTTTATTAAGTAAATACACATGGAAGAAGACTAGATTCTTAAAGGAGCGAAAAGCTAAGCAAAAGATTCTGAAGTTGGGTGCTTAAGCGCCCACTTTTTCACTGCTTAATTGCCCAAGCACAGAATGCTATGGGCTACGCCCTTAAGCACCCAATTCTGAGCGCGTAATTAATGGAAGACAGAGGGGCATACAATGCACGCCTAAGTGTCCAAAAATTGAGCACTTAAGCGCTCAGTACATTTAATGACGCATTTTGTTGCTTATAAATAGAAGAAGTTGGGTTCTTGGGTAGATATCCAGCAGAAATTCAAAGAGAGAAGTAGAGGCAAAAATCCTAATTTGGTGTGGGCGCATCCGGGTTTAAAGATTAGGAATTTTCTTTATCATTTTCACCTATCTTCCATAGAGTTTGTTAGGATTTCTTCTTTATCTTCTTCTTTCTCCATGTGTAGCTAAACGTCTCTAGTTAGGGTTATGATAGATCTTATTTTTGGGTGATATAATTTTGTTTTTGTGTTTAATCTATGTTTCTATTTCACGATTTACATTTTTATCTCTTCTCTTAATGTTTTCCTTGATTTGGCCAATTTGGGAATAATTTTAGGATTTATGTATGATTTGGGAAAATTGTACACGAACCTAGAACTTGTGATAAACACCACAATTTCTGCAATCGTTAGGAATAGACGTTGTAGGTTATGTGACATTGCTTTTTATTCTTTCTTTTTTTATAAAGCCTTCTATATTTGGAGTTATACTAAGGGATTAATTTACTCAAAGTTGTGTGAAGAGAATTAATATACCAAGGGATTGGGTATTGATTAATTTTGGGAATGTGATCATGAATCATGGAATAAAACTTAGTTAAACTAATCTTTGAATTTGCATCAAAAGAGTTCAAGTGAAATTTGAATTGTAACACTTTGATATCATTGTTTTTCAACCTTTGCCTAATTGATTTAATTTTAAATATTTTCTTGTTAGTGTTTTCTTTTATTTACATTCATATCAATTTTCAAGTTTTGATAGCTTAAATAGTATTGATTTAATGAATTTAGTAATTGGCAACGTAATTCTCATGGGAACGATATTCTTACTCATCATTTATTACTTTTGTAATTTGGTGCACTTACCAATATCACAACAGCCTTCTTTGAAGTCAAGCCTTTGATAGCCTCCAACTCCTTGTTCTTTAACTTAAGCTTATTCGCTCTTGCCTTCAAGTTGTCATAGCGCATCTAGTCTACAATCTTTTGCCTAGCAATCGTTTGCACTATATTTTTCAGCATCAATAGCCTGCTTCTCTGCACTTTCCAACTTGGTATGCAGATCAGACACCTTTTTGCTCAAAAACTAGTTATCTAACTCTAGGATGAAGATCCGCTTGGCATCCAAAGTCTTCTCTAAATAGAGAGTGATGGAGGCCGATTAGTACTGTAACTTTTGGAGATAAAGGTAAAGTTCAGAGGGTGAACACACCTGCAACCTCTCCATTTCAGCATCCTAGCAAAAAAAGACATTAGAGTGTCCTCGGACATTGAAGGATTTGTCCTAGACGCAATCAGAGGCAGAAGAAGTGGTGGTCAGATCAACAATTCCCCTGACGGTGTGCGCAAATGACTCATAGACATCCAAAGCACAGCCCGAAGAAACACCAGAGGGTATAGATCCCACCGCTGACACCTTTCTAGGATGGCTCTCCTCCATCTCATCAGCCCCTTTATGTTTTTTATCCCTAGGGATTAGAGCCCTAGAGCTTGAGATGCATCTGGAGTTGATTGTAGGGCCAGTAGCCAGCCTTTTTACCCCGGAATTGACCTTCTTGGCTCGAGAGTCAACAACATATAACTTGGCCCCCGAAGCAGAAGAACTCCCTAACTTGAGGTTGTTCTTCCTTTGCACCTTTATTAGTTCCTTGATGTCCGTAGAGTCCATCGTGCTATCTACAACGAAGAGAAACAAAGTTAATATAGAAATAGTAAAGACAACTAAAAAATAAACACAAAAGCATCCAAGATGGATGACGACACCTGTTTCAAACTTACTAAGGTAACCTTGGACCTCTTGGGGACTCTAGTTAATCAAATTTGAGCAATAGAAGTTTTCAACCTTCTTAATCACATCGACAAAGTAGTTGAAGGCCACTTGCTTAACCACATGCATCTTTCCCACTTTGTTTGGAGTATCGTCTTGTATTTGAAATGCTTATTCCAATTCAAAAGGAAAAATGGTCTGCCCTCTTCATCGATGAAGAACAAAATATGACCATCAACACCTTGGAGCATCAAGAACCCATCCTTGAAATCCTTGTATGACTCATCATACAACTTGAAGCATTTCCTATGCATATGATTCTGGATGGTGATCTAGGCTAGTTTACTCCCCCCAGTTGAACCTAGAACATCGAACATAAAGAAAAAGATATTGACCCTAGGCTTTACTTCAAAGTGGCGACACACGATCTTAAAAGATCGTATGCACGCCCAACTGTTTGAATGAAGTTAAGAAGGAGCAGCCTTAATCCGGTTTAGCACGTTAATACAAAACTCAGAGAACGGAATCCTCAAACCAAGCCTTGTAAAGAAAGTCTTATACACGTATGTATAGAGGGGACCAGGCCGCAGCAAACTACAAATGCATTCATCCTCATCGTAGGGCTCCACTAGGTAATCCCTCTCTGATGGCTCTCCATGTGTCAAAAATATGTAAGTACGAAGGTCTACAACTTTTTGGTGTGAGTCAAAGTGGGAAGTGATCTCCTAGGGCTCTTCATGAACCCAGGGAAACTCATTGAAAATTAGGAGCATGAAAGATTGCCCCTGAGATTCGGTAACTCGAGCCCTAGCCCTATCCATGGTATCAAAGTTCGGAGCTTGTTCAATACCTATAGAGGCAAAAGACTTATCAGAATCGCTGTTCACAGGTCCCATAAGCATATCCAAGACCTTCTCCACATCGAAGGTTGAATGGTGCCCAAGGTTAATCTCTTTGAGCCTTTTTTTCAGCCACTCCAAGGACTTGTAAGTGGGTATTTGCCTCCATACCTTGGAAGTGAAAGCACCATTAGGGATCCCTCTTTGCCATGAATAGTGTAATAAAGATGGTGGCTGCTTCAGAACCTCTAGATAAGTACTCCCTTCCCCCTTATCCCCCAACATTCTGATTACAAAAATAAAACTAAAAAAGGGAAAATAAAGAGATGGAAAGGTACAATTCGAAGGGAGAGCAGGAGCAATGAGCAAAGGGGATGCTACAGGAAAGCAGCGAGCCACCGCAGAAAGAACCCAAGAACCCTCTAAGCAACTGGAAGTTTGCTTGAAAAATGGAAGAAAGGGAGCAACAAAATAGTAATAATAGTGGGGGAAATGGCACAATTATGCATGACCCACTATTTACAGAGAAAGGCTTAATAACCCCACCCACTAATGGGGGCAAACTAGTCCTTGGCCTACAATTTGAAATAATGATGAGGTGTATAATCCTAAGCCTAGGGTCACACGTGGATTAGTCAGCTAGCTACACATGGCTAAAAGGTTATTGAAGCACAGGCAAAAGGATGTGCATACCGCAGTTGAAGCATTTCAAGCAAGCTGCAAACCACAATCACTTCAAATACCCTTAGGCCTGCAAATCGGAGCACATGCTTAGACCTCACATGCTTTATCCAATACAGATGCAACAAAGGGCCCAAAATGAAATCACATCAAAGCTCGACACCCTAATAGTTATCGCAACACCCCCAAGGGGCACTATTCTATCCTGGGATTTTGGGCCCCTAAAGGTAAAGGCCATTAATAGTTACAAGGCTGCCATTATCCCTATATTAAAGGGGCAATTCTAGTTGGACCAATGAGGTTCCAACAGGTACGCTCGGGTGGGCCCTTGCTGCAAGAACCCTTTCGGGTATAAACTTCCCTGCACGATGCCAATCACCAGATGGATTCCCATATAAATTGCCACATTAAGGATGTTGGTAAGCACATTTTCCTGCTCATAGCAAACCCTTGTTCACTATACTAACTTGAGATTTGGAGTATCTGTACAAGTACCTAACCCCTTATTTCTTAGACCTCTAAGCTTAAAGGACACTTAGTAGGAACTTGATTCTAGCCCAACAAGCCCGATAGCCACAAGACAAAACAGACATCTTATATCATTGACTATCTTAGATGTACTCTAGTAAGGTGTTTGTAGAGGTGGGTAATGTAACGCCCCAAAACTAATACTCCTCATGTATCAGACTACAATGAAGCACTTAGGCTCAGGCACATCACAACAAAATTATTACTTATCTTGGTAATTAACAATACCAATTTAATTCTTCCTCAAGCCTTATAAGGGTTTACTTTTGCTCACATGAAGAGCATGGCCGAGTGACTTCACTAAATTACTATCCCATAGTCATTTATTTCTTTATCATCCATATAGTATCCTTTGAGTCCTCTTGATAGAACTCTAGGAATTTGAACATTTATTTACTCGGGTACCATAAAATTTTTATATACTACTTTTAAGTACGAACATACATCTATAATAGCTGATTATATACTTGACATGTATAAGTCATACTAGCTTCAATAACCTATACAATCCATTACATCAGTATCAAGATACACATACCTTGCCTTCATAGGCATATATACATCATGTACAAACCACTACATAAATATAATACATGGCAATGGTAAAAAATATATGTCATAATCTCTAACTGCCTGATACAAAAATAAATTAGTCAATACTGATATCAAAAGTGTAGAATGACTTAGTGCTAGGTAAGTATCAGCATATCTACACAAAGGGTAGATCTTGTGCTAAAATTATCATGGACAGGAAACATGACAGGGTGAGAATTCTAGAAATTCTCAATATTTCTAACAACTATATGTCATCATAACAATTCCAACTGTTACAGGGAATCAAATCAATTTTAAAATGTTTCATAAAAAGGTGGCTAATACCAAAATGGTTCTTTTCTCTTCCCGAGAAAAGAAGTTCAATTTTTATCATTAAACAATACATTTTATAATCATAGATCCATGCATTACATAGCTTTACAAGCACATAAACCAATAAATCATGGAACTCTCTAGAAATACATTAGTATATAAATCATCTCACAGTATCTATATAATATTTACGATTAACTCAAAATACAAATATTCATTATCAAATTAATGATTTATACAACATATTCATAAAGATATGTCAATGCTCAAGAAATTCCTTTAATCTTTCATTTAGTGCTCATTAATTATCATCTTTCTCAGCTCATTCCCCAAACTCATGTCCTTTTATTTCAAATATGTAGAGAGACAATGTTACCTCCTTAATCTACTAGGTAGAAAGGGCATATCACCTCCTCAATCTACCAAACACTCGGTGATAGTCTACTTATCATACTGGTGTACTCAGCCTATACGTAACAATCTTTCGTTACATAGCACTATCACAGGTAACCCTAGGCAAATAGGTAGAGAGGGCATGTCACCTCCTCAATCTACTAAGTAGAGAAGGCATGTTAGCTCCTTAATTTACCAAACATCGAGGATCACCCCCAGGTAGAGAGGGCATGTCACTTCCTTATTCTACCCAATATCTAGGATCACTCATAGATATAAGGTTCTTGTCCAATATCAAACACTGGCCAAAACAATCAATGGGCTACCCTTCATAAAGGGAGTAGCTTCTAAGGATCACTCCCAGGAACGAGGATCATATCTAATATCTTTTAAAATTTAAGCACTTAAGATGTACTTTATATTTTAATTCAATTATTAGCTAAACTTCAACATTTTAAAGGAGCATATTAATTTTTAGTACATCATAATTCATCTCATATAACACACATAAATCAAAAATATGACTTGAAATGCCATCTTCTCATATAGCTTAGATACATCCAATTTGGTTTCCACAAAGCAAAGAACTCATTTTCTCATCACAAAGACTTGGTAATCGATTACCATGCTTGGTAATCGATTACTACATGACATTTTCTCAATCTAGTGGCTTGCTAATCAATTACCATATGTGGTACTCGATTACCACAAATTAATTTCTCAAAACATGAGCTTCGTAATCAATTACCATGGCTGATAATCGATTACCATGCTGTCAATTCCTCATTCAGCCACTTCGTGATCTATTACCATAACTGGTAATCGATAACCACAATCGATTACCAACATTAGTAATCAATTACCATGTTGTCTTTCCACACCAAAATGAGTTCTAAGCATAAAAATATCACAAATATCATCAAATACCTAATTTAAAGACAATAATCAATCAATCCATACTCGATCCTTCTAAAACCCTCAAAACCTATTCTCAAAAACATCAATAACCTATCCATCATTTACTCTTCAATCAAGCATCAAAATCAATTCCTAAACTCTACCAAAAGTAAAAGTTATGGAGGTAGAGACATAAACCCCTACCTAGGCTCCTTTGATTCCTTAGAAGATGTAGGAAGAAACTTGAAATTTGATTAATGGTGGATTCAATATCACCACTAGTTGGAGCTTGATGAGAACTTTGGAAAATGAGTGCTAGAAGGCTTTCTAGTGAGGTTTGGAAGAATGATGGCTATGGAGTTCTTTCTTTCCTTGCTTCTCATTTTCTTTCTTCTACTAGTCAGGTGAAAATGAAAAGAGAAAATGTGAGATTGTGTGTTTGGGTGGTGAAAGGTGGTAAAGAGAAAAGAAAAAGGATAAGATCAAGAAATTTATATGGTTAATATTAATTATGATAGGTTTTGTTTTTTAAGGATACTTCAAATTTTCATTGATGAGTTTCTAGCTTCCATAGGTGTTATAGAAAGTTCTAGGATTCTATTATGTTTCTATGCTCATCATTTAATAGTTATCTATAAACTTCATTTGATAATCATTAGGCTCTATTACTTTTCCTTAACTTAATATAAAATTAAGGAAGTGACTAATATGTTTACAGGTATCTATCCTAACTGTAATCATCTCTAAAATAATCTTTATCCTCTATTCAACAACTATATAAATTTTCATAATTTTTCAAACTACTCTCCTATTTAATTTGGCCTTTAAACACTTATTCTATTTATTAAAAATACCAAACTAACTCAGAAAATTACAAAAATTAGCAGGTAAATCGCACAAGTACTAAAGAACCACTATAGTAGTCATTGAAGCTGACAGGATAGGGAGGATGTTACAATTTTTCCCTTATTTTTTTAAAAAAATTTGCCCTCAAAATTTAGTTACCTAATATGAAAAGCTCTGGGTAATCTTGCATCATTTTGTATTCCAATGCTTCCTCAGAGTTGATCCCATCCCATACCACTTTCACTAGTGGAATTTGTTTTCCTCTGAGTTCCTTGACTCCTCTATCCACAATCTTTATAGGTTTTATTGTATAGGTTAAATCATCTCTTAATTGTATTGATTCATTTTTCAAGATATGTGAAGGATCAGGTTTATACTTTCTAAGCTAAGAAACATGAAAGACATTATAAAGATTTGACAAACTAGGTGGAAGGGCTATTTGATAAACAACATGTCCAATTCTTTTTTAGAATATAGAAAGGACCAAGAAATTGAGGATTTAACTTTTTGGATTTCATGACTCTGCCAATACCAATAGTAGGAGTGACTCTCAGAAACATATGTTCTCCTTCCTCAAACTCCAGAGGTCTCCTTGTTTTATTTGCATAATTCTTTTGCCTACTTTGAGCAGTTGCTAATCTATCTCTAATCATCTTTATTTACTCTATGGTTTGCTACACCAGTTTTGGCCCTAGGATGGTTTTCTCACCCATTTCATACCAAAATAGAGGCAATTTACATTTCTTGGCATACAATTCCTATGCTGGTATATTAACTATTAATATTATAGGCAAATTCTACTAAAGGTAGAAACCTATCCCAACTACCCTGGTATTCTAGCACACATGCCTTAAATATATTTTCTAGGGTTTGGATAGTCATTTTGGTTTGTCCATCAGTTTGTGGGTGATAGGCTGTACTGAAGCACAATTTGGTTCCAAAAGCTTTCTGTAAGGCTCCCCAAAATCTAGAGGTAAATCTAAGATCTCTATCAGACACTATACTCGAGGGGATTCCCTGTAGTTTAACAATCTCCTGAAGATACAACTGAGCTAATTTATCCAAGGAATAATTAGCTCTCACCGGTAAAAAGTGGGTAGATTAGTCAATCTATCGCATCATAGCTTGACTGGGTTTTAGGCAATCCCATCACAAAATCCATCGAAATAATCTCGCATTTCTATTTTGGGATTTCTAAAGGATGCAAAGACCTTAAAGGTTTTTGGTGCTTTATCTTAACATTTTGACAAACCCAACACTTTGATACATACTCAGCTATATCTTCCTTCATCTTGCAACGTTCTCAATACTAATACTAATAGCGTATCCGAAATTACACCTTTGTAATTAGTATTAAGCACATCACTTATAACTAATAACATTAATTTGAATATATGACAACTTGTCGAGATTACCAAATTTAAATCAATTTATAACTGATTTACCAAAACTACTTGTAGTATAAGGTAACACCGGGTCGAGCCCGTAGATCACTCTAATTATGAAGTCAGATTAAGAGGTTAATAAATAGGGGGAAAGTTTTGCAAGATTAAACAACAAAGAACAGTTAAAATGAGTAAACAAGATTAAGAAAACAATCAATCCAAGAGAATTAACAAATCTTGATTTTAATCCATCCTTGATCTTTATAAATCCGTTCAACTATCAACCAAATCCTTGGTCTTAGATCACATCAAGACGCCTCTCAATAATCCATGGATCTTCTACTAGAAACGCTTCTAGAATTCAATTAATTAAGATTAGACAAATTAAGCATCCATCCAAAACCCAAATTAACTTGAAAACCAAGATCCAACCAAGCTAAATATTTCATCAAACACCTTTGATGCATTATTTAGCCTCTGAATTCATCTCTTGGCACATGATAATTACGCAATTAACATATGCAAATCCCAATCAAATTAAGCATTAAATCAGAATTTAAACAAGAGAAGAAGAGAAAGAGAAACTTGATTAATAGATGAACGTATAGCAATTAAAACAAGATCTCAAGATTAATCATCAAGCTTATCAATCTCTTGGATTGATTAAAGAAGTTTAGCTCTCCATAGCCATCACCATTGGAGAACCTTCAAGAACCATACAAAAATGAAAATAACAAAGAGAGAGGAGGAGAGAAAGAGAAGAAGAGAAATCTTCAAAATCAAAAACTAACACTTTAATTATAACAACACTTCTACATAAAAGCTCTACATCTTTCAATGATCTGCATAGCCTCCCTTTTATAGAGAGTTAGAGGTACAAAATGTCAAAGGGGGCTGAGTCATGGTGGTTGGTGGAGTAGGTGGAGTAGGTGGAAAATGTTGAATGACTTTGGTGAGTCTTTGATGTCTTCATGAAGATTGTAGAGCTCTCTATTATCTTTAAAATGACATAAGATTCACCTTAAACATCCACCTACAGCCCAAGATATGACCCAAATACAGGATTAGTGTAAAACGTAAATCATACTGAAAAATTCAATTAAATCCATTTTGAGTTCAAAACATACAAAACATAACCAAACTTAATTTATTAAGTGCATGGAGAGTGTAAATGACTAAAAATGAAGGCTTATTAATGCATCAAATATGTGAACATCAAATTCCCCAAGCACTTAGCTTTTTGCACTCCTGGGCAAAACACACAAAAAAAAAATGAAACAGACTCAAAAGTTAAACATTCGAAAAGACTCAATTTCTAATAATATTTAAGAATGAAGAGCAATTAATAATTCAAGTGATCAAAACATTTATGAGGTAACACATCTTTACATCTTAAATCAACAAGCAAGGATACTTCAATTGAAAAGCATGAGTAAAGAATGATAGATCCTCACAGAATTCACTCTCAATCTCTCAAGTGTTTAAAAGGTAGGTATTACACTCAATTCAACTCATGAAAATTGCACTACCATAAGCTTGCTTATCTTCTACTTCTCCACTACTCAGAACACATGCACACACAAATCATGAGGACTTTATTCAAGGTTGTAATGGGGTCAAGGTAAAGGAGAAGGTAATATGGATATGACAAGTTAAACACCAAAGAGAATAAAAGAACATGAAAGTGAGTTCGCTTATCGATCATGAAAGTTCATCCCAACTTCATCTAATACAAATTCCCTTTACATATTATTTTTCATTCCTTTATTGCCTTGTTGACCCTTTTTTTTACATATATATATATTTTTTTTGAATTTTTTATATATATATATATTTTTTTTTTTTTTTTTTTTTTTTTTTTTTTTTACAAAAAGAACATCATATATACATTTTTCAACCATTCTGCATACACACCCCCACACTTGTTCATGAACTCATCCAATGACAAAGCTAATGTTCTCTTATTCCCTAAGACTAAGTAAGAACATGGTTTTTTTTTTCATTTAAGAAACATAATGAGTTCGAGACAAAGAATAATCAAATAAGCTCAAAGGGGTTAAGTAAGGGGAAATATGCAAGGTTGGCTGTTTGGTTAAACTAGCTAATTAGGAAAGAGTGCCTCAATCATGTTTATGCATGCGAGTGAAATGTAGCTTCAAAAAGAATCAAAGCAAGTTCTAGAGTGATCATTAACATGAGTGAAAATCACACAAGAAAGAAGAGAATGACATAAATGTTGAATCCATCCATTAGGCTCAAAATCTCACAAGGTATGCATCCATCAAACTCAATTCATCAATTCAATCATCCATCACCAAGCATATCAGTTCAAGAAGGAAGAAAAGTTATTCAATCATGCAATGAAGCTTTTTTTATTTTTATTTTTTGTTTTTTGTTTTTTTTTGTTTTTTTTTAACAACAAAACAAAACAAAAAAAAATGCTAAAATCTCTTCCCCACACTTAATATAACATTGTCCTTAATGTGAAAGAGAGAGATAGAAAAGAGCAACACAACTTGATAAGAAGTGAATCAACGCCAAGCAGGAAAAGAAGCACACTGTCAGTGCCACATCAGACCCTAAAAAGAAATCAAATAATAAAACTTAAGTACACCCACAATTTAATACTAATTAATTACTACCTAAAAACACTCCTTACTCTGCCACCAATTAAGATGCGTCTCAAGAGTAAAATTACTCCTTACTCTGCCATCAAAATTGGTTTAATAAGTCCATGACAATCATATCATACTTTTCAAACAAAACAACAAAATTTTTTTTTTTGGGTCAACTATCCTTCCCCCCCAACTAGATCACAACATTGTCCTCAATGTTAAAATATAGATAAGTAAAGGATAGAAGATATTACCTGTTCGAGAAAGCAGACACAAATTTAAACAGAAACAAAGTACAATAAAATCAAACCGATTAAAGAGAAAGTGTCAGATCTGGCTTGCTTTTCTTGTTACTTCCTTCGCTGCTTCCTGTTGACCAATCTATCTGAGCTAATACCTTATCAGGTACATACTCAAAAGCTTCCAATTTATCAATGAGCTCATCAATAGTGGAGGCAGAGATAATAAGTTGTCTTACCGAAGGAGTGATAAATTTTTGTTCTACAACTTTGTCAAGAAAAAATAACAAAATATCAAAGAAATTATTAACATTCAACAAACCAATGGGTTTATGGTGGATGTTCAGTTCAGCCTAAGAGACAATTTGAAAAATTTCTTCTAAAGTACCAAAACCACCTGGTAAGACAAGAAAGGCATCAGAATTGTCAACCATTGTTTTCATTCGTCCATGCATGGATGTTACCTGAATTTCTTCTCCAATTGTCTTTCCAATGATGTTATTTTCAGCTAAAGGTTTAGGAATAACACCTAAAACCTGACTGCCTCCTATAAAAGCAGAAAGTGAGACAGTCCCCATTAACCCACGACAACCGCCCCCATATACAAGATGAATATTCCTCGCAGCAAGTGATCGACCAAGAGTGCTAGCTGCGTTTACAAACTCTAATCCCTTCTCATAACGCGACCCACAAAAAACACAGACATTTTTGAGGTTACGAATAGAAGGCCCCATTCTATACTCTTCCTCTCTTTGAGTGTTTCTGAGTTGAAGGAAAATTGAGAAAATGGAGTGTTTAAATAAGAAAAAGAGTGGAAAGGGGAATAAATGCACCTATAAGGGTAAGTTGACGATTGTCAGAAAAGGTTGAATTGAAGAAACACAGAATCTTTTTTTTTTGTTTTTGTTTTTTTTTTTGTGAGATGATATGAAGAAGAAGAAGAGGATGATACGTACAGATTGTTTGTGGATATGGCTTACATCTGCCTCTGGTTTAACGTCCAGTAACGGCTTAAACGTCTTCTATGAGTCGAGGATAAACTTCCCATCCAATTTTCTTATAAATTGGCAAACAGGGTCTTTTAGAGTAAGATTCCCAAGACTGTAGCGTTTTTTTTCATCCTTGAAGAGATTCCACAATTTAAGAATTTCACGATGCACCAATCCACAAGAATGCGTCTCAAGAGTCAATAAGATATCATCTAATGACTCCTTACTCAGTCCATTCTTAATGAAAAAAATTTTATCTTCTCTATTTGCGAAAACCATTCCCAAAGTACGACATCGCTTGTTACAGGTCCATCGTCCACATTTGTGACAGACTTGTAACCTTTTTGCTCTTCTCCTTTTAGAATATGAACTTTTTCCAAGACCGGGCATAAATGAGTCAAATGAAATTGAGGACTCACCTGCTAATCGGACCTTTGCTTCAATTATCCAGCAAACATCTTCTAGCATACCTTTGTGCATTAACAGTCTCAATCTTTCACATCAAACTTTGTAGATTTTTCTCAGAGCATTTTGAGGAAGAGAAGGAAAATATTTGCTCAGGTTTGAAAGAATGACATCCATTTTGAAGGAGAAGAAGGGTTCAGTTATTTTGGAAAATTAAAAAATAAACCGACTTAAGAGCCACGGAGTACCGTATCCGCCACTTAACCGGTAACACAAAGAACTCAAGAACTTGGTTTTCCAGGAATGGTTGAGTCTTTGGCCATTAACTTTAAGCGCATTACCATTCCTAGGATCCGCAATATCTACGGCCCTACGTGTTTGACAACCAAAGAACCGTGCCACCTAGATCTCAATTTTTCAAGGAGTAGGTGCAGATGATAATCTCAAAGCAGAACTTTTTTTGACCAATTTTCGCAGCTTTTTCAAAAGGTGTAACAGACCTTGCATAAAGTAGGCCAATAAAATCCATACTGCAAGATTTTCGCAGTTGTTGTCGTTGAAGAAGAAAAATGACCTCCACATGCGTCCGAGTGACAAAATTCAATGACACTACTTTCCTCATTGTCGGGTACAAATCTCCAAAAAATTTGATCAGAACAATAATTGAACAAATATGGGTCATCACAATAAAATTTTTTTTTTACCTCAATCAAAAACTTTTTTTTTTTGTGTCTATTGAGGCGGCATCTTACTTATCAAGTGTGGTAGACGACTTCTTGCAAGTGGACCTCCTCCAAAATATCCTCTTGAGCTCCCTCATAAAATGGTTTGAGGCGATGTCCATTGACTGTGAAAGCTTTTGTAGTAGTCTCACTTGTAACCTACACAGCACCATAAGAAAAAATCTTAGTAACAATAAATGGACCAAGCCACCTAGATCTGAGCTTTCCGGGCATGAGTTTGAGGTGGGAGTTATAGAGGAGAACTTTTTGACCAATCTTAAATGTTTTTCTCATGATCTTCTTATCATGGAAGGCTTTGGTCTTCTCTTTATAAAGTTTGGAACTCTCATAAGCCTCCAAGTGGATCTCCTCCAATTCCTGCAACTGCAGCTTCCGCTCCATGCCTGCTTGATTTAAGTCCAAGTTACACCTTTTTACTGGCCAAAATGCATGATGCTCAATTTCCACTGGCAAGTGGCATGCTTTGCCAAAAACAATCCGATAAGGAGACATCCCAATCAGAGTCTTATAGGCAGTCCTATAAGCCCATAAAGCATCCTCAAGCCTTTTGCTCCAGTCCTTTCTGTTAGGTTGAACTATTTTCTGAAGTATCTGCTTGATCTCTCTGTTGGAAACCTCGGCTTGCCCATTAGTCTGGGGATGGTAAGGTGTAGAAACTCTATGCAAGACTCCATACTTTTTCATCAAGGCTTCCATGCTTCGATTACAGAAATGCGAACCCTGATCACTAATGATGGCTTTTGGGACTCCAAACCTGCAGAAAATATGTGATCTAACAAAATCCACAACAACCTTGGAATCATCAGTCCGAGTGGCTTTTGCCTCCACCCATTTAGATACATAATCCACAGCAAGCAGAATGTAAACAAAACCAAATGACACAGGAAAAGGACCCATAAAATCAATACCCCAAACATCAAATATTTCACGAGAACAACAACAAAGGTTGTTGGGGCATCTCATTCCTACGAGAAATATTCCCTCGTTCTCTCGGCATTGTTCACAAGATTTACAAAACAAATATGCATCACGAAATAGAGTGGGCCAATATAATCCAGTCTAAAACTTTCCTAGCTGCATGCAGTAGGTCCAAAATGTCCCCCACAGGCAAGTGCATGACAAAAACTAAGAACAGAATCAAACTCATGATCAGGAATACATCTCCTAATGACTTGGTCACTACAAAATCTCCACAAATAAGGGTCATCCCACACATAATATTTTGACTCACTTTTCAATTTGTCAATCTGTGCCTTAGTGAAATGTGCAGGTAGTGCTCTAACAACTAAGAAATTAACCAAATCTGCAAACCAAGGGATGTTACCTTACATCTTGAAAAGCTGCTCATCAGGGAAGACATCATGGATAGGAGAAGAATATGCCTCTCTCTCAATCCGACTCAAGTGATCTGCCACCAGGTTCTCTGCTCCACTCTTATCTCTGATATCAATATCAAACTCTTGTAAAAGCAACATCCATCTAATCAGTCGAGGCTTTGCATTGGGCTTTTTCAGGAGAAACTTTAAAGCTGCATAATCTGAAAATACAACTACTCTAGAACCAAGCAAATATGATCGAAATTTATCTAAAGCAAAAACAATTGCTAAAAGTTCCTTTTCGGTTGTAGTGTAGTTGGCTTGTGCAGCATCTAAAGTCCTCGAAGCATAGGAAATGACATGAGGTACTTTACCGACTCTCTGTGCAAGGACAGCTCCCAATGCATAATTAGAGGCATCACACATGAGTTCAAATGGGAGTGTCCAATCTGGTGACTGGATGATAGGTGCACTGGTCAATGCTTGCTTTAAGTGATTGAAGGCATCCTTGCATCTCTCGGTCAAAGTGAAACTCTACATCCTTTTGTAGCAAGTTGGACAGTGGAAGGGCAATTTTGCTAAAATCCTTTATGAACCGACGATAGAAACCTGCATGACCAAGAAAAGAACGAACCTCCCGCACGCATGTGGGGTAAGATAGACATGAAATGACATCTATTTTTGCAGGATCTACCTCAATACCCTTGCTAGATACTACATGCCCTAAAACTATACCTTGTTCTACCATGAAATGACATTTCTCAAAATTCAGGACAAGGTTAGTTTCAATGCACTTATGCAAAACCCGATCCAAACTATCCAAACATGCATCAAAGGAAGAGCCATAGACAGTAAAATCATCCATAAACACATCCATGCAACTCTCTAAAAATTCAGAGAAGATACTGACCATACACCTTTGAAAGGTTCCCGGAGCGTTGCACAGACCAAAGGGCATTCTCCTGTATGCAAATGTTCCAAATGGGCAGGTGAAAGTGGTCTTCTCTTGGTATTCTAGGGCTATATGAATCTAAAAATAGCCTGAATATCCATCCAAGAAACAGTAATGCGACTTGCCAGTCAGTCTCTCTAACATCTGATCAATGAAAGGCAATGGAAAATGATCTTTCCTAGTAGCCTGGTTAAGCCGCCTATAATCAATGCACACCCGCCAACTGTTCTGGATTCTTGTGGGAAGGAGCTCATTGTTCTAATTTGCAATTACTGTGACTCCAGATTTCTTTGGAACCACTTGAACTGGGCTCGCCCATTTACTGTCAGATATGGGATAAATAATGCCAGCTTGCAGTAACTTGGTCAATTCCTTCTTCACCACATCCAGAATCAGGGGATTTAGTCTCCTTTGGGGCTGCCTCACTGGCTTGGTACCTTCCTCCAATAAAATCCTATGCATACATGTGGAGGGACTAATACCAGGAATGTCTGCAAGTGTCCATCCGATGGCCCGCTTATGCTACCTCAAAACCTGCAGCAATTTTTCTTCTTGTTCAGGTTGTAGATTCTTAGCGACAATAACTGGCAGCTTCTCACCATCTTCCAAATATGCATATTTAAGGTGGTCTGGCAAAGTCTTTAGCTCTAAGGATGGGGGATGCACAATAGAAGGCAGCAAGCTATTTGAAACAAGCAACTCAGCAGCATTAAATTCGATATAATTTTGACTCATATTTTCATATCTTTGCGTCCAATCAAATAAGCACTGCATCATCACTCATAATCGCATAAATCTTAGCACATGCAAAGACATGGTTCAAGATCACACTAACACATATATCACAAGTGACAGAATCCGTAGAAGTCAAGAATATCGTGGGATTCAAAGACTCATATCGGCATACGTATCATCAACCAAAGATTTCAATCACATCAACATGAAAAAGCTGAATGCTCCTCAAGGGATGTCTCATGGCATCAAAAATGTTAAACTGTACCATATCTTCACCAAATTCCATAGAAATGGTGCCAGCATGCACATCTATCTTGGTTTTGGCTGTCTTGAGGAATGGTCTTCCTAGAATCAATGGAGCATGATTTATTGAAGACTCATCTTCCATTTCCAGAATGTAGAAGTCCGCTGGGAAAATCAGCTCATTCACCCGCACTAACACATCTTCCAGCACTCCTGCAGGATGAGCAGTGGTCCTGTTTGCCAACTGAATCACTATACCAGTGGGTTATAAGGTGCCAATGTTCAAAGACTTATACACTGACATAGCATGACATTGATAGAAGTACCCAAATCTAGCATTGCATGGCCAAATCTAGAATTGCCTATAGTGCAAGGGATTGTGAAAGTTCCAGGATCTTTGCATTTCTTTGGCATGCTTGGCTGAATCATCGCAGAAACATTTCTGCCCATACTGACCTTCTCAGTACCCTTAAGTCTTCTCTTATGAGTACACAACTCCTTGAGGAATTTGGCATACTTGGGAATTTGCTTGATTGCATCTAGGAGGGGAATATTGATTTCCACCTTCCTGAATGTCTCCATGACTTCCTTTTCCATTTCTGCTTGCGCTATCTGCTTGGATTGTGTCACTCTGTTTGGGAAGGGTAGTGGAATGTTCAAGTCTAAATTTTCTGCACATTTCTTCTAGGCTGGGGCATCTAGTTCATGCGAATTTTGTTGTGTCTGATCAATCTCTCCGTCGTCACGCAATGGGAGCTCTGGTTGTGGCAGACTAGGACCATCAATTTCCTTACCACTTCTCAAGGTAATGGCACTTACATTGCCTCTTGGGTTACTAATTGTTTGTGAAGGCAATTGGCTTGATCCTTGGCTTTTCAATTCACTCACGGTGGTAGCCAGCTGCCCAATCTGAGTTTGCAGGTTCTGAATGGTGGCATTGACATTTTGTTAGAACTGAACATTATTTGTAGCCATCTGTTTCATCAAATCTTCCAATGATGGCTCGGATTGAGTGGTTGTAGGACTTGGCAACATGAGGGGCTGCTGCATAGGTGGCTGCACAGTTTGTTGTTGTCTGAATGCAGGTGGTTGGTATTTATTGCTAGGACCTACAGCTTGGTATCTAAATTACTGCTGTTGGGGTTGTTACTGCTGACTAGAATTCCCATATCTCAAGTTAGGATGGTCCCTCCAGCCAGGATTATAAGTATTAGAAAATGGATCATATCTTGGTCAGCTGGACTGGCGATATTGAGGTCTACTAGGAAAAATGCCAATGCCAGAATCGACTATTCTGGAAACGCAGAACCACCATCCTGAAGTGTGGGACATGCATCGAGGGATGAGATGAGCAAGAGCAAATGCCACACACCCTTGCGTGCTCTTGTACGTAACCCGGTACATGTTGTCCCATCATCACTAATTGCCTCACCAAAGAAGTCAATTCATCAAGTCTATGTTCCATTCTCTCGTTGATCTACATGAGACGATTGAACTTCATTAACTCCTCTGGTTGAGGTAAGGACTCTTGTGCCAAATTGTTGAGCATTAGCTACCATATTTGCTATCAAATCTCTTGTTGCAGTAGGGGTTTTATCCACCAATGCACCTCCAGATGCGGCATCCACCATACTTCTATCCATCGGCAGCAAGCCCTCATAGAAATATTGAATCAAGAGCGATCACTAATTTGATGGTGGGGACAACTCGAACACGCCTTTTGAATCTCTCCCAATACTCATGCAAGGTCTCACCACCATTTGTCTTATACCACAAATGTCTTTTCTAATGGCAACAAGCTCTGATGCGGGAAGAACCTCTCCAAGAATAATTTCTTCATATTATCCCAACTCGTGACGAACCCGGTGAAAGGTAGAACGACCAATCCTTGGCTACATCGAAGAAGAGAGAAAGGGAATGCCCTCAACTTGATATGCTCCTCGGAGATTCCATGTGGCTTCATGGTTGAACAGACCACATGGAACTCCTTTAAGTGCTTATGGGGATCTTTACCGTAAGACCATGAAACTTGGGCAACAAGTGTATCAATCCAGATTTTAACTCGAAGTCAGCATCAAGATTAGGATATTGAATGCACAAAGACCGTAAGTTACATCGGGAGCGCAAGTTCTTTAAGGGTCCTATTTTGCCTCATATCGCCCATGATTTTAGAATCACTTAAGATCTCAAGTGTACTTTCGATTCAATGTCACAACTAAATTCGACTCAATTCTTTCACTTAGCCTATGAGTTCTAATCAACCTATGCAATGTTCTATCAATCTCGGGATCAAATTCAAGCAAGATATCATGATTAGACCTAGTCATGCATTAATCAAAACACAAAAATAAAATAAAATAAAATAAAATAAGTAAACAAGTAAAATACACTAGACAACTCTAAAAATATACCAAAATAAATCTAATTGACTAATGAAATGATTTTTTAAAAATTATAGGACTTGTATAGCATGAAAACTACACAAAAATGAAACTAAAAAATGTAATAAAAAATATTAAAAAATTAAAAAACTGGTCTAAACGATGGATTTTGAAAAAACCAGGGGTGACCTCACAATTAATTGTGAGTCTTGTTTATTAGGCTGTTTTCCTTCAACTGACCAAGTTTCAGCTCATTCTGGGCACATTTTCTGTTAATACGAAATTCTCGTAAAATGACCCGTAATCACCCGTTTTCGCCTGAAATCCACCAAAACACAGCAAAATAAAGGTTAGTGAGAGATTAGTAGTTAAATAAACTCTTAATAAGATTGAACAAAATCAAAATGATCCCCGGCAATGGCGCCAAAAATTTGCCTACTTGTCGAGATTACCAAATTTAAATTAATTTATAACCGATTTACCAAAACTACTTGTAGTATAAGGTAACACCGGGTCGAGCCCGTAGATCACTCTAATTATGAAGTCAGATTAAGAGGTTAATAAATAGGGGGGAAAGTTTTGCAAGATTAAACAACAAAGAACAGTTAAAATGAGTAAACAAGATTAAGAAAACAATCAATCCAAGAGAATTAACAAATCTTGATTTTAATCCATCCTTGATCTTTATAAATCCGTTCAACTATCAACCAAATCCTTGGTCTTAGATCACATCAAGACGCCTCTCAATAATCCATGGATCTTCTACTAGAAACGCTTCTAGAATTCAATTAATTAAGATTAGACAAATTAAGCATCCATCCAAAACCCAAATTAACTTGAAAACCAAGATCCAACCAAGCTAAATATTTCATCAAACACCTTTGATGCATTATTTAGCCTCTGAATTCATCTCTTGGCACATGATAATTACGCAATTAACATATGCAAATCCCAATCAAATTAAGCATTAAATCAGAATTAAAACAAGAGAAGAAGAGAAAGAGAAACTTGATTAATAGATGAACGTATAGCAATTAAAACAAGATCTCAAGATTAATCATCAAGCTTGTCAATCTCTTGGATTGATTAAAGAAGTTTAGCTCTCCATAGCCATCACCATTGGAGAACCTTCAAGAACCATACAAAAATGAAAATAACAAAGAGAGAGGAGGAGAGAAAGAGAAGAAGAGAAATCTTCAAAATCAAAAACTAACACTTTAATTATAACAACACTTCTACATAAAAGCTCTACATCTTTCAATGATCTGCATAGCCTCCCTTTTATAGAGAGTTAGAGGTACAAAATGTCAAAGGGGGCTGAGTCATGGTGGTTGGTGGAGTAGGTGGAGTAGGTGGAAAATGTTGAATGACTTTGGTGAGTAGAAAGTTCTGGAGATTCTTTGTCTCTGAAATCATGCAGCTCTGAAGTCATTGCATTCGTCATTTTTGAGCCAAGTGGTCTTCACGAAGATTGTAGGTCTGGATCTTAGATTTCAAATGGCCTTGATTTGAGTCCAATATCATTTCTATAGCTCGAGATATGTTCAAATTACTGCACACTACTCAGGCCTAGTCGCAGCTCCTCTGTTCTGACTTCCAAGCCCAATATCACCTCCAAGGAGTCTGAATCGGGAGGAGTGTTCAACATGAAAGTTGTAGATTTGAGTCTTAACTATCAACTATCAAAATTTCAGCCTATTCTACAATTTTCACTACGAGCAGTGTAATGAACAATACACAAAGGTCATTCTACCAGGAGCAACACTTTAGTTCTTGATTCAATGCCAATTTGAGCCATCCAAACATGTGATTGAGTCTTTGATGTCTCATGAAGATTGTAGAGCTCTCTATTATCTTTAAAATGACATAAGATTCACCTTAAACATCCACCTACAGCCCAAGATATGACCCAAATACAGGATTAGTGTAAAACATAAATTATGCTAAAAAATTCAATTAAATCCATTTTGAGTTCAAAACATACAAAACATAACCAAACTTAATTTATTAAGTGCATGAAGAGTGTAAATGACTAAAAATAAAGGCTTATTAATGCATCAAATATGTGAACATCAATATACATTTATAATATATACAAAAATATAAGCCTGATGTAGGTAAAATAATATACATATAATGAAGTGGTCATTATACAAGAGTACATCATTGCACAATAATTATATATTAGGCCTCCAAAACACTATTTATACAGTCCATAAACAAAAGAAATACATCTAAATACTCTACAACTTCTTTCTTTGTCTCCTTGCTACAAAATTCGTCCCTGAAATTATCATGGAATAATAACACAAAAACAGGATGAGAATTCTAAATTCTCAGTAAGTCTATTATAAAAAGACATCATCACAATAATTTCAGTTATTTAGGGGGAAAATTCATTTTAAAACTCAATTTGTAACTTTGAAAGGTGGCAAAAGGCCAACTCAAGTCCTTTTTCTTCCTAAAACAGAATTCCAGTTACTAACAGTTCTAGAAAACATTTTTTATCAAAGCTCATAAATGAAATTCATATATACCTTCAAAAATAATTTCAAATCCTCAATTCAACTTTATGACTTTATATAATGATAAGTTTGTCATAATATGACATTCAAATATAAATTCACTTCAGTGCTTATTTAAACATCTGCTCATTCCCACAGGACCCATATCATTGTGCCATAATAGGTAAGAGTCACCTCATATAAGTCGAGTTCTATATACTCATGGTAGGGAGTGAATTAGGGTCTTACACTACCACTTAACAAGGTAATAGTCTGTTTTCAGGTTGGTGCACTTCAATTTATTTATGACAATATTTTTTTTTCCATTACATAACTATTCTGAATACCCTTAAATATATAAGGAAACATAATGAGGAATTTCAAGAATATAAGATTCCCTTCCTCACGGAGGATCATCTCCATAATTCTAATAGGATTTTAAATATCTTTCCCCCAAAGAGGATCATTTTCAAAATCCATTAATGCCAGATGAACTAATAGTTCAAATCAAAAAGGATACTCATGGGTGGGAATAGCATATCAAGACCATTTTCTTTCCTATTCTCACATAGGTCGAGTTCTATATACTCATAGTAAGGAGTGAATTAGGGTCTTACACTACCACTTAACAAGGTAATAGTCTGCTTTCAAGTTGGTGCACTTCAATTTATTTATGACAATATATTTTTTTCCATTACAGAACTATTCCGAGTACCCTTAAATATATAAGGAAACATAATGAGGAATTTTAAGAATATAAGATTCCCTTCCTCACAGAGGATCATCTCCATAATTCTAATAGGATTTTAAATATCTTTCCCTCAAAGAGGATCATTTTCAAAATCTATTAATGCCAGATGAACTAATAGTTCAAATCAAAAAGGATACTCATGGGTGGGAATAGCATATCAAGACCATTTTCTTTCCTATTCTCACATAGGTCGAGTTCTATATACTCATGGTAGGGAGTGAATTAGGGTCTTACACTACTACTTAACAAGGTAATAGTCTACTTTCAGGTTGGTGCACTTCAATTTATTTATGACAATATTTTTTTTTCCATTACAGAACTATTTCGAGTACCCTTAAATATATAAGGAAACATAATGAGGAATTTCAAGAATATAAGATTCCCTTCCTCACGGAGGATCATCTCCATAATTCTAATAGGATTTTAAATATCTTTCCCCCAAAGAGGATCATTTTCAAAATCTATTAATGCCAGATGAACTAATAGTTCAAATCAAAAAGGATACTCATGGGTGGGAATAGCATATCAAGACCATTTTCTTTCCTATTCAAGGATAAATGCCCAATTCTCATATTCAAATCAAATTCAAATTCCATGAGCACTGATTATTCAAATACAAGTTCAAAATACTATTCTAAATCAACCTTAAGGAATTAAGGGAGCAAATTTTCAAATTCATACATATATAGCTCAACTTTGAATTACAAAGGAGCAATATCATATCTAGTACACCTTTGAATCATGATAAATGTACAGTACATTCATTCCATCACAAACCATATACACATAAAGGTTATTTCACAAATAACTCAATATACTTTATAATCCATACTCAATCATTTCAAATGCACCATAATTGCAATTCCAGAATTCAATTGATTCTTAATTATATCATAAGGAGTTAAACATGATGATATAGATCATGATTTAGGGTTACATTGGGTTTCTACATGTCAAAGAACTCTATTTTCTTAAAACATGCTGATGGTAATCGATTACCACATGATCTAGAGGCTTGGTAATCGATTACCAGCCTCTAATAATCAATTACCAGTTTGGCAGAGGCTTGGTAATCAATTACCAGGTTGTGGTAATCGAGTACCACATGCCCAGAAACATATTTCGCAGCTTGGTAATCAATTACTAACTCGTGATAATTGATTACGGCCTGGTTTTATGCACAAAATAGAGTTTTCAAGCCAAAGTAACCCAAACCAATCACATATATATAAAAAAACAAAAGCAATACTCCATAGATATCAAACCAAATCATCCACAAAGTGATAAAACAAATATGGGTAAACTTCAAACCAATTTCAATCAACGTAATCATTCAAAACTTTAAGAAATTACGATAATGAGGAGAAAGTATAAGAACAACAACCCCTACCTAGCTTGTAGACACCTTCTTTTTTCCCTTATCTTTCCTTTTTCCTTCTTCCCTTTTATGGCCACCACCTTGCTTTACTATTGTTTCTTTTTTTTTTATCTATTTTCTCTTTCTTTTTCCTTCTCTTCTGCTGAGTGAACGAGAGAAAAAAGAGAGTGGAAAGAGTGAAGTGAGAAAAGTGTGTTTGAAAGTCAAAGAAAAAGATATAAGAAACCAAATGGAGAGGCGGTGGACAAAACAAATGAAATGGAAAAGTCAAATATGAGATAAGAATGTAGAAGGAAAAGGCGGTGGAAGGAATGAACGGGAGGCAAAGAATGAAATCCTGCTGAAAAAATTATATCTCTTAAGGATATTTTAATATTCCATTGATCAATTTTCTAACCTTCATAGGTATTATAGAAAATTCTAAGATTTCATCCAATTCTCAATTTCATCATTCAATAACTATCCTTATACACCTTTATCAATCACTAAGCTTCAGTATTCTTTCTTACGTTAAGTTAACCCTATGGAATTGAACTAGGAAGCTTACAGGTGTTCATTTTAATTTGTTTCCATTTCTAGATCAATCTTCATCCTCTCTTTAGCATTTGCTCAAAGTCTTATAATCTTCTAAGCTACTTTTCCATTTAATTTGGCTTTTAAACACTTACTTAGTGTTACTAAAAATGTCAAATTAGCTCATTTGATCCTTCAAAATTTAATATAGCTCTTATCAACTATTTGTGACCAAAAAATAAAATTTTCATATTTATTTCTATCATATCATCTATTTATGCCAAAATCTTAGCTATTATTCATATTTAGTATTATAGAATTATGCTCAAACTAGTCTAAAAGATTACCAAAATTAACAATCGACTTATGCTAATGTTTTGAGCTTCTATAACCCTGATTATGAATATTAGGTTAGGGAGGATGTTACATATCTTAGGTCACCAAAATAGTCCCTTAAGATCTTGGTACATTTTAGATGCACTTAGATATATAGTATACTTACTCTTTTGAGCTTCTTCTAGAATTCGATTTCTAATCTCAACATCCCTTGGAATGCACAATCTATTTCTAAACATAATCATTCTATTTTATGCGTTACCAAATTCCTTATGTTTTCCCAACAAGATTTGTTCATTTATATTTTGTAAGGCTTCATCTTTTTCTTAGGCTTCTCTAATCTGAGTCTTCAAATCACTAGTTATCTCTAATTTACTCATGCAGAGACTATGTGATGATACAGTCACTGCTAGACTCAAATGTTTGAAACTTTCCAAAAGCTCTATCTCTTGAGCCATCATTCGGGATACATGTAAAAAAATTTTACTATGTGCATAAGCCACTGCATTGGCTTTACTCGGATGATATTTTAATTCAAAATCATGATCCTTCAAAAACTTTATCCATCTCCTCTGCCTTATGTTTAATTCATTTTGATCAAACAGATACTTTAAGCTCTCATGATCACTAAAAACCTCAAAGTTAACCCCATAAAAGTAGTGCCTCCAAATTTTTAAGGCAAAAGCAACCACTGCTAACTCCAAATCATAAGTAGGATAATTCTCCTCATAAGATCTCAACTGCCTAGAAGCATAGGCAACTACTCCTTTGTTCTGTATCAGAACACAGCCTAATCCTTTCTTTGAAGCATCATAATATACTTCAAAGTTCTCCTGATGATTTAGGATTACTAGCACAAGTGTTATGGTCAACTTATATTTCAATTCCTGGGTAGCTTCACACTCTGGTGTCCAATTAAAGGAGCTACCTTTCCTAGTCAATCTAGTCAAAGGTAAGGCTATCTGGGAGAATCTTTTTATAAATCTCCTATAATATCCTGTCAGTCCTAGGAAACTCCTTATCTCAGTCACAGTAGTAGGTATTTCCCAATGCACAACTGCTTCCACTTTACTGGGATCCAATGATACCCCTCCTTGGGATACCATATGACCCAAGAATTGTACTTCTTTCATCCAAAACTCGCACATTACCAATTTGGCAAACAATTGTTCTTCTTTTAGGATTTCCAAAACTATCCTAAGGTGTTGCTCATGTTCTTTTGTTATCTTTGAATAGATAAGAATGTCATCTATAAAGACAATTACAAAGTTAACCAAGTAAGGTCTAAAGATCCTATTCATGTAATCCATGAACACTAAGGGTACATTAGTCAAACCAAAGGACATCACAAGGTATTCATAACGCATAAAGGTATTGATTTTGATTGAGTTTCAACAACTTGTTGTGAATTTTTTGTAAGCGCATGGATCGTACAAGTAGTAAAATAAAGATCGTTCTCACGAGGATCGATTGATTACTAACTCTTAAGGCGACTTTGATTATTTAAACGATTAAAATTAATAGTGAAACCTAATCAAAATCGAAACGAAAGTCAAAGTAATAAAGTAAACAAATAAATCTAGAAAAGTCAGGATTTAACCAAGATTTAAAGGCCTAGGACTAGGAATTCACTACATTACCCTCTATGATAAATTGTAATCATATATTTACTAATGTTCAATTATGTTCTTGAAGGTGATTTATCTTAAATTATTTAAAGCCTAATTTCTTGGCACTAAAAACATGCTAAAACTCCTTCAATCTCATTCTCACGGCAATTAATCCAAGTTCCAACCCATTAAATTTTATGACAACTGTTTGCTCCTCAAAGGATTTAAGCATATGTCTAGATCTCAATTCCTAAGTTAAATTCTTGGATTATCTAACAATTAGGTTTCATCTTTCGATCCTTCACCTAAAGCCTAAGATCATATAAACATGGTCGGCAACATACCACAAGCATTAAGCATACCAAGAATGAATCAAGAACAATAATTTTCCATTAACAAAGAATTAAATTAACAATTCAACATAGAAAAGTAGAGAGTTGCATCCTAATCCTAGAAAAAAGAATTTAGCCACTCATGGCCAATGTAGCATAAACAAGAACAAAAGTTAAAGAAATAACCATGATTCTATCTCAAGAAAATAGGAAAAAGAAAATAAATAGAGAAGATAGAGAAGATGAAGAAGGAGAAGATGTCTTCAATGGTAAAACTTCAATTACTCTTGCACTTCTCTTCAGAACCCTAGCCTCCAATCTTTGGTTTTCTTCCATCACAAAAATTGTATTTTAGGATTAGGGATTCACTTCTATTTATAATGTTTGAGGTGAAAAACTGTTGTTTTTAGTCATAGGAGACCTCACACGGCCGTGTTTAAGCTCGACACGGCCGTGTAAGCTTGAATTGCGTAACTCACACCATAAGTGAGACATGGCCGTGTGACCAAGAGACACGGTCGTGTCTACTAAAAATAGTCACACAGAAGTGCTCTTCAAGTTAGACACAACTGTGTGAGCTTGACAGAAATGTTTCCCAAGTTAGACATGGCCGTGTCTAACTCCTCAATCGTTCATAGGGCCCTGTCTTCAATGGATCCTTATCATGGTCCTCTTTTACTCTGAAATCACAGTGTCTTCACTTGTTTCACTCTCAATGTGTTAAATCTTTCTAAATCTATAAAACAAAGACAATGATAAGGATTCATTTAAAATTTACTAACAAATATAAGTAAATCATCACAATTTATCCAGTATAAAACTAAAATATAGTCTTATCAAATCCCTCCACACTTGAGGTTTTGCTTGTCTTCAAGTAAAGAATAAGCATAAAAAATAAGATTAAACTTAATATCAAAAAACATGAATTAAGGAAAATTCCATAATTTTAAAAATTCAATTAAGTTCGGCAATCAAACTCAATCAAGTAAGATATTTTAGTACTTAATACAATTAGAGGCTTGAATCAAACTTGCATCTTTTCTCTTCATCAACCATCTGAGATCACTCATCTTTCCATCACTCAAGTATTTAAGGATAAAGAGATCACTCAAATTTCTCTTGAAAGATGCATTACCATAAGCTTAATTATCAATCTCATCTCCACTTCTAAGTTCACATATATAACAAGAATCAAAAGGACTTTCTTTGGTTGTAGCGGGGCCAAGCGGAATAATGAAAGGTAGGAAAAAGATAGACAATGATAAAGAATGCTCAAGTATAAATCGATACAAAACAAAAATCAGGTTGAAAAGATGATAAATAGAGCATAAAGTATAAGGGTATAACAGATTCTCACTTTCAACCCAATATTCTCATTATTCTTCACCAACAATCCTTTTATTTCTTCTTCCTTTTTCATTCATTTTTTTCTTTTTTTTTTAACCCTTGAAGACAAAAATAACCCTTTATAACTTCTCAATTAACACATCAGTTGCTCCAAAGAATCTAACTTGATTATTCAAATAAGTATCCAAAGAAATTAATTTCAGGCTCAAATAGGGCAACTAAGGAATTATTTTATCAATGCGACTCCGGAAGTCAAGAAAGAATTAAGCCTAATTGCCTTAATCATGTTCAAGTATGTATGTGAATCATTACAGTCTCAACAAGATATCAAAGCAAGCTCTAGCGCATATCAATCAAGAGAAATTCACTTCAGAAGGAAAAATAGGATTTTGTTTATGAAAAATTCAATCATTAAAGCTCAAAACTCACTTTCTGGATAATGTTAATAAAGAGAACAAATGCAAGCAAAAATGGCTAATTTTCAAATAAGATGCTAAATGTTTCAATACTCAATTGAAAAAGATTACCTTGCATAAAAACAGCTTATGAGTAATGCATTCCTTTCTTAAACAAATTTTTATCAGCTCAAAAATAATCAAGAAATTAACACACAATTCTAGCTTGATTACTAATAATACTCAAGTAGTCATTGATGCAATGTAATCAAAATGAATAGTTAAGTACATAAAAATTGAAATGTACCCCCCCAACACTTAAGATTGACATTGTACTCAATGTAAAAAAAAATAACAAAAGACAATGAAACTTCCCTAAAAATAAAGATATGATAAGCAGCAAGTCAGGAAAAGTCACGGAGATGGTGGGGGAGGTGGATCCAGTGGGAGGTGGTAAACAATACGCATGGTGGCACGGCAAGCAGATGGTTGGTTCATGGTGGAGAGAAACGCAATGGATAGAGGGAGGAGAGGGATACGGTGGCTATGGGAGATGGAGGCTATGGGGGCTACTGTGTGGTGCAAGGTGGGTGATTGAGAGAGTTAGAGGTGTGCGCGGTTGAAGGTTGGGTATGGGGGATGGTGAAAAAGGTGTTAGGTCGTGAAGAGGCATTTGAGAGCAAAAAACAGACCCCCTACTCAAAACACTTATCTTTTTTTTCTAAGAGGGACACGGCCGTGTCGGACAGGGACAGTAGTTTCTTGGGCTGCTTCTCAAATAGAAGCAATGAGAGGGTTAGACACGGTCGTGTCTAATTCCTCTATCGTTTTTGTGAACAACACACGGCTG
Organism: Ormosia semicastrata; assembly: GCA_029884595.1. Taxonomy (NCBI): domain Eukaryota; kingdom Viridiplantae; phylum Streptophyta; class Magnoliopsida; order Fabales; family Fabaceae; genus Ormosia; species Ormosia semicastrata. Next base: position 4,823,631 of record JAQQTO010000035.1, on the reverse strand, counting down.
TGTCTAATGAGACACGATTGTGTACCTGGCCTAGACACAGACAGAAGCATTTTTGGGGTTAAACACGGTCGTGTCTAACTCCTAAATCTCTTCTAGCAAGGGAAAAACAAAGGAAACAGTGGAAAAACTAAATGCAATGACTAAGAATGCAAAAGAAAGGCAAAATAAAATATAAGAAAAAGTAGAAACAAATGTTGCCTCCTATGAAGCGCTAATTTAAGGTCCTTAGCTTGACCTTGCATAATATTTAAGCTGGAGATGGAGGAGCAGAAAGGGGTTGAGTAACTCCCTTCTCAATTGGGTTTCCAATGAAGTAAGGTTTCAGTCATTGACCATTTACTTTGAAAGCTCCATTGTCTTCACTCCAAACCTCAATGGCTCCATAAGGAAATACCTTAAGCACTTGGAAAGTGCCTGACCATCAAGATTTCAACTTCCCAGGAAAAAGCTTCAAGCACGAGTTAAATAAAAGGACTAACTCTCCTTCTTGGAACTCTCGGTGCAAGATATACTTGTCATGCCAACGTTTGGTCCTATCCATGTAAATGTGTGTGCTCTCATAAGCATCAAGGCGCAATTTGTCCAACTCATTGATTTGTAGAAGGCGTTGAGCTCCAGCGGCCTTCATATCAAAATTTAGCATGTGAATTGCCCAAAAGGCCTTGTGCTCAAGCTCAACCGGTAAGTGACATGATTTACCATCAACCATTCGAAATGGTGTGGTTCTGATTGGAGTCTTGAATGTTATTCGATAAGCCTATAAAAGTATCGTCAACCTTCAAAGACCAATCTTTACAAGACTTGCTTATCGTCTTTTCAAGAATTTGCTTGATCTCCCAGTTGGATATTTCCACTTGGCCACTCGTTTGGGGGTGATAAGGTGTAGCAATGCGATGAGTCACCCCATACTTCTTCAACAGACCCTCAAATTGGCGATTGCAAAAGTGTGAACCCTCGTCACTAATGATGGCTCTTGGTATACCAAACCTTGAAACGATATTCCATTTAAGGAACTTCACCATCACCTTTACATCATTTGTTGGAGAGGTAATAACTTCAACCTACTTGGACACATAATCCACTCCAACTAAGATAAGTTTGTGACCAAGTGAAATGGGGAAAGACCCTATGAAGTCAATGCCCCAAACATTGAAAAGCTCAACCTCTAAAATGTTAGTCAAAGGCATTTCATTCCTTCTTGAGATATTCCTAGTTCTTTGGCATCGATCACATGCAAGCACAAAATTTTGGGCATCATGAAAAAGGGTAGGTCAATAAAAATCACATTGAAGAACCTTAGCCTCTATCTTGGAAGAACTAAAGTGGCCTCCATATGGGGGGAGGGATGGCAATGGGAAAGGACACTTCTGACTTCATCTTGGGGAAGACAATGCCGTATAAGGCCATCTGCATATCTTTTGTAAAGTAAAGGTTCTTCCCAAAAGTAGTGCTTCACATCAGAGAGGAACTTTTTATTTTTTTGATATGAAGGGGCAGGTGGTGGGACACCACAAACTAAGTAATTGACAAAGTCTGTATACCATGGCATCTCCATCATGGAAAAGAGCTGCTTATCTGGAAAACTGCCATCAATAGGAGGCTCAATACTCCTTGCTTCCTTTTCTTGTGGAATCCATGAGAGATGGTCAACAATGAAATTCTCAACTCCTTTCTTGTCCCAAATTTCTAAGTCAAATTCCTGCAGCAACAAAATCCATCAGATCAACTTAGGCTTCTTATCCTTCTTTTTCAATAGATATATGAGAGCAGCATTGTAGTATCCTGAATTTAATAACCATAATATAACCAAAGTATATCACAGTGATTAGATTCAAGCATACTACTTGCTATAGCTATGCAATTTCTAATATAACATATCAGCATTATATAAAAAATATGATCCACAAATGAACAGTTATATATATACATTATAGCCTCAGTAGGGCATACTGTTATACATTACTCAAAATAAATAAGCAAATATAAAATATATACAAGCTCAGTTCACAACAACACCTATACTGTGCTAAACCTCATACATCTTTTTCTTCTTTTTAGAAGATCTTGCACTTGGATTTACATGGCAACATAATCGGGCTGAGAAATCATATTTCTTAGTAAAAGTATTCTAATACCAGCATATACATATACATATATACATATTCAGATAATATTCACAATTATCAAAATAACATTTCATCACAGAAGCAAACAACATCTCCATCTCAGAGATACGCAATCACTCATACAATTGTGATGCATGAAAATGTTATGATAGCAACCACTCATACAATCGTCATGTTATACCAAATTATATCTAGTGTTTATGTCTATGTAATATCCTAAGCATGAAAATGAATAATGTATGATACCATATCTAGGAACCTCCAATTCCATGGTAATGTCATGAATGCATGAGTCCTGAACAAACTAATGGAATTCATAACCATAACCTTGAACAAGCACTGGAAGTCCATCCAGCAAACATCATTATCATAGAGGAAATCCATTCCCCCCCCCAGTAGTGAAGTCCATCAAGTACATGGTTATCGATAATGAACAAGGAAATTCATCCTTAAAAACACTATATTAAGAAGGATACAATCCACCTTACATAATATAGATCACCCACATCTACGGGGCTCATAATTTTCAAAAAGGCAACCGATACAATCAAGCATATCATCATGACTAATTAAACTCTCATAATTAGCATTACAAATCAATAAGATTCAATAATCACATAAAGAGGATATTATGCACCTCAATATGCTCCACAAACATCTCATGCAAATAATTACTAATTACTTCTCATAACTAGTTTCACAATTGATTTATATGCATTTCAAGTTCATTTCACAATACTTCATCAAATACTTATAGAAGTACTTTAACACTCTCAAAAGAGCATACATGAGTGATTCCAATACTTAGGGAAGTTCATTTCCTCAATTCATCACAATACACAATATATGTGTATAATCATGATAAATTATCCCAGATAATTAGCACTACAAATCATTATGATTCAAATCATCCACTCTTCATTGGATACTCATACTAGAGTCTCATCACTCATTAAGAAGTATAAAAGAAGAAAACTACGCCACTGGAAGGCTCTAGGGCATCAAACACAACTCACAGTTGTTCTCTAGCACTCACGTCGCGGCATACTCTGTGCCACACCGCAGCGCCCAAGCCTTGGGTTTAAGTACTGGCAGGAAATGCTGCCCACGCCGTGGCACCCCTGTTCCACGCCGCGGCGTACATCCCTGTTCTTTTTCACGCCGCGGCACTCCAAGTGCCACGTCGCGGTGCCCATCTCTTAGGTCCAAAAATCTGGGTGTGCATCGCACTCACGCTGTGACATGCCAAGCCTTGCACCGTGGTGCCCACTGCAGAACTTAGAATCTGCAGAATTATATAGATACAAGTACTATTCCATTGGAACTAGACCCTTTTCCAAACACTCAAAACTCGATTTTAAGTGACTTCCAACCTCTAACAATGTCCAACTACACATAGCAACTCTTAATCCACTTCAATTTTACTCAAAATCAAAGATTATAAAAAATCATCAAACTTAAACCTAAAGCCTCAAAATTGCACTCAAAGTGAAATTAAGGCATACAAGGGCTAGAAATCTATTTTTATACACCCAACAACTCATAAACAAGTCATCCTCAAGTTCTCCAATAAGATTCAAGCCGAAAACACCAAAATCACGCTATAAATCCATTATTCACATCAAGCACTCTCAAGAACCTAATAAAGAACATAGAAAGAAAGTGTGAAAAATAAACTTCCCCCTACCTCAAGGTCTTGAAGATGGCCAAGAATGGATTCAAGCTCTCCAATCCTTACTTGCCTCTTGGTTTCTCTTCTTTCTCCTCCTCGGTTCCATTCTCTATTTTCTCTTCTTCTTCTTTTTTTCTTTTGTTTCTCTCACTCTTAGCCGTGAGTGATTATATAGAGGAGTCAAATTTGGCTTATCATAAGATAGGTACTAAAACTTTGATTTGCTAAGAACACCTAGATTTCACTAAATCCGATTTCCTAGCTTCCAACAGATTTAAAATAAATCCTAAGATTCATTAAAAATTTGGTTTCACCAAAAATTGATATTTCCATATCAGTTAGGGGTCAATCCAGCACTAAAACACACAATCAGTATATTTAAAAATGTCAAACTAACTCTAATTAACCTCAAACTTTAACTATAGCACAGTTCACACATTTATGACCTAGAAACAAACTCTCTATATTTATTTCCACTAACTAAGTAGTTTAAGCCAATTCCGGAGCAAATAACAGCTATATTTCACATATAGTGTTACAGTAAAGTGCCTAAACATACTCAGGCAGTCACAAAACTACACAGACATGTTAAGTATATATTAGGCTACCTCTATAATCATATACAAGCCTAACATATTTTTCAAGGTATTACAGGCATGATCAGTGTAGACTATCACTTTCGAGCTAACTAGGTAAGACCAGAACTTATCAAAGGCAAACACCACTGCCAAAAGTTCCTTTTTCGATTGTAGCATAATTCAATTGTGCATCATCCAGGGCCTTGCTATCATAGTAGATGGCATGGAGCTTATTACCCTTCATTTGCCCTAACTCAGCTCCAATTTCATAATCACTTGCGTCGCACATCAACTCGAATGGCAATTCCCAATCCGGTGATTGCATAATGGGAGTAGAGATTAGTGCCTCCTTCAACCTACAAAAATAATCAATGCAAGATTGGTTAAATACAAAAGGCACATCTTTATTAAGCATATTAGACAAAGGCTTCGCAAGTTTAGAAAAATCCTTTATAAACTGTCGATAAAACCCGGTATGACTCAAAAAGCTCCAAATAGCTTTGACTGAATTTGGTGGTGGTAGCCTCTCAATCACCATGATATTTGCTTTATCTACCTCTATGCCCCTTTCTGACGCCAAGTGTCCTAAGACAATGCCTTCACGTACCATAAAATGACATTTTTCCCTATTCAAAACAAGGTTAGCTTCCTTACATCTTTGCAACACTTGAGATAAGTTAGTCAAACAATTATCAAAAGTAGTGCCATAAACAAAGAAATCATCTGTGAATACTTCTATAATATTTTCAATAAAATTAGAAAAAATAGCCATCATGCATCGTTGAAAAGTAGCAGGTGCATTACAAAGTCCAAAAGGCATATGTCTATAAGTATAAGTACCACAGTGACAAGTAAAGTTAGTTTTATCTTGATCATTAGGGTGGATAAGGATTTGAAAGAAACCATAATATCCATCCAAATAGTAAAATAAAGAATGCTTAACTAACCTCTCAAGCATTTGATCAATAAAAGGAAGTAAGAAATGGTCTTTTCGGGTTACACTATTCAACTTCCTATAATCAATACACATCCTTCAACTCGTGACTATCCTAGTTGAAATTAACTCATTTTTTTCATTCTTAACCACAATCATACCACCTTTTTTAGGCACAACATGCACTGGACTCACTTATTTACTTTACTATCCAAGATCGGGTAAATAATCCTGGCATCGAAGAGTTTGAAAACCTCTTTTTTAACAACTTCTTGCATATTTGGGTTAAGTCTTCTTTGGCACTCTACAGAGGGTTTATAACTATCTTCCATTAAAATTCGAATGTAGACAGAAGGACTAATTCCCTTGATATCATCAATGGTATAGCCTATGACCCTTCTATGCACTCTAAGTTCTCTCAACAATTTATCAACCTCATTATCACTAAGATTTGTATTTATAATGACACGATAAGTAGAATTAGGACCAAGAAATGCGTACCTTATCATTGGTGGAAAAGGTTTAAGCTCTACCTTTGGGGCTTCCTTTTCTTTAAGTGAGGAGCCTTCGATTGAGAGGACATTGAGCTCCTTGAATTTGCCATTTTGAGAAAGGGAAATGGATGAGAATGCATCCAAAATTTGAGCATAGGTCGCCACCTCCTTATCTTCATCATTTATGTTACCATTGTGCACCTAACATTTCTCTAAAGGGTATTGTGGATGGCTTATAGTGTGCACCTCTCTAGTTAGCCTTTCTTCCACATCAACCCGCAAGCAAGAATTAACAACGGCCGGTTGCTTGGAAACTTGAAACAAATTAAACTCAACAACTTCTTCACCTACTTTGAGGGTTATTTTACCATGCTTCACGTCAAACACGGCTCTAGCAGTGGCTAGGAATAGTCTACCCAAGATGATGGGGATTTGAACATCTACTTCCATCTCAAGCACAATAAAATCGACTGGTGTGTAAAACTTTCCCACCTTCAATAGTACATTCTCTAATATGCCAATAGGATGCTTGATTGACCTATCCGCTAATTGAAGAGAGATGGTGGTTAGTTTGAGCTCCCTAATATCAAGTTTCTCACAAATAGAAAAGGGCATCAAACTCATACTCACCCCAAGATCACATAAAAACTTGTAAATATTCATGTTCCTAATTGAGCACAAAATTGAAAAGCTACCCGGATCCTTAAGCTTAGGTGGAAGCTTATTCAGAATGAGTGCACTACATTCTTCAGTCAAAGCAACAGTTTCATAGTCCTCAAGCTTCCTTTTATTAGAGAGAATTTTTTTCAAAAACTTAGCATAAAAAAGCATTTGATAGAGAGCTTCTGTAAAAGGAACATTAATGTAAAGCTTCTTAAGTACCTCCAAAAATCGTCTAAATTGATGATCAAGTTTCGCCTTTTGATACCTTTGAGGGAAGGGCAAAGGTGGAACATATGCTTTTGGAGAAACATATTTTTTTATGCTTTCTTCATCTCCTTTTTTATCCTAGCTTGTATCTTGCTTCTTTTCCTTTTCATGGGTTTCCTTATATTCAAGTTTTTCTTCCCTTGTGGGGCCTTCAAGTTGCTTACCACTTCTCAATGAAATTGCGTGAACATGCTCCCTTGGATTAGTTTCCAGTTGACTTGGTATTCATCCTTGAACCATGTTAAACAAGCTTGCTTGTTGGACTATTTGAGTTTTAAGCATCTTGAAGTGAGTAGCAATTTGATTTAGGCGACTATAAACTTAGTTGCTTTATGGACTCCCCATGTTGTTGCACTTGTGCTTGAATGACTTGATTCTGTTCCTTTTGGGTGACTATGAAGTTCTCCATGAGGGCTTCTAAATTGGACTTCACTCCTTGAGAAAATTATTAAGGTTGTTGGAATCCGGGTGGGGTTCGATTGTTGGATGGAGCCCCTTTATTTTGTTGGTTGCCATATGAGAAATTAGGGTGGTTTCTCCATCCGGGGTTATATGAATTGGAGAAGGGATTTCCTTGAGTCTTGAAATTACCATTTTACACATAATTCACTTACTCCAAAGACGGGTCTAGAGAATATGTTTCTACTACATTGCATTCCAAAGCCATATGCCCTCCTCCACATGTTTCACAAGTTATGTTAGGAGTAGCGACAACATTGACATTTAGCTTCTTAAGTGACTTAGTCAAGTCATCAAACTTAGCATTCAACATAGTAATAGCATTAAGTTCTATCATTTCAGCTTGCTTCTTTTAAGATAATCTCTCGCTTGGCCACAAATAAATGTTCGAAGCGACCTCATTAATCAAATCCCTTGCCTCTGTTGTAATCTTTGCCATCAAAGCGCCGCCAGCTACGACATCAAGAGTTGCTTTTGTAGGAAAAGTTAATACAGCATAGAATGTTACATAATAACAAAATCTTGTAAGTCATGATGTGGACACTAATGAATGAGATCATTGTACCTCTCCCATGCATCATAAAGTGATTCAACTTCCTTTTAGGAGAAAGTAGTGATGTCTTGACGAAGCTTGATTATTTTTCTAATCGGATAGTACTTGTCCAAGAAAGCTTGCTCTATCAAGTCCCATATGATAAGTGAATTTAGGACTTCTGAGTGAATCCACTTCTTTGCCTTCCCCCTAAGAGAAAAAGGGAAAAGTCTGACCTGTATAGCATCAGTTGAAATCCCATTTATCTTTATCGTGTCACACAGCTCCAAGAATTCATCCAAATGCTTATTTGGGTCCTCAATTGGTGATCCACCAAATTACAATTCTTGGACTATCTGGTTTAATGACATCTTGATCTCGAAATTGTTGGCCTCTACCCCTAGCCTTACAATGGAAGACTTATGAGCATTAGTGTTAGGGGTTCCATAATCCCTCAATCTTCACTCCTGATTGATGACTTGGTTATTGTTGTTCGCCATGTGGTCTTCCTCAGCTCTCAGTGTTTTTTTTTTCCCTTCTAATATGACGAAGTGTCCTCTCGATCTCAAGATCAATGGAAATAGTAAGATTATCTTGACTCCTCGTTCTACGCATAAGGAAGAATTAAAACCTAAAAATTCAAAGAAATTATATAAAATAAGAAGAAAATAAAATAAATAATAAAAAATATTTAAATTAACCAAATTTTCGCTTGTGTTAATATCAACACGATCCTCGGCAATGGCGCTAAAAACTTGTTGTGAATTTTTCGCAAGCACACGGATCATACAAGTAGTAAAATAAAGATCATTCCCATGAGGATCGATTGATTACTAACTCTTATAATGACTTTGATTATTTAAGTGATAAAAATTAATAGTAAAATTCAATCAAAATCAAAATGAAAGTCAAAGCAATAAAGTAAGAAAATAAATCTAGAAAATTCAGGATTCAACCAAGATTTAAAGGTCTAGGACTAGGAATTCACTACACTACCCCCTATGATAAATTGTAATCCTATCTTTGCTAATGTTCAATTATGTTCTTGAAGGCGATTTGTCCTAAATTATTTAAAGTCTAATTTCTTGGCACTAAAAATGTGCTAAAACTCCATCAATCCCATTATCATGGCAATTAATCCAAGGTCCAACTCATTAAGTTTTATGACAACCGTTTGCTCCTCGAAGGATTTAAGCCTATGTCTAGCTCTCAATTCCTAAGTTCAATTCTTAGATTATCTAGCAATTAGGTTTCATCTTTTGATCCTTCACCTAAAGCCTAAGATCGTGTAAATATGACTAGCAACATACCACAAGTATTAAGCATACCAAGAATGAATCAAGAACAATAATTTTTCATTAACAAAGAACTAAATTAACAATTCAACATATAAAAATATATAGTTGCATCCTAATCCTAGAAAAAGGAATTTAGCCACTGATGGCTAATGTAGAATAAACAAGAACAAAAGTTAAAGAAACAACCATGATTCTATCTCAAGAAAATAGGAAAAAAAATAAAAAGAGAAAATGGAGAATATGAAGAAGGAGAAGATGTCTTCAATAGTCGAACTTCAATTACTCTTGCACTTCTCTTCAGAACCATAGCCTCCAATATTTGGTTTTCTGCCGTTGCAAAATGTGTTCTTCAGAATTAGGGATTTGCTTCTATTTATAATGTTTGGGGTAAAAAAAACTATTATTTTTAGTCACAGGAGACCCCACATGGCCATATCTATGCTCGACACGGCCGTATGAGCTTGAATTGCGTAACTCACACTGTAAGTGAGACACGACCATGTGACCAAGAGACACGACCGTGTCTCCTAAAATTAGTCACACAAAAGCGTTCTTCAATTTAGACACAGTCGTGTAAGCTTGAGAGAAACGTTTCCCAAGTTAGACACGACCGTGTCTAACTCCTCAATCACTTACAAGGCACTGTCTAAGCCAAAATGATCATGTTTTACACTGAAATTGCAGTGTCTTCGCCTGCTTTCAAACCAAATGTGTTAAATCTCTCTAAATATGCGAAAACAAAGACAATGGTAAGGATCCATCTAAAATTTACTAATAAATATAAGCAAATCACCACAATTTATCCAATATAAGATTATAAAATATAGGCTTATCACTATACCTGGTCCTAAAAGCAGTTTTAGGGACATCCTCTTCCCTAACTCTAATATGATAATACCCTGATCTTAGATCAATTTTTAAGAAAATCGTAGCTCCTCTCAATTAATCCATTAAATCATCTATCCTAGGCAAAGGATACTTGTTCTTAATGGTCACTTTATTTAACTGTCTATAATCCACACAAAATCTCATACTACCATCTTTCTTCTTTACCAGGAGCATTAGTGCTCTCCATGGTGACACACTAGGTCAAATGAATTTTGTAACATCCCAATTCTAATATCCCGTTAGACTTGATCTATGCAAGAATATTCAATATTGACAATGTTACTACTAACAACAAAACACATAATATTTACGTAGATAAATAATTATGGAAAGCCACATACCAATAATTGTATATATACATCACAGCCTCAAAAGGGCATATTGTTATACATAACTCAAAACAAACTAAGCAAATATAAATTATATACAAGCTCGGTCCAAAACAACATCTATAATATACTAGTCCTCATACATCTTCTTCTTCCATTTCGAAGAACTTGCACTGGATTTACATGGCAACACAATCAGGGTGAGAAATTACAATTCTCAATAGAAGTATTCCAATACCAGCACTTTATACAATCATACAGATTACACAACCATAAAGTTAACACTTCAATCACAGAAGTACGCAATTGCTCATACAATTGCAATGTCATGATTTCATGTCATGGCAGCAACCGCTCATACAATTATCATGTTATGCCTAATTATGTCTAATGTGTATCTCTATACAAATCCTAAGAGTGAATGCAGATTAAGGATGTCATGAGCCCTCAGACGTATTGAGGATATTACCCACCTCAACTACTCTAGAATATGTTATGATATGCCATGGATTATTAGGCATAGTAAGGATATAACTCACCTCCACTGCTCATCAATGCATACAGATGATATTACTAACCTCACTGTTCAACTATCATGATGAGGAATCACTTACCTCAACATCATGAGGAATTACTTACCTCACTGTTCAATCAATATAAAGAGGATATTACTCACCCCTTTACTCAACAACATAGAGAGGATATTACTCACCTCAATATGGTTTAATCAACATAAAGAAGATATTACTCACCTCAATGTTTCACAATAAACTCATGCAAAACAATCACTAATTATCTACAATAATTAGCATCACAATTGATTTATATGCATCTTAAATTCATTTTACAAACACTTCATCAAATACTTCTGAAAGTACTTTAATACTCTTAAAAGAGCATACATGAGTGATTCCAACACTTAGCGAATATATGTCTATATAGTCATGTCTAATTATTTCCCATAATTAACATTATAAATCAACTTGATTCAATACTTTCACTCTTTATTAAATACTCCTACTAGAGTCTCAATACTCATTAAGAAGTATGAAAGAAGAAAATACACCATTAGAAGGTTCCATGGCATCAAACACAACTCAAAAGTTGTTTCCAGACACCCACGCGATGGCACACCATGTGCCACGCCGCGGCACCCAACCCTCAAGTTAAAGTATTAGTAGGAAATGCTACCCATGCTTCGGCACAACATGTTCCATGCCGCGGCGCACGTCCCCTATTCCACTCACGCCACAACGTGCATAGCAGAACACATAATTTTGCAGAATTATGCAGATATGGGTACTGTTCCATTGGAACCAAACCCTCTTCCAATCACTCAAAACTCTATTCCAAGTGATTTCCAACCTTTCACAATGTTCATCTACACATAGAAACTCTTAATCCACTTTAATTTCACTCAATCAAAGAACTTTGTGAATCAAAATCCAACCTTAACCTAAACCCCCCAAATTTGGCCTAAATGAGAATTAAGGCATTCAAGTGATGAAATACTCATCCTATTGCATCCAACAAACCAATTTTGCCACAACTAAGCTATCCTCAAGCTTCTCATCAAGATTCAACTAAAGAATCACAAAACCACAATTCAAAATCCTATTCCCTCATCAAGTCCCTCATGAACCAAATGAAGAAAATGAAACCAAGAAGTCAAAACAAGGTTTCCCCTACCTCAAGGTCTTGAGGATAAAGCCAATAATGGATTCAAGCTCTTAGATTCTTCCTTGCTCCACTTGCTCCTTCTTCTTTCTCCTTTTTCCTTCTTTTCTTCACATTTCCTATTTTCTCTTTTATGTTTTCTGCTTCTCTCACTCTCAGCCGTGAGATATTTAACAAGGGAAGTCAAATTTGGCTCCTCTTAAATAGGTACCAAAATCCTGATCTGCTAAGAACACCTAAACTTCACCAAATCCAGATTTCTAGCTTCCAACAAGTTTAAAATAAATCCTAAGATTCATCAAAACTCTTCTTGTACAAAACCACCATTTTCCATATCAGCTACTAGTCCAACCGGCATTAAAACACACAACCAGTATGCTTAAAAATGTCAAACTAACTTTGATTATCCTCGAACTTTAACTGCAGCACAGTTCACACATTTGTGACCCGGAAACAAACTCTCCACATTTATTTCCACTAACTAAGCAGTTTAAGCCACTTCTGGAGTAAATAACAGTTATATTTCACGCATAGTATTACAGCAATGTGACTAACGTGCTCAGAAAGTCACAAAACTTAAAAAGCATGATAAACAAGTATTAGTCTAACTCCATAACCATATACAAGCCTAACATATTTTTCAGAGTGTTACAAATTTCTTATCCAGTAACTATTTGATTTGCTTCTTAAGCTCTGTCAACTATAAAGGTGACATCTTATAAGGTGCTATAGATATAGGTCTAGTTCTTGGTATTAAATTTATAATAAACTTTATTTCTCACGCTAGTGGTGAGTTAGTTATCTCATCGGGAAATACTTCTGGGTACTTCCTCATCACGGGTATGTTTTCTAGGTTCTGTTCAACTTCAGAATTTAAGAAAAATAGGAGAACATATCCCTAAGCTCCTTCTATTAAATAGTTTTTAACTTGCCTAGCATTTAAATACATGGACTCGGAAGAAACAATTATAAAATAAGGATCATATATGAAATCAAGGTTTTATCTAAATAATTCAAGGCAACATGATTCACAGACAACTAATCCATACCCAGGATAATATCAATACCAACAAAAGGCAAATAGATAATATTTACAAGGAAAGTCTTATCCTCTATATGTACACAATAATCTAGACAAACATTTGAGGTTGTTACTAGTTTTCCTGCTAGTGTAGAAACAGACAAGTCATAAGGAAGCTCAAACATAAGTAAATCTAATAGTTTCACACAATCATAGGAAATAAAGGAATGAGATGCTCCTAAATCATACTGTATAGTTAAGAAATTATCTTTGATTACACATTTACCTTGTATCAGATTAGGAGATTAAGTTGCCTCTTCTCCACTTAAACTAAAGACTATTCCTTTAGTTTGTGGCCTAGGATTAGGTTTCACTCCCTATCCCTAAGGGTAATTCTTCGCATAATGCCCTGATTTACCACAAGTGTAGCACACAATCTGATCTATCATGCAAGCCATATTACCATGGTATCTATCACATTTTGCACACCTTGGTCCATTAGTTTTTATCTGCACCTATTTTCCTTTATCCTGTGGGTACTTAGACTAAGAACCACCCCCTCTAAACTTAACATCTGACATCTTCCTCTTTTGGAAATCTTGTGGCTTATGCTCTTGTAGAGGCTTAAGGTCATAAGCCTATATAATCCTATAGTTGTTAACCGGAGTAAGAAAGTTTCTTATCTACAAGTGCCCTACGGTTCTCCAAATATCTTCTCTTAATCCTGCCTCAAATTTCACACACTTTCAGTCTCAAACTAGATTGTGTTTAAAATAAAAGGAGAGTTGAGATAATTCTTCAAATTTGGCCACATGTTGGCCTATAGACATACTGCCCGCTCAAGATTCATAAATTCTAGCTCTTTTGCATTCTACATGTTCCTGAGAAAATATATATCCAGGAAAGCATTTCTAAACACCTGATGAGTGTATGAAAATGCTATCTAAATACCCTATTATTGGACTAAAAAGCTAAAATATGAATAGAAATCATTGGAATTAACATGTATTTTTAAATTGAGTTTCTATTTACTTTAGAATACTCTATAGCAGATTTTTGTGTTTAATATCAGAGTTTATAAAGAGCAAGTCAAAGCTCAGTCAAATTTAAAGGAGGATTCTCATGGGGTTTGAGAGCAATTTTGATTTTAAGAAAAAGGTAAAGAAAATATTTAAGCAAAAGTGGGTGACATGAATAATGTGAAGATGTTGTAGCTACTTTCTTGGACTTGGTCTTTATGCATATGGATCCCATAGTTCAAGAAATAATTAAAAAATATGAAAGGCCAATAGTTCAATGGGTCATGGATATCAAATCAAATTAAAATAAAGAGGAAAAAGATCATCATACACCCCTTTTAAGGGTGTATGCACTGTTGACACCCCTTTTAAGGGTATCAAATTTAGTGAGAGAAAGTGATAGAAAAAAGTAAGTATGATAAATGGTATTAAGAGGAGTGTAAAAAGAGGTGTATGCACTGTTAATAGTAAGAATATTACAACTGAAAAAAAAGGTTGAAGCATGTGACTTTGAGGAGGCGGTGGAAGCAAAATTATAAAAAGAAATAGATTGAAGAGCAGCAGTGGGAGGAGCGCCGCACGAGGCCACATAATAGGAGAAAAGGCAACACGTCGCCCAAGGAAGAGAGAAACAGATTAGCAACATAGCGTGAAGTGTAAGACGTAGAGAAAATTTTGAAGTTGTGTACAATGGAGAATATTAGTAAGAAAATTTTGTTGTATTCTAATCTTATTATGTCTTGCTGAATTTTTTATACTGAGAGGATGATGAAATTCGGATTGTTTTGGCATTGCTGATAATCACATATTTGATACATTAATAAACCCTCATTTTTAGTCATTGACACTCTTCATGTACTTAATTGATTGAGTTTGGTTATATTTTGTAAGTTTGGACTCAAATTGGACTTTATTAAATTTTTTAACATGATTTATGTCTCACACTATTTCTGTATTTGGGCCATATCTTGTGATGTAGGTAGTCTTTTAAGGAGATTCTGATGGCATTTGAAATATAAAATAGAGATATACAACTTTCATGAATACCTCAAAGGCCTAATCACACGTTTGGATAACTCAAATTGGAGTTAAAGTAAGAACTAGGGTGCTGATCCTGACATCTTGAACTATGCATACTATTCATGACATATCTCGGGATATAGGAAATAAAATGGGCTGCAATTTTGATGGTTGATAGCTAAGACCCAAATCTACAACTTTCATGTTGAACATTTTTCTAGAATCTGAGGTTTAGTAGGTCATACTAGGCTTGGAAGTCAGAATAGAGGAGCTGTCACTGGGCCTGAGCAGTATGCAGTAATTAGACCATATCTTGAGTTATAGGAATGCTTTTGGCCTCAAATAGCGACATTTGAAAGCTAAGATTCAGGCCTACAACTTTCATGAAAACCACTTGGTGAAAAAATGACGAATGTAATGACTTCAAAGCTAAATAATTTTGGAGACAAAGAATCTCCATAATTTTCTACTCATCAAAAGTTATTTGGCATTTTTCACTAATTTTTCACTCATCCACTCACCCATGATTCAGTCCCCTTGTCATTTTGTATCTCTAATCCTCTATAAAAGGCACCATTGGCAGATCATTTGGGGGTCTTGGTCCTAGAGGCCAAGATCATGCTATTATATTGTTGTAGTTTTTCTTTGTTCTAAATTGAAGTTATGTTCTTCTTCTTCTTCTTCTTCTTCTCTCTTTCTTTCTTCTTGTTTATGAGTAACTAAGATTCATTTTACTTAGGTGAAATGATGAAGCTCTTGGTAATGAAATAAGGTTAGATTACTTTCTTTCTTGTGCTTAAATGATATATTTTCAAGTGATCATTATACGTATTGTATTTTGTTTCCAATCAATTTAGAAACCCTCCTTGTAAAGTGAAGTTCTTGATTTGTTGTAGACAAGAGATTGGCACAATGAATGCTTGAACTCATTTACAAGTGTTGGTGTTAGAAATTCTCCTTGTAAAGTGGAGATCTTGATTTGTTGTAGACAAGATTTTGACACAATGAATGCTTGATCCCATTTATGAGTGGTGGTGTTAATAGATGATTAAAGGAATCATAATATAATTATGTATATAATTTTTAATGAACTTTGAACAATGTATTTTTCGATTGGAACTTCCGTTATGTGTGGATTCTAATTGAGTTATAAAAAGAATTATTATTATTCTTGTTTTATTTACCAAGAGTGGATCTCCTAACCCAAGTAAATCTTTTTTATTTGTTGTGACAAAATATTTACTTTACCTTAATTAATTTTTCTTCATCAAGTCTCTGTGGTTCGACCTCGAACTCACCGAGAATTTATTACTTGAGATAACTTGTACTTGGGTTTGCAACTTAACTTTTAATATCGCATTAAGTTTTTGACACCGTTGTTGGGGACTTGATTTGAAAAATAAATTTTTGGTGTAAATATTTTGTATATATACTAACGTACTAACTTAGTGGGAGAATCTCTCCCTTTTATTTTCTTATACATATTAACAGTGGGAGAAACTCTCCCTTTTATTTTCTGTATATACTAACTTAGTGAGGGAACCTCTCCCTTTTATTTTCTTTATACATATTAACTTAGTGGGGATAACTCTCCCTTTTATTTTTTGTACATACTAATTTAGTGGGGCAAACTCTCCTTTTTATTTATTTATTTTTTTGTAATTTACTTTTTACACTTTATTTTCTTTATTTTATTTTATTTTATTTTATTTTGTGGTTGATTTATACCACACCTTTGTTAATATTTATTTACCTTGTTAATATTTATTTACTTTTGTTAATATTTATTTAGTGGTGGATTATATAACATCCTTGTTTATATTCTTTTCTATTTTAAGTCATTTATTTATGCTTAATTGTTAATATTTAAATGGTCGATTTTACCGCCTACTTGCTCATTATTCTAATGGCAAGTTTATACCGCCTACTTGTACATTTTCTTTTCTATTTTAAGTTACTTATTTATGCTTAATTGGTATTGTGATTTAAATTCTGGTCGTTTGGTTAAAATTAATCCTAGTACTTTATATATTAATCTGTTTCAAAAAATAAAAAAAAAATTCTTAAATTCAAACTTTTTTGACAATAGCCAACCTACCCATATAGGAGTTATTATTACTTTTTTTATTTTTTTCCTTATTTAAACACTCTATTTTCTTCACTTTCCTACAACTCATAATCATTCAAAAAGAGTGTGAGTGTTGAAATGGAGGGAGTTTCTTCTTCTGTTCGTAGACTTACCAATATCTGTGTATTTTGTGGGTCAACTTATGGGAAGAGTTTAGAGTATGTAGACACAGCAATCACTCTTGGTCGAACACTTACTGCGAGGAAAATTCATTTAGTATATGGGGGAGGTAGCATTGGGTTAATGAAGGTTGTATCACTTGCTGCACATTTAAGAGGCAGTCAAGTTTTAGGTATCATTCCTAGGCCTTTAACTCGACAGAATATCATTGAAAAAACAATTGGGGAGGAGCTTCAAGTATCATCTATAGATGAACGAATGAGGAAAATGCTTGTAAACTCTGATACATTCATAGCCTTACTTGGTGGTTTTGGTACTTTGGAAGAAATTTTTCAAATTGTCTCTTGAGCTCATCTGAACATCCACTAAAAACCCATAAGTTTGTTGAATGTTAATAATTTCTTTGATCTTTTGTTATATTTTCTTGACCATGCTATGGAACAGAAATTCATCACACTTTTGGTAAGACGACTCCTTATTTTTGCTTTCATTGTTGATGAGTTGATTGATAAATTAGAATCTTTTGTTTATGAACCTGATCCAGTAACAACTCAGATAGATTGGTCCAAAGGAAGCGGTGAGGGAAGCAGAATAAAAAGAAAGCCAGCCAAGACACTCTAACTATTTAAATAATTACAAGCTTTAGTTTAATTTATCGTACTTTGTATCTGTTTAAATTTGTGTGAGCTTTCTCTTTTCAATAATTGCAACAACAGGTACTTTCTTTTATCATTTACTTTTTTATGTTTTAATATTGAGGACAATGTTATGATCTAGTTGGGGGGAAGGATAGTTGACCCAAAAAAAAGGAAGAAGGGCGAAACTTCAGTTGTACTTGGTCTTTAATTAGATTTGGAGCCCCATGCGAATGCCTGTCCTGTCATAGACTCAGGAGGAGACCTTCGTACGCCAGTCTATAAATAAGGTTCGTGTGCCATGATCTGTAGAGAGCCACATGCTACATTCCCAGTTCTTGGAACTTAGGCTCTGTAGCGCTGTTGGACCAAAAGAGGAGTTCTGTCTTTGCTGTGAAACGTAAATAGCTACTGAGCATTATCTTGTACTTAACTGTATGAGCTCTGATGCGCCAGGTCATGCCGGTGGTGTCGAGTATGCACCTGTATTCAGATTGAATGCCTTTAAGTAGGTGTTTGGACAAGTTGTGTAAATTCTAGCCACAGTAGAGATCTGAAGCCATGCCTTGTGAGGATGGACTGCACTGGTGACACACAGTATAAAGATATGCCACCTTGTATATAGCTTTTGAGTGAATGTTCTCTTTGGTGAGGTCCTTCAGGGGTTTCTAGACTTCTTTACCCTGATGATTTTCTTGAAGTCTCAAAAAAAATAAAATTAGGATGTATGTTAATTGATATGATTGTTAGAAACCTATAGTAAAACCAATTAGGGATGGTAGAGTAAGGAGTAATTTTACTTTTGAGACGCATCTAAATTGGGGTAGTAACGAGTTTGTGTGGAAGTAACAAATAGATTCAGGAAAATTTGCATGATTAAGTCTTTCTTAAACATTACATGCTTGGTCATGGATATTGAATTTTTTTTTGGACTGAGAATGATGGATATATGCCTTATGAGATTTTGAACCTATCAATGAATGGATTGAACATTTGTACCATTCTCTTCTTTCTTGTGTGATTTTTTTTTACTTATGGAATTGTTACTCTAGAACTTGCTTTGATTCTTTTTTAGACTACTTTTTCACTTGGATACATAAACATAATTGAGGTAATTTTCTTGAATTAACTACTTTCACCAAATAGCTAACCTTGCATATTTTCCTTTGCTTAACCTCTTTAAGCTTATTTGACCATTCTTTGTTTCGAACTCATTATGTGCCTTAAATGAAAAACCATGTTCTTACCTAACCTTAGAGAATAAGAGAGCATCGACTTTGTTGTCAGATAAGTTTCTTGAATAAGTGTGGGAGTATGTGTGCAAGATTTAAAAAAAAAAGCTGATTACTGCTGCAACTAAAGAATGCACCTTATGACATATTCATACCTAGAATGAGAGTGAATGCTTGGAAACAACAGGAGAATGTTCAAGCCTAACAATGAATTCAACCTACCAATTGATCTTTAACAAAACATTAGTCAAATATTAGTCATTGCCCTTTATGAGAAAGAAACAAATAGAGAATGAATTAAGAAAATTTTGGGAAAGTTAGACTGAATGTTCTCAAACATCTTCTCTACTCTAACTGTAACATCATGCTCATCTATTCTCTTTGGTATTTAACTTGTCATATCCATATTACTCTTCTCCTTTACCATAGCCCCATTGCAACCTTGAATAAAGTCCTCATGATTTATGTATATATGTTATTTTTGAGTAGCAGAGAAGTAGAAGATAAGTAAGCTTATGGTAGTGTAATTATTCATGAGTTAAATAGAGTGAAATACTAACCTTTTTAAACACTTGAGAGATTGAGAGTGAATTCTGTGAGGATCTATCATTCTTGATTCATTCTTTTCAACTGAAGTTTCCTTGCATGTTGGTTTGAGGTGCGAAGAAATGTTATCTCATGAATGTTTTGATCCCTTGAATGTCTAGTTACTCTTCTTGATTCATTTAATTCTTTAGAGTTTTTAGTTTTTGAGTCTGTGTCTTTTTTTCCCCTAGTTTTGGTCTTATGTGTTTTGCCCAAGAGTGCAAAAAGTTAAGTGTGGGAGAATTTGATAATTACATATTTGATACATTAATAAACCCTCATTTTTAGTCATTTACACTCTCCATGTACTTAATTGATTGAGTTTGGTTATGTTTTGTAAGTTTGGACTCAAATTGGACTTAATTGAATTTTTTAGCATGATTTACGTCTTACACTATTTCTGTATTTGGATCATATCTTAGGATGTAGGTAGTCTTTTAAGGAGATTCTGGTGGCATTTGAAATATAAAAGAGAGATATACAACTTTCATGAATACCTCAAAGGCCTAATCACACGTTTGGATAACTCAAATTAGAGTTGAAGTAAGAACTAGGGTGCTGATCCTGACAGCTTGACCTATGCATACTATTCATGACATAGCTCGGGATATAGGATGTCAAATGGGCTTAAATTTTGATGATTGATAGTTAAGACCAAAATCTACAACTTTCATGTTGAACACTTTTCTAGAATCTGAGGTCTAATGGGTCATATTGGGCTTGGAAGTCAGAACAAAGGAGCTATCGCCCGGGCACGAGCAAGATGCACGTCGAGACCATATCTTGAGTTGTAGGAATGCTTTTGGGCTCAAACTAATGGCATTTGAAAGCTAAGATTCAGGCCTACAACTTTTATGAAGACCACTTGTGAAACAATGACGAATGTAATGACTTCAGAGCTAAATGATTTTAGAGACAAAGAATCTCCATTATTTTCTACTCATCAAAAGTCATTTAGCATTTTTCACTAATTTTCTACTCATCCACTCACCCATGATTCAACCCCCTTGTCATTTTGCATCCTTAATCCTCTATAAAAGGCACCATTGGTAGATCATTTAGGGGTCTTGGTCCTAGAGGCCAAGATCATGCTATTATGTTGTTGTAGTTTTTCTTTGTTCTAAATTGAAGTTATGTTCTTCTTCTTCTTCTTCTTCTTCTCTCTTTCTTTCTTGTTGTTTATGAGTAACTAAGTTTTATTTTAATTAGGTGAAATGGTGAAGCTCTTGGTAATGAAATAAGGCTAGATTACTTTCTTTCTTGTGTTTAAATGATATATTTTCAAGTGGTCATTATACGTATTGTATTTTGTTTCCAATCAATTTAGAAACCCTCCTTGTAAAGTGGAGTTCTTGATTTGTTGTAGACAAGAGATTGGCACAATGAATGCTTGAACCCATTTACAAGTGTTGGTGTTAGAAATTCTCCTTATAAAGTGGAGATCTTGATTTGTTGTAGACAAGATTTTGACACAATGAATGCTTGATCCTATTTATGAGTGGTGGTGTTAATAGATGATTAAAAGAATCATAATATAATTATGTATATAATTTTTAATGAACTTTGAACGATGTATTTTTCGATTGGAATCTCCATTATGTGTGGATTCTAATTGAGTTATAAAAAGAATTAATCTTGTTCTTATTTTATTTGCTAAGAGTGGATCTCCTAACCCAAGTAAATCTTTTTTATTTGTTGTGATAAAATATTTACTTTTTCTTAATTAATTTTTCTTCATCAAGTCTCTGTGGTTCGACCTCAGACTCACCGAGAATTTATTACTTGAGATAACTTACACTTGGGTTTGCAACTTAACTTTTAATACCGCATCAATTGTTATGTTAAATTATTTTTACCCAATTTTAGGATTTAATGCTTATTGATTCTATTTTCCTATCAAAGTATATGAATGAATTTTGAGATACGTTCAGTCATATTTTTCTCATGTTATGCAATTTATTTGTGTTATCTGAGTGTTGGTGGTAATTTTTAGATATCAATTGTGGTTTCTTATTAGGGATATATTTGATGATTTGATAATTTACTATTAATTAGGAAATTTCTATCATACACTTTATTATTATTAGTAGTACTTTATTGATAGATCTTCCATAATCACATGCTTGAAGAATTTATGAGTAAAATTATTTGAGACAACCTACACTTGGGTTTGTAACTTAACTTTTAATACATCTTACATCAATTGCTATGTTAAATTATTTTTACCCAATTTTAGGATTTAATGCTTATTGATTCTATTTTCCTATCAAAGTATATGAATGAATTTTGAGATTTTTCTTTCAATTATCATATTTTTCTCATGTATAGCAATTTATTTGTGTTATCTAAGTTTGAATTTTCTAGTGTTGATGGTAATTATTAGATATCAATTGTGGTTTCTTATTAGGGATATATTTGATGATTTGATAATTTACTATTAATTAGAAAAAGTTCTATAATCAAAATACATGACGTTTATTATTATTTTATTTGTGCCCTATCCTTGTATTTTATTGATAGATCTTCCATGATCATTCGATCTAAGCCTTTCTTTGAGTTTAATTGTTATGGATTGAGTAGATTTATATATGTTATTGATTTGGTGTTTTCTATAGGTTAGCTTGAGTTTTATTGTTATTGCTTATGGAGTAGATTTATATTGTTATTGATTTGGTGTTTTCTCATGATAGGAGGGGCTCCAAACAAGGTTAAATATGAGCAATGTTCATGATACTTGGACCCGAGACAAGGGCGCGGCGCGGCCTAATGAAGTGAACAAATTATTTGGGTAAAATAATTTGGTTACATAGTTAATGTTAAAATACTTTGAATCTTTTTATTTAATCTTAATGGATTTGATCCTAATATTGGCAACTTTATGAGTCATCTTATACATCCATAGTGTGAGAAATTCAATTTGTTCACTTTGCTTCACTTTAAGTTATGTGAAGATTCTGACGTTTATGAGGAATTGTTGGGGTGAAGGAGGATTTCAAACCTGGTGTGCTTTTTAGGTTAGATTGTTTTTATATTATTTTTTCTTTAAAATTAATTTTTATTTACTATTAATCAACACGTTTAATATTTTTCTTTATAGTTTCTATTTGTTCTTTTGAACTATTCTTTATAATTTTATTCTATTTTTGTGGAATCGACATCCTAAAGGGACTTCGCGATTCTGAAAGGATTACCCTTGGATCAAGTTCTTGAAGACTACTCACAATTATCGCATTATTCTTTGAGAATAATCAAATTTGGTTAATGTGTTTATGTTAAATATGTTAGCATATTAGGAGGTGTTTTGTTAGATTGTAGTATGTTAGTAAATATATGAAGAATTGCTAATCAATTTTTTTTTTTTGTTTGTTTTTAAAGTTTTAAGTTTGTTTAGGTTTGTATATAGGTTAGAAAGTTGTTTATATGTTTTAATATGTGTGTAATATATTTTTGCTTTGTGAACAAGTTTTGTTGCCGCTAACTCAAGCTAGAAAAGCGTGTTTCTTTGCTAAATTTAGCTGTGATTTTGTAGTCACGTTCCCTCTTTTATCTTGCTACATCTTTATTTTATTTTATTTTTTGTAGATTTTTTTAAAAAAAAAATTAGTGTTGCATTTTTCTCTACCTTGCATGAATAGGTATAGAGACACCTTGGGTCAATTCTAAAAAGTTGAATCTATGCTTATAAACTTGTGTCGATCTTGTGTAAGTGAAACAATTTAGTCTAAGTCATCTCAATTTTCTATTCATTTGTTTGATACTTCTTCTAATTATTTTTGAACTCCTTGAGGCGAAATCCTAGGTTGAGGAAATGAGCAAACACGAAGATCAACCCACTAAGACCCTTTAGAATTACCTCCACCCTACACACACAACCACACCATCATGCATCATGTTTCTAGCTAATACTCCCCGACTAGATTTTAAAACAGGGATGATACAATTACTCCCTACTTTCATGGCTTGGAAAATGAAAATTCATATTTGCACATTAGGGAGCTTGAGGAAGTAGTTGCGACTTTTCATAATCAAAGTGCAACTAATGACGTTATGAGATTTAGGTTCTTTCCTTCTCTTTGAAGGATAGAACTAAGAGTTTGCTATACTCACTAAGCCCACGATCTATTGGGTCATGGAAAGAGATGACTTAAGACTTCTTTAATAAATACTTTCTTCAACATAAGATCAACGCTTTAAAAAGGTAAATCTCCTGCAAAATTCTGAAGAGGAAGAGGAAGCAAAATTGGCATTCCAATAGGAGCAACGTCAAAAACTTGGACCGAGACAAGGACGCTGCGGCGTAATGAAGTGAACGTTGCGGCGGTACATAGACCGACCCATTGTGCGCCGCGGCACGCATATGTGATAAATAAGATTTTATGTGTTTTTCTCATACTCTCTCTCGGTTTTCTCTATTCGGCCATTTGGCCATTTCTAGTTTTTAGGTTTTGATAGTTTTTCTTAGTTTAGGTTAGTTTTAGGTTAGGTAGCTTGGCTAGATCTTTATTGCTGGTGGATTGGAGTCAAGGATCAAAGGATTGAAGGAGGATTCAAGCTTCAGAGACAAATCAATGAGCTTCTTTCTCTCTTTTCCCTTTCTCTCTTCTCTTCCTTATCTTTTGTATAGAGGAATACTTTGAATCTTTTTATTTATATTAATGATGTGTTTTTCTTTAAGTTTGATGTTTGATTATGGTTCAATCATTATCTGTGTTTATCAACCTTGGGAGAGATTTAAGGAGTTGTTGAGTATGTGTCCTGCTTAGTGAGCTATTTTTATGAGGGACTTACACCTAGAGAGCACCAATTTGTGGAGATGATGTGTAATGGTGAGTTCATACAAAAAGATCCTGATGAGGCCATAGAATACCTTAATGAGCTTGTTAAAAAAGCTTACACTTGGACTAGACCTAGTGCTACTGAGAGCACAAATAAGTTACAACCTGTAAGAAACCCAAATGGTGGTGGAATTTAACATCTCAGGGAAGAGGATAACCTAAAGCTAAGGTTGAGATGCTCACTAGGGAGCTAGAGGTGTTAAAGACTAAGGACTTAAAGCCAACACATGTGGCTAATCATGCAAAGTCTTTTAAACCATGTTTTATGTGTGGCGGACTAGATCACCTCGCCCAAGAGTGTCCCACATTTGCTCAAGGTACCATTCCCTTAAGCTTTAAAATCAAGCAAGCAAACTCTAGATCCTAACAATGAAATCCTAGAGAATCTAAGGCAAGTAAAAATCAATCTTCCTCTTTTGCATGTGATTAAACAAGTTCCTACTTATACAAAAGTTCTCAAGGATTTATGTATAATTAAGAGGAAGCACCATGTGAAGAAGACAACATTCCTGACAAAGCAAGTTAGTGCTCTAATTGAGTAGCAAATTCCTCCTAAATACAAAGATCCTGGTTGTCCAACCATTGCATACAGCATTGAAAATCATGAGTTTGGGCAAGCTTTGTTAGATTTAGGAGCTAGCGTGAATCAAATGTTATATTCTATTTATTTGCAGTTAAGGTTGGGAGAAATCAAACCAACCACTGTGGTATTGCAATTGGCTGACTGTTCAGTCAAAGTACCTCAGAATGTAGTAGAAGATGTTCTAATTTAAATTGACAAATTTTATTATCCTGTTGATTTCCTTATCCTCGACACTAGCTCTGCTGCTGATACTACTTCTAAACTTCATTTGATTTTAGGTAGGCCTTTCCTTGCCACAACTAATCTCTTATTAATTGCAGGAATGAGTTCATGAAGCTATCTTTTGGAAACATGATTCTCGAGGTGAATATCTTCCATATTGCAAAATAGCTAGATGATGATGATGAAGGCCACTAGAGATATATGATTAACTCACTCATGGATATGGGAGTTTCTATAGCCTATGATTTTGATCCCCTTGAAACTCAGGATTATGACACTTGGGCATGACAACAAAATTTCAAGGAGTTTCTTGAGAAAGGTTGGAGCATTGTTGATATAAAAGGTAATAGTCTCATGTTCTGGTCTCATAAAATTAATTTGGAGGAAGGTAAATAGTCAGTCGTTGAAGCCGTAACTTGAGTTGAAGGATCCAGATGCAGAAGAGACTTTAGTAGACGATCCTATCTACCAAAACTGAGGTAAGTTTTTAGTATTTCATTTGTGTTTTGATTGAGTTAGCATAAGTGTCTCCCAGATTTCGAAGCCTTTGTATAGGGATGTAAATAATGTCAGCCAACAAAAAAGTTTAAAAAATTCAAAACCAAAAAAAAAAAATTACGTGCTTGTTTATTTCATTTTACTTTATTTTGTTTTTGTTATTTTTTGTCATTGCTAATCATTGTTAGGGTGTAATTATCTTCTTCTCGTCTTCTCTTTTTAATTGCTAAGCATTTCAGGTATGTGACTCCTCTCATTATTCTACTTATTTCTGTCTCAATAATTTCTTTTATGCATATTAATGATTATTTCTTAAGTCTGAATTTAATTTGAAACATTGAAGATAATATTTGGTTTTGATTGGGGGAGTGAGTTACTTGAATTTCAATCATGTTATCATTATGTCACTTTTATGAGAAAAAATTTTTGTATCATCTTGCTCAACATGTTTCACATTATTTATAGTTGCTTCTGCATGTCTTTTTATTGAAAAATTGAAATAATTAAAAAATTTGATGAAAGCATGTGGATACCATATTTTTGCCGAATAAGTTTTGAGCCAATTATTTTTATTGTGATAGTGTTTTCTTGGTCATCCAATGTTTATTGTGGTGCTCATAATTTTTTTTTCCCACTAGATCATTTCATTATTGCTTTGGCTAAAGAAAAGTTTTATATCATGCTTGCATTTAATCTGATGTCATGTAAGTTAGTAGAATTGCGTGTTTCCTTGAAAGATGATATTAAGCCATTTTTTTTATTTTGAGCCTTAGAATAATGTTTTTGTTCTTTCACATATTGACGTTTGTCACCTCTTTGAGCCTATTTATTGAGTCTTTCTTTCTTAACTCTTTCCCAAAGTGTTTTAGGAAAGAAGTAATATATTATTACAATATGGGAAGGTATAAGGAAAAAAGAGAGAGAAAAATGAAAAAAAAAAGGCAAAGTGAAAGTGCAAAAGAAAAAAATATAGAAAAAAAAAACATGAAGTTTGAAAAAATTAAGAAAAAGTGTGAAGAAAAAAATATTGGTATTGGGGATTAGCCCAAAAAAGTGATTTAAAGAAGGTAAAGAAAGTTGTGTTGAAAGTGTAGAAAGCAAGCTTCTAAATATTCTTGAAACACTTTTGATTTTCATTGTTTTCCTTAACCTTCATATTTGCCCTTTATCTGCATTACAAGCTTAATAAAGTCCTATTTGATCTTAAGGGATTGCATGGCTCTTCCAAGGTTCATGACTTATCTTAAGGTGTGATCTAAAGTTTTTTTCTTGACATCTTTTCATGAAATGATATTTATTCTATCTTCTCAGCATTCTTTCTATCATTTTATATGTGAGATATTTGTTTTGATTTGTGCTTACTACTCTACTCACATATACTTGCTATGAGTGACACCATACTTCTCAATGATTTTCATTGGTGAGTGCAACTCTTGTGAGGATTGTATATGCTTGAAAGATGTTTTATGATGGGGATTCTAGTTGTGATATTTGGAGACAATAAGTATATGTCATAGTAGGTATATTATTCACACACTTTAAGTTTGATGATGGTAGAGTTTTTGTGGCAATTGTAGTGTTCTGATACATGATTAATATTCCTGAACTGAGATAAATCGGATTTGATTAAATTGATTGAAAATATAATTTATTTTGAACTTTGTTTTAAGTCATTTTCATTGCTAAAAACTAGCAATAAGTAAGTTAAAGTGTGATGAGTATATTAAAGTACTCTCTAAATATCTTATTGTTAGACTAAAATTTTAAAATATGAATAAAAATTATTAGAATTAATGTGTAATTTTAAATTGAGTTTCTATTTACTTTAAAATACTCTTACGTATATTTTTATGTTTAATTTTAGAATTTATAAAGAGTAAGTTAAAATCTAATCAAATTCAAGGAGGATTCTCATGGAGTTTGAGAGTAATTTTGATTTTTTTTAAAAAGTAAAGAAAAAATTTAAAGAAAAGTGGGTGACTTGAGTGATGTGAAGATGTTGTAGCTACTTTCTTAGACTTGGTCTTTATGCATATGGATCCCATGGTTCAAGAAACAATTAAAAAATATATGAAAGGCCAATAGTTCAATGAGCCATGGATATCAAATCAATTTCTTTTTTAAAAAAGGGAAGGCTGAAGCCTGTGACTTTGAGGAGGCGGCAGAAGGGAAATTATAAAAAGAAATAGATTGAAGAGCAGCAACGGGAGAAGCACCCCACGAGGCTGCACAACAGGAGAAAAGTTAGCACATCGCCCAAGGAAGAGAGAAACAAATTGGCAGCGCAACATGAAGAGCGAGATGCAGAGAAAATTTTGAATTTATGTACAATACAAAATATTAGTGAAATAATTTTGTTATATTTTAATCTTATTATGTCTTACTAAGTTTTTAAGAGATGATAAATTTTAATTATTTTAACATTACTATGTTGAAATGATTTTACCTAATTTTAAGATTTAATGTTTATTAAATCTATTTTTTATCAAATTATATAAATGAATTTTGAGATGAGTTTAGTCATATTTTTTTCATACTTTATAATTTATTTATGTTATCTGAGTATTAATGGTAATTGTTGAATATCAATTATGGTTTCTTAATAGGGATTTATTTGATAATTTAATATTCATTAAGAAAATTCTATTATACATTTGATTGTTACTTTTAGTGCTTTATTGATAGATCTTCTGTTATCACATGCTTGCAACTAGATGTTCATGAGTAAAATTATTTGGATAAAATAATTTGACATAGTTAATGTTAAAAATTAATCATGGTAAATTCTAAACCTTAGTCATCTTACATCTAGTAGAAATTCAATTTGTTCACTTTGTTTCACTTCAATTTGCATTTAAAATTAATATTTATTTACCATTAATCATTTACTATTTTTCTTTAGTTTCTTTGTTCATTTAATTATTCTTTTAATTTGTTTCTATGTGGAATCGACATCTTAAAGCTGTGCTACAACTGTTGCATTATTCTTTGGGCATAATCAACACCTCCCAAGTAATTTGGGTACCTGATGCCTTTAGCAATGTCCTAGCATCAGTCCACCATCTCTCTGTCTCTCCTACCAATATATAAGAGACAAAGGACACCATTTGCTCATCAGTACATGTCATAATAGCAAAAATATTTTCCATCTCCTTAATCCATCATTCAGCTTTAATTGGATTGTATTATCCTTTAAAGGATGAAGAGTTGACCTTCCTAAACTTAGAGAGATCATGGAAGTTCTGGTTTCACACGAGTCCCATATTATCTACCGGCTGTCCAAGTAGGTTAGTTCACATCCTTTCTAACATTCTATTTGTGATGGCAGTTTGCTCCCTCATAGCAGCAGTAGTAGTCATCTCTCTAAATGCACTTGTCATTTCTGTAGTATCTCCCTTGGCAAGTTCCTTATTAGCACGGGTTCGCCTGCTAGATGTCATAATTTTCAATACACACAAAATAATACATATAGAGTTGATCTGCCTCAATATCATGTAATAGTGCGACAGTAACCATTAACATTCTCATCCAAGGATATTATGTAATTTTATCTATATATCTTACCATCAAAGATATAAAGAAATGTATAACATATAACAAGAACATCTAATTGCGCTAAAAGCATAGTCAGTCCATACCCCAGGCTCAACAGGATGAACTGCTCGGATACCACTAAATGTAACGCCCCAAGACTAATACTCATCATGTATCTGGGCTACAATGAAGCATTTAGGCTCAGGCACGTCACATCTAAATTATTACTTATCTTGGTAATTAATAATACCAATTTAATTCTTACTCAAGCCTTATGATGATTAATTTTTGCTCATATGAAGAGCATGGCTGAATGCCTTCACTAAATTACTATCCTATAATCATTTATTTCTTTATCATCCACATAGTATCCTTTGAGTCCTCTTGATAGAACTCTAGGAATTTGAACAATTATCTACTCAGGTACCATAAAATTTTCATATACTACTTCCAAGTACGAATATACACCTGTAATACTTGATTATATACTTGACATGTATAAGTCATATTAGCTTCAATAGCCTACACAATCCATTACATTAGTATCAAGATACACATTACTTGCCTTGATAAGCATATATACATCATGTACAAATCGCTGTATAAATATAATATATGGCAATGATAAAAAAATATATGTTATAATCTCTAGCTGCCTGATACAAAAAAAAAGCCACTACTGATATCAAAAATGTAGAATGACTCAGTGCTAGGTTAGTATTAGTATCTTTATATAGAGGGCAAATCTCGTGCTGAAAATATCATGAAAAGGAAAAATAATAGGGTGAGAATTCTAGAAATTCTCAGTATTTCTAACAATTATATGTCATCATAACAATTTCAGTTGTTTTGGGGATTCAAATCAATTTTAAAATATTTCATAGAAAGGTGGCTATTACCAAAAATGGTTCATTTCTCTTCCCGATGGCAAAAGTTCAATTTTAATCATTAAACAATATATTTTATAATCATAAATCCAAGCATTACATAGCTTTACAAGCACATCAACCAATAAATCATGGAACTCTCTAGAAATATATTAGCATATAAATCATCTCACACTATCTATAGAATATGTACAATTAACTCAAAATTCAAATATTCATGATCAAATTAATGATTTATATAGCATATTCATGAAGATGTGTCAATACTCAAGCAATACCTTTAATCTTTCCTTTAGTGCTCATTAGTCATCATCTTTCCCAGCTCATTCCCTGGACTCATGTCCTTTTATTTCAAATAGGTAGAAATGGCATGTTACCTCCTTAATATACTAGGTAGAGAGGGCATGTCACCTCCTCAATCTACCAAACACTCAATGATAATCTGCTCATCAGGATGGTGCACCCAGCCTATGCGTAACAGTCTTTCGTTACACAGTACTATCTCAGGTAACCCTGGACAAACAGGTAGAGAGGGCATGTCATCTCCACAATCTACCAAGTAGAGAGGACATGTCACTTCCTCAATCTACTCAACATTTAGGATCACTCCCAAATACGACATTCATTTCCAATATCAAACACTGGCCAAAACAATCAACGGGCTACCCTTCATAAGGGAATAACATTTGAGGATCACCTCCAGGTACAAGGATCATGTCCAATATTTTTTAAACTTTGAGCACTTAACATGTACTTTACATTTTAATTCAATTACTGACTCAACTTTAACATTTTAAAGGAGCATATAAATTTCCAGTACATCATAATTCTTCTCATATAATTCACATAATTCATAAGACGACTTGAAATACTAGCTTCTCACATAGCTTAGATACATCCAAGTTAGTTTCCACAGAGCAAAGAACTCATTTTCTCATTACAAAGACTTGGTAATCGATTACCATGCTTGGTAATCGACAACCACATGGCATTTTCTCAATCCAGAGGTTTGGTAATCGATTACCATGCTTAGTAATAGATTATCACAACTTAATTTCCCAAAACAGGAGCTTGGTAATCAATTACCATGATTGGTAATCGATTACCACGTTGCCAATTCCTCATTCAGACACTTGATAATTGATTACCATAGTTGGTAATCGATTACCATGTTGTCTTTCCATACCAAGATGAGTTATAAGCATAAAAATATCACAAATATCATCAAACACATAATTTAAAGACAAGAATCAATCATTCCATACTCGATCCTTCTAAAACCCTTAAAACCTATTCTCAAGAACATCAATAAGCTATCCATCATTTACTCTTCAATCAAGCATCAAAATCAATTCCTGAACTCTATCAATAGTAAAAGGTATGGAGGTAGAGACATAAACCCCTATATAGGCTCCTTTGAATCCTTAGAATATGCTGGAAGAAACTTGAAATTTTCTTAATGATGGATTCAAGATCACCACTAGTTGGAGCTTGATGAGAGCTTTGGAAAATGAGTTCTAGAAGGCTTTCTAGTGAGGTTTGGAAGTATGATGGCTATGGAGTTCTTTCTTTCCTCTCTTCTCCCTTTCTTTCTTTTGTTGGCCAAGTGAAAATGAAAAGAAAAAATGTGAGAGTGTGTGTTTGTGTGGTGAAAGGCGGTGGAGAGAAAATAAAAAGGAAAAGATCAAGAAACTTATGTGGTTAATATTAATTATGAGAGGTTTTGTCTCTTAGGGATACTTTGATCTTTCATTGATGAGTTTCTAGCTTCCATAGGTGTTATAGAAGATTCTATGATTCTATGAAGTTGCTATACACATCATTTAATAGTTATTTATACACTCCATTTGATAATCATTAGGCTCTATTACTTTTTCTTAACTTAATATAAACTTAAGGAAGTAACTAATATGCTTACAGGTATCTGCCCTAACCCATAATCATTTCTAAATTAATCTTCATCCACTATTCAACAACTCCATAAATTTTTATAATTTTTTGAGCTACTCTCTTATTTAATTTGACCTTTAAACACTTATTCTTTTATTAAAAATATCAAACTAACTCAAAAAATTACAAAAATTAACAGATAAATCACACAAGTACTAAAAAACCACTATAGCAGTCATTAAAGCTAACAAGATAGAGAAGATGTTACAGGTAAAGGGTTAACCCAGTCCGCACTAGGGATGGTAGCCATAGGGATGGAGATCAGGTATACCTCCTTGCTCCCCTCCCCACCTCCCCAATTTCCCCTGTCCTCGCCCATGATCCCCATCTCAGGAGAAAATTTATGTCTGTCTTCATTCCCTGTAGGGAGTTAAAGACTAATAAGGACCCATAAATTATTTTTAAAAAAAAAGAAAAATTAGAAAAATGAATATATGTATATATATATATATATATATATATATAACAATTTCAATTTATGTCTATAACATCAAAAAATTAAGCAACATATTACTACCTAGTGGTATTTTTTTATCTTTTTAATTTTAAATTAATTTAAAAATAATATAGATGAAAATTACTAAAAAGAATAAAATATTAATACATATATATGATATAATCATTAAAGATAATGTAGTAATTTCTTGGGGATGGGGACCCTGCGAGGCGAGGGATACGATCCTCGTCCCTATCCCCGTATCTATCTTGGTAGGATTTTTATCCCTATCCTTATCTCTGCAAGGGAAAACTCCCCAAATTTTGGTCCGCAAATGAGGCAATTTCCGCGATGACCCCTAAATGCAAGGTGATTTCGCCATCCTGAGTCTACACTGGCTCGATCCGCAACAAGTTGTTATAAACAAGCTGGATAAGGTTGGTCTGCGATTTTAAATGGGCCAGAAATATGTTGACCTAAGACTGGACATAGTTAGCTTGTGGGTTAGCCAGTTGGCCTGTCCAGCCAATTACTTAATTTTTTTCTTTTTTAGATTTTTTTCTTTTCTTTTATAATTATTTAGACTTTTGGCCCATTTTTTTGGCATTTGGGCCACTTAAGTCATTTGGTCTAGAGAGATTTTTTTTCTAAAAATTATTGAGCAAAAGAACAAGTTGGAAAAAAGATGCTAAAATAGTATTTTTTTTAAAAAAATAAATATATAAAAGTTGGCAAGTTGGCCTACGAGTTAGCGAGCCACAACCCATTTAACCCATGGGTTAAAAAGACTAGGCTAGTAAGACCGCATTTAAACGCATTAAAAAAATGTCTAGTCCTAAACCACACAGGTTATGGGTTAAATTGGTCGGCCTGTGTGCCACGACTCATTGGCGACCCATTTACCTAGCTCTAGGTGTTTGTATTACTAAACCTAAGGTCTCTAAGTTGTACATAGAAATGGAAAAAGTTCATCTATAGTGAGTTTGTCTCTAAAATGAGAAAGTAAGGTTGTATCCACCATTTGATCATTTAGTTAGTTAAGATTAGGATGCACTTTATTAAACTAAGGATAGATGCACTCTTACATACTTACTTTAAAGATAAGCTTATTTTAGAGAAGTTATTTCCTGTACAAACAATTAGATTAAATACCTTTTATTTTTTCAAGACATTAAATGCATATATTTTCTCATTTAATACTTTTTTATTAAGTATTAAAATGATTATTAAAAGAAAATTTTAGAAGGATATAGCAAAACTTGAAAAAGAATTGAATGTTTTATATAAGAAGTCAAATAATTAATCAGTAAACTTAAGGATGTGTTTGGATAAACTTTAAAAAAAAAGTATTTTTAAGATAATATAGAAAGTATTTTTTTTCTCTTTTCTACTTTTCTGATTTTTTTCATAACCAGCTCATCCTAGCTTCTAAAAAAATAAAAAAAATGATTGTTTTTAGATTTCACTTATTTTAATAATCTTATCCAAATAGTTAAAAGTATTAAAGAAGTGCTTTTTTAGTGACTTTTCTTGTCAAAAAAGCACAAATAAATGTACCCTAAATGTTATTCTCTTTATATATCTTGATTTCAAGTGGGGTGAAATTGAATTTTAATTTGAAGGTACTTTTTCATATTTTATTAAGACTAAGTTAATATCATTTTAATGATCAATTTGATTTATTTACAAATAAAAGTTCAATATATTATCTATTATATGTATACATTTGGAGAACCAAAATAAACATTCATTCTTCATTAATTATCCGAATTATTTGTCTCAGTTGCAAAAGTTACTAGAAATGATAAATAAGATAGCTTTCTACCGGCGCTACACACACGTTAATATTGTATACTAAAAATATGATCTAATATTTTTTAAAATGAGTATCTTTTTCATCATATATATTATTTTCATTCCATAAATTTTATCACATAATAATAATTTAAGATATTATCTGTTTTAATATTGTGTAAGCTTTTTCTTGCATATTCCATAAGAAAATTATGACAATTGGTTCATATTTATAAACCTCTTAATTTTGAATACAACATTAATTGTCATATTAGACCATTCTTCTTCCTTGTCGCAAATAATATTTTTAGTTCATTTCTTATCTTGAAGTAGAAATTTTTCTGATGAAATTGAACTTTGAAGACATGAATATAAATTTCTCTCAAATATACAATTTCAATTTAGATGTCACAAAAAAAAAAGGTCTATGAGGTATTTATATACTAAAAAAATTGTATATGATGCTTGCTTGTAATAATGATTGAGGATGGCCTAAAGTTTTCAATTCTTCAAAGAGATTTTAATATTTTTTATTTAGTATATTACTATGTATTCATTTATCTGTTACATAAATAAAAATGATGAATAGAATTCATATTTTTTTTATCTTCTCAGCTGTTTAGAACTAATGCATGTTAAAGTTAGTATTTTTGGTACAAATGTTCAAGTTGGTTTTGAGAACTACGGTGAGAATTTTACTTTTAAGTCCTACGATGAAATCCTTTTAAGATTTATAATAAGAAATTTATCTCACTCAATAGAAGTTTTGGCATAAAATTAAAAGTGTAAGTAAAGATCAATTTGAAATATAAATAACATTAAACATATATATTTAACGTTTATATTTCAAATGCTAACTCCTTACTAATATAGAGAAATATAAGAAAAAATAAATAAAAATGTTAAGTAAAGTATTAAGAGATATTGATAAATACTTGGAAAAATATGTTTATAGTTCGTAAGAACTATCATGATTTCTTATGATACATTTTATAATTGACTATATCTTCAACAACTTCTTTCAATTTTTTCGATGACCTATAATATGAACACATAAAGTAGAGGAGGAAATGCATAGATGACAAAAGCACAAACTTCCCAACAAACGGCTTTCACATGGTCGAAGTAAATTATATGTATATAAGTTGGTACTAAATGTTGGTTGTAGGTTTTAGAAGTTGAAAAGCTAAAAAACATCTTTCATGGGTTTAAGAAGTTGAAAAGCAAAAAAACACCTTTTATTGCTGTTAAGAGTTAGTTTTAAGTTGGTTAAATCCTGTTAGAAGCGGTTAGATTAATTAGCTTAATTATGGCAGTTAACGGCATTATATATATATAGATGCATTAAGCTCAATTACAATCAAACTTATACATTTTATTCATTGAATGAAATCTCCACTACATGGAATTCTCTCAACTTCTCTCTTTTACAAGTTCAACATGATATCAGTAATTTCTTTTTGAGCTTTCGATCACCATTGCCATTTTTTCTTCTTCTTTCTTGTATTTGCTTTCTATTGTTCTTCGCAAAATGGAAGAACAGATTGTCCAAGTTAGGAACTTTAGATATATATGCTCCTAAGTTGAGGGGGAGTATTGCGGTTAAGAGTTAGTTTTAAGTTGGTTAAATTCTGTTAGAAGCGGTTAGATTAATTAGCTTAATTATGGCAGTTAACGGCACTATATATATATAGCTGCATTCAGCTCAATTCCAATCAGACTTGTACATTTTATTCATTGAATGAAATCTCCACTACATAGAATTCTCTCAACTTCTCTCTTTTACAAGTTCAACACCTTTCATTAAATAAAATAAATATAACTTCTAAAAAATAGAATAAAGTGACAATAGAACTCTAACATCGAATCAAGTATTCACAATAAACCTGCCAAAAGAGTTGTCAACATGGACAATAGTAATGAAAAATCTGTCACATGGCGGAAATAGTAGAATAAATTTTATTATTATTATAGAGATAGAGTATAATAGAATAAGCAGTTTATGAGTCATTTGAAAGAGTTACTACAAATGTCATATAAAAAAATGTTTTGACGAGAAAATAAAAAGAGTTGTTATAAATGAGTTTAAAAACAAAAAAGAAAGAGTTAATAGAAATGATAAATAAATATAATAGGCAGTTTCGAGAAGAAGAAAAAAAAAAAGAGGTTATTTTAATGCTCCTTGAATCAAAAGGTTTTGGCCAAATTGGGCTTTGAATCTGAGTCGCCACATTATAAAGGGTTTTACTTAAGCATGTTTGAAATTATATAAGTAATTAGTCAAAATTTAAAGAAAGGTTTTGGCCAAATTTAGTTTTTATTAGTAAAATTATTTTTGTCTCTCACAAATACATCTTTTGTTAATTTCATCTCTAGGTAATTTTTTTTTTTTCAATTTCATCATTCAAACTTTAAATCCCCAACAAAGAGCACTAACAATCAGAGGTATTGACCAAACTGCAAAGAGCACTAACAAGTGACCTAAAAAATCAAAAGATACACATACAAGCTCATAATGAAAAAGAAGTCTTGACAGACTTATTGAATTCGACCTTGAACATATGAATTGACATGCACCTCAAGTTGCCATAGTTTGGTAGACATCAATTCTGATCATTTAATAAAAAAAGCCACAGCTTACAGCAATTTCAATTGACTAGCATTTATCTTTTCCCTGCACTAGATATCTATTCTTATTGGTTTGCAATTTTATTTTTATTTTTTTTAGACCATAAGATATCTCCACAAATTTTATTCGTTTGAATTGTTCATAAGACTAATACATGTTCAACTGTGAAATCACAAGAGTTAATTGATCTCTCTATAAAAAAAAATTTCTGAAATTTGTACTCGCTTAATTTTCCTAAAAGGTCACGGTTGTTTTACCACATTGATCCACTCTTTATAGGTTGTAATTGTACATTTAAACCTGGCAAGATCCACATGGACCAACACAAACCTTCCCCAGCACCATTTTAAAATTTGAATATGATTTCAATAAAGTCAACTTATTTATAAAGTGAATATGTAAAAATATATTTATCTTTAGATCATTTAACAAGTTAAAATAATAATATACTTTAATTAGATTAAATCAATTATAAATATATTTTTATTTATTAACTTTATAAATAAGTTCATTCAAAAAAAAAACTTTTTACTTAAAATTTCTATACTGCCACCAATAATATTCTTCCGAATAACGTGTTTGGCTCCCCTTTTATTATTTTGGGCCCAACACAGCTGGTGCATATGACAGTTTGGTAGACTTCAATTATCATCCAAGTATATGTCTTTTACCAGTACTACATATCTTTTCAGATCTTGAAGAATCTGGTT
The DNA here is from genome assembly GCA_029884595.1 of Ormosia semicastrata. Taxonomy (NCBI): domain Eukaryota; kingdom Viridiplantae; phylum Streptophyta; class Magnoliopsida; order Fabales; family Fabaceae; genus Ormosia; species Ormosia semicastrata. The sequence continues at coordinate 4,785,876 of JAQQTO010000035.1, read as the reverse complement.
ATAGTTGAGCCTCTTAAAAATCTATTTCTTCACGCTGTTTAATCTTCAACTACCCAAGTTCCCCATCAACATTATTATGAGTCAATCAAAGGGCACACTGGCCAACAACCACTACAATAAAAGCCACTTACGAAGCACCTTGCCGTCAACCATACTCTTTCCTTATAATTTAGCTATATTATCCTAAATTGAAACATTTTTTAATAATTTTTATAATATTTAATATATAAAAATATTAAATAAAAAAAATACAGTCAATATTTTGAAAATATATGGACTCCTCACAACTACCAAGCCCAGAACGTCACAAACTTACACTGCCATAATTTGCACAAGTAATCATACAAACGGCATATTGCCAGTGAGAATAAACACAAATGTGACCATCTTATAAATATATCTACTAAAATCATAAAGGTTCTATTCATGTGGTGGATGAATTGGTCACAAATATAACCATAAATATGTTTCAGAAATGTAAAAGGTTCAATTCCAAGTTTAGCCCATGAAAACTCATTAGACTAAAGAATCTTTTGGTTATTCAATGGATATCCATATGATATCTTAACAAATTTTCACTTTATTAATTCAACCCATGATGTCCTAATCGGTCAAGCCAAATAATAAAATTATTTAGACTAATAAACTTCTGATTTACAAGAGTATAATAAACTTCTACATAACAATATAACATGTGCTTCAATTGCACTCAAAATATAATATAAAACGAAGTAAAAGCAGAGTTCTCTTACCCAACAAGATCTCGTGGCTAGGGTACAACCATCTTAAGTCAGAGGTCTCACCTCACTCGACAAAATCTCATGGTTAGGGTTCACTCATATATCTTTCTTTCAAATCATTCTATAGGTCGACATATATTTTCAGATTTCATTCGTGGTCTAAAAGTTTAGTTCTTCAAAAATTACACGACAATTTTTTTATATGAAAAATAACCAAAGAAATTCATTAGTTTTGTGCAATACTTACTATTAGAAAATTCAAATTTAGAGATGGACAAAATTTATCTTTAAAATGTTAAAATTCTGTCTCTAATTATTTAGAAACGGAATTAAAGACGGAAATAGAGTCGTCGGTAAAAGTGGTGTCATTGATTATTTAGAGATGGATATGTTAATTTCGTCTCTGATTAGAGATGAATTTTTTCCGTCTATAAATTTTAAAGTTCCATCGTTATTCAGTTACCAAGATTCGTCTCAAGTTCTTTAATTAGAGATGAAAAAAAATTCATCTCTATTTTCATCTCTAAATTAGAGATAGATTTTTTCATCTCTATATCCGTCTATAATATTTTTAAAAAATATAAAAAAATAGGCATTTAGCTGGAATTTGCCACAACTAGACGCTTTCATTTTATTCAAAAAAAATTATTTTCCTATGCAAATAATTATTCAAAATCAAAATTTATCATAAATCACAATAAATCATCAATCATTATAATTATCTAAGTAACTATAAAAGATATCAAAGTAGTTGAAAGCATATGAAGTAGCTACAATATCTTATGCATACCATTAATTGCTATTACATTTTGCAAGTAGACTTCTCTGTAACTTTTACAATCACAAGTAATGCAACTCAAAGCAAAATGTGAGCTAAATTTTAGATACCTTAGCATGTCCTAAGCTAAAGATGGGTAGAACTTATCCAATTATAGTTGATATCTTGACCATATATTGCCTTTGAACATGATCTTCCACATGGTGAGAGGCCATAACCCACCTATGATAGAATATAAAGGAGGTAAGAGGTTAGAAAAATATCAATTAGCAATAATGATGAGCATGACAATTTGGCAAAAGCAAGAATTTCAAATATATTCCTCTTCAACATTAATTGCACATTTGTATTCATACTCTTAAGACAATCTATGATTGTTATGAATTTTCTGAGGTGTCGAAGGTATTCCGGATAAAGTTCAAGATTACAGTGGTTTCTTCCTTTGAGCCGTAAAGGTTCATATTTCTCTTGACAAAGTTCCCACAACTGCTTGCCATGAGAGCAATCAACAACCTCATCAACAGCTCCCTGAAGTAAGTATTAGGATAATGCCAAATTAGTAAAGCAATGCTTGTAGCCTAAAAATAAAGATAGGGAAGCAATATGTGATAAGTCACAATATTCACAAGAAAATTATTTAACAAGCTTATATCAGCAACACAGGTGGATGTATCTTCAACCTTAATGCCAATAAAGTCTGCTTCAGTGAACAAACTCTTATTTCTTCTGTTAGTTAACTAGCTCATGCTATGAAAAATGGTGTTCATTTATCGGCTATCCATATCATGTTTCTCATCATAAGTGTCAACAAAAAAATAAAGATACTTATTTGAATTACAAAGAAGGCTATTTGTCACTTTGTACACTAAGTTAGCACTAAGCACTATGACTTAAGGACTACAACCATTACAACAACCATGGAGAATATGATAGCATCTACATGATAAATAGTAATAAGTAGAAAACTCAACATAATAAATGTGGAATACTTTCATGAATTACTAGCACTAGACACCACCAATGGAATTTTATCATTGTTCTACACAAAAATAACACAGGACTAAGTTCAGGTACATATATATAATTCTTAAATCAAATGACACCAAGCATATAGGACAATGACAAAGAATCTGACCTTGTAAATGTCAAACCACTATGTTTGTTTCATAGGATACATGACTCTTATCCCTTATAGTATAAGGCTATGGAGAATAACAGCCCTTAGTTGGGGTAAACGAGCAGCAAGATCCAAAGTAGGGCCACTTCCAGTAAACTAACTGTAAAGGATTATGTCTTCCTACTTAGTACCATAGTTCTCTTCAAGATACTTATATGCTGCTTCAATGTCAGCATAAGTATTATTCTCACTTGGTTGTGGAACAATATCTAGATAACTATCTTACTGGGATCACAAGAATCAAATAAACCAGAAAAAAGTGTAAAGAGTAGTTACCTTCCCCGATGATTGTCCATAGCCAGAGTAGTCGTATATGTATACATTAAACCAAGATGCTTGAAAACATCATTAACATGAGACCTATAAATGTGTTCTTTAACAAACTACATAACTATCATATGATAAGCAAGCATAAAGATGGGCAATCTAAAAAAACATACTGAAATTAGGAGGGGGATCAATTAACCTAATATGACCCAGAATTCCAACCCTAGATCGTCAATTGACCTTGGCTACATGCATGAGAAAGTCAATAGATTATTTTTGTCGTGTCTTACATGACTTGACTTGCATTAGGTTGGAGGTGCACTTATATATTATTATGTTTCCGGTAGATGGCCATAACAAACTTCATGGTATATGATATATCCTCAAACTCCATTTGTTAGATAGTCTAACTAAATTGCAGCTTGTTCTTCCCTACACAAATTGTTAACTTGGTAGGCAATCATCAAAATTGCCAACTATCTGACAAATGCAATTTGAGGATATATTGTTAAGTTAATTATGACCATATATTGGATAGGTTTTAATGCAACCAATCTAACTAAATTCTGACTTGTTTTTCCCTAAACAAAGTGTAACTTGGTAGACAATCATCAAATTTAGCTGATATTTTGATCATACTAATAATGATGGAATGGCACACTCTCACCTTCAAATCATTATCTTCCATTCATGGAAGAACCACAGGAAATGCATGTCTAAAACTCACATACAAAATTTAGTATACTAACAAAGAAAATTTATACATATGGACCATAAACCATCACTTGCCCCCTAACCCAAATGCCAGATAAGATTGAATGCACGATCTAACTGGCTCATGGCACTTTTCACTTATCAAGCCTAATGAGGAAGCTAATCAATTCTTTTATGACACCTAACCTATCAAAATCAAAATCTTGCAAATCAATCTAAGCTAAATGGGAAAATTGAACTGCTAAGATTCAATCTATACTAATGAACTTCTACCCCAAAGTACACACTGTCACCCAATTCAGCAAAAAATCACACTAAATTCCAAATGGGTATCCCCGCTTCAATAAAACCTTAATCAAATGCAATCCATACACTCACCCAAAGATACATTGTAACATTAGTTCATACAAGGATGCATGTATCATAGGAGAACTAAAACAAATAATAATGATAATAAAAAAATGAAATTAGAGAAAAGGGAAAGGAGGCACCTTGAATTACTCCAAGAGATTGACACACAAGTGGATGCTAAACTCGATGAAGAGCTCATACATCTGACTGATATCAACAACATTCCCTTGCAAGTAAAGGATGGTGGATGGGTATACCCTGTACACCCAAAAGAGGTGGATGGGTATACCTGGAGTGTAGAACTGAAATGGGAAGGGAAAAGGTATAGTGGGTGAGTGCACGATGGTGTTGTGGTGGTGGGGTGCTATTAGGTCACAACCGGGGTTTAATGACACCGACTTCGATCCGGTGAGAGGAGCATGGCCGCTGGTGAGGGAGACGAATTTGATAGAGGTGGTGGCAGTATTGGCAGCAGGGATGTCGAGATGCAACGTTGGTGGAGGGATGATAGTGAGGGAAGATGCAGTGTGTGCAGTGTTGTGGAAGGTGGTGGCACACTGCGGAGTGGTGGTGTTCTGCAGAATGGTCTGGCCATATGGGTAAGGTGTAGTGAGTGTTGGAGAGGGCAAGAACACAAAGAAGAGAAACTGTTAGGGTAAGAATAACTAGTTTACTTAGCCGCGTTGTGTTTTGAGTGTATAGGGAATGTGATCTCGGTTAAGTCTGAAGTAAGTTAACAATGTTGTTTTGCAAAAATTTTAAAAATTATGACTAATTTTCTAGTCACAAAATAATAAAATAAATAAATTTTATAATATAATAAAATAATTTTGTAATAATACAATTAGAAATTGTGACCAATAATTTTGGTTAGAAATTTTGATCACTATTTTAGCATTTTCTAGTAGCATTTTTTCAAAAGCCTAAAGTTTAAAAGGTTGATCCGTCAAGCCCAAAAGGCTTTTCATCTTAAATTTATAGTTCATCTTTATCATTATTTTGCATGTAAATAATTATTATACTTATATTCTTTTTATTTTAAAATATATGAATTTCTTAAAAAATATATTTTTATTTATTTAATAATTTAATAAAAGAATACTAAGAAAGGAATCACAAGTTTGATACTAAATGACAAAAACAAAAAAAAAAAACAAAAGTTTAATCACAAACTCAAAAATGAAAAATTAGCATAAAAATATAAATTACACAATAGTTTACATTATGCTAAATATGAAACATGATTACTAATGCGTGTTGATCCGAGCACAAGGGGTTCGAGTTTCTTAAGCATGTAGTCCTGATTTCGATCCTGGGATTCGAGTGTAATGGAAAAAATATCATTGAAATGAGTTCTTGTTTAAGTGTCTGATCGTACTCTAGGAAATTAATCTTTCACCTATTATGTGGGGATACTATGGGAAACCATATATGTGTGTGTGTGTGTGTAACATGATTTTGCAAATATTATGTTAAATTAGTTTCTAATCTGTGAATTACTTCAATAAATTCATGTAAAGATATATATTTTTAATAACTTGAAAGGTATATATGCTTCTTCAGTACCTTCACAAAATGATATATTTTTTAATAGGTAAATCAAATTTTTCATATTATTTTTTTAATTTCTTCAAATAATATTTATTATTTAAGTAGTAATTTAAGTAATAAGCAATTTAGAACTCAATCAAAATGCACTTGTGAGGAAGGGAAGCTCCTATACCATAAGCAAGTATAGTCTAAAAGCAAAAATGTGTGATGAAATCTTATAAAATGAAAAAAAAATCATCTCTAATCTTTTTTAAATATATTTTTCATATTAGTTTTTTAATTTCATCAAATAATATTTATTATTTAGAGGCAAAATATTTTCCTGTCTAACTTTATTTCAAATTAAAATAATAATATTTATTATTTAGAGATGGAATATTTTTGTCTCTAACTTTATTTCAAATTAAAAAATAATATTTATCTTTTAGAGACGAAAATTAGAGACGAATTATAACAATGACAGATGAATTTCATTTTTTATGTCGTCTCTAAATGATTTTGACTTTTAAAACTAATTTATTGACCAAACTAAGATAGTATTAGAGACAGATTGTGTCAGAGACGGAATCCGTCTCTAATAAGCAAAATTAACATTTTGTCTTTAAATTATATTTTTTGTCTTAATTTTCGTCTCAATTAGAGACAGAAATCTTTCTGTCTCTAAATTGGATTTTTCTAGTAGTGACTGCAAGAATGAATTTCTTTGGTTTTGATTTTGATATAAAACAAAAATTAATATAAAAATTAGCCATGATGCATAATTTCTTTCATAATTTATCAAAAGCAATAAATTAAATATAAGATAAAATATGTTTGAAAATAATACTTGAGAATAAAATATTTATATGGATGAACAACTCAAAAAAAAAATTAATGCATAAACATAAAAGATATTCTATACTAGAATAGTGAAAAGAAGATGTTACTATTCTAATAGAACTTCCAAGTTGATCAAGCCAAGTCATTGCTCAAATGGTAGAAACCGATGCTTATAACGTGTTATGAAAATAAGCATAAACGATTCAAGACAATTCTAGGGATAGAGAAAAGGATAAAAAGAAAAGAATGTGATTGATCAATATTAATTATGTGTATCACATATGGCACCCAAATGAGTATTTGTAGTCCAAGGATAAGATAATTAACCAAAATCAAATTAAATCCTCATTAGATACAAGTTTTCCTATAGTCAAATCCCAGTTAGATACAAGTTTTCTTATAGTTAAATCCTAATCATATTAGGATTAGATAATAGTTTCCTGGAATAGCTTTTGGATATTCACTTTTCAATAATATTCATAATAATATACAGAGAGAAATGACCAAAGAAAAGATAATGAAAATTCTTTTTGTTCTTCTCTTTTACTTTATAGGTGTGTGTTTAGATTAGCTATGAATAAATGATAATGTTAAAAATCGTCTATGTGTATTATTGATTTTTAAGAAAATCAATTATGAGGAAATTAATTTTTTGTTTGCATTTGTTAATTCATAATTGATTTCAAAACAAAGAGCTTTGTCAAGATTGGATTAAAAAATTATTTTTATGTATTAAATTATCAAAAGATATATGAAATAATTAAATAAAATTATTTAGTTGAGGACAAAATTATATTTATCTCCCATAGATATAAAATAATCATAACAAATTATAAGCAAAATGTTAAAATCCCACCTAAAAAATGTAATTTTTCACTGTATGATGAATAATCAATGATTATAATCAATTTCTGGTATTGTAATTTTCCAAAATCAGCTTTTAGCATTAAAAAAGATGTCATAAAAAAATTATTCATTTCCAAGTACCATCTAAGTAGTTGGTCATAGCAACCAATTCAACCAGTAGCATTAAGTAATGATACCTGCACAAATTTATTTACATACTTTTATGCAAATCATTAAATAATATCTTAGTCTCATTATAATATTTTTAAATGATATTATATACGCATCTCACTCGTTTTACATGCTGTTATATAAATCATTGAATAACATCTTAGTCTCATTATAACATTTTTAAATAATCCAAATTATGTATATATCTTAGGGGTGATTGCGGTTTGGTTTGAATTGATTGAGTGAAAAAATCAATCGATCTAAATAATATTATTTATATCAATTTGGATTAAATTGAACTAGTTATATTTTGAAAGTCGAATCAATTCAATCTAATTTAAATCAGTTTGAATTGGATCAGTTTAATTAATTTTTGATCAAATATTTTTTAAACATAGAATTTCATAAGTTAAAAACCATTTAACTTATTAAAAATAAAAAATAGAAAATAAGAAAATTAGAAAATAGAAAAAACTCATTTCATATGTTTAAAATGATTTTTTTTTTTTTTGGGTTACAAGGAGGGGCCAAGCCCTGAGAAACTAAAACACTATGGGGAAAGCTAACACCAGCTAAATCATCATTAAGAAGACGGCCACACCCCCCCAGTAGGAGCCTCCAGCAAATAAGTGCCAATATGATGAGAGTGTCCAAAATTGGCCAACCAATCAGCAATTCTGTTGCCTTCTTTGAGAGTGTGAGTAATTTGAACCCTCCCATCTCTATTAAGTAAATCTGAAATAAGGACCACCATTTGATGACAAGAATGAGTAGAATCACAACCTTTAGTGACAAACTGCATAGCAATACTAAACTTAGATCACATAAAATGATATTTAATGATATAAAATGAGAAAAGTGTATGAAAAATTAAAGTTACTATAAGTAAAAGTATAAATTCAATAACAAATAAATATACTATATAATATTAATCAGTTTGAATTAGATTTGATCAATTTTAAAAATCAAAATTGAAAATCGATTCAATCAATTTAATTAGATTTTGATTTTTCGATTCGATTTTCAATTTGATTTAGATTGAATGCAATTTATTGGATCTATTAATTCTAAAATTCATGACATATCTAACATTTATATAAAGAGTTTTAGGGTTACTTTGAAAAGGTATCAGTGAGAAGAAAGTCATCGTTGAAATCCTGAAAAAAAAATCGATAAAAGAGATATATTATTCTTATCTCATAGTAGTCGCTCATGCGTTAATATCAGTGGGACAACTATACGCACTTGAGTGATTAGGAATAGGAGTCTCTCCCTGTATATATAAAATAATTAAAATGGGTTAAACCTACCCACTATGGCAAACTCATATATAGGATCCATAAAATAAAACCCACATAAGAGCAGTGTTTTAACAACAATAGGCACATTAATAATATTGATCACAATTTGAGCTAAACAAAATGTTCTAATAATTTTGATATCCAATTAATCTAGGTTTTATAAAATTACAATATGATTTATGCTAGTCCATAAAAAATTATAACATTCTCCCACTTAGATAGCATAAGTCATATTACATCACTTTAATAAGAAAATAATTATCTAGATTAATCAAACAATATGTAGCCACAACATGATGTCAAAATCGAGCCACCACTCTCAACAAATGGTCCAAAATGAGACTACAAGCATCTCAATAATGCAAAAAATCATACTCGAAAGAGTACTGATATCATACATGCAAGATATTCATATTTCGGTGATCCGTCAAAATGTGGTAATATGGGTAATGGGAAAGCACATCCAAAATTGCATGTCAATATGTGATCAAAGTGCATTTGCTAACCAAGTAACCCCCAAGCATCTGCCCAAGATGCTTTCTGAGATTCAACAAACATCTCAACACAATAATAAAATGAGATTCAGTTCAAAATGTCTCCACAATATGCCATAAATAAATAATACTGTGCATATAATAATAACAATCTTATATGGCAACAATAATAATAATAACATAATTGTTTAAGGTCTCGAGACATAATAACAAAATGAGGTCACAACAAAATTACACAACAAACTCCCTCAAACCTAAAACATCAAAAGACCTCACTATACCCACATGGATCACATGATCAACAAAATTTTGACAGTTAAACCTTCGGTTAGGGTATTTGTACCATAAGTTATATAGGGATATACTCGACATGAGTTTAAAACTCCAAAATCTTATCTTTAACAAACATATACTTTGTGTCAAAAGCTTCGAGCGCTTAAAACTCTTATTGATTTAAGATAAGTACATTACGATAGAGTTATCACAATAGATAGTAAGAGGCTTGAAAATACTCTCCACAATAGAAAATTCAGTAATCAAAATTTTCAATCATACTGTTTGACGCGTAGCCTCATAACAAGCTATATACTCTACCTCCATAGTGAAAGTAACTATAAGTGTCTGTTTAACACTCTTCTAAGAAACAACTACTACTCCCAACACAAAGATATATACCCTGATGTAGACTTGTGGTCACCTGGACAACCACTATAATCAGAATCAGAATAGCTTATCACATCAAGGTGATCCGATCTCCTATATGTAAGCATATAAGCTTTGGTACCCTATAGATACCTCATAACTCGTTTTGCAGCCTACCAATAAGCCACACTAGGTTCGCTCAAGTATCTCTCAAGTACACTAACAAAGAAAACAATATCAGAACATGTACAAACTTGAGCATATATAAGGCTACCAACAACGGAAGCATATGAGACCTTTTCCGTTTTAGCAACATCTTCATCATTTTGAGGGCATTAGGTATTAGAGAGTCTTTCACCCTTTTGAATGGGTGCAGCACAAGAATTACAAGGTTTCATATTAAATGTATTCATAATTCTTTTAATATGAAACTTTCTGAGATAAGCCAAGAATACCACGAGATTTGTCACGGTGAATCTCAATGTCCAATAAAAAAGAGGTATCACCAAGATTTTTTATAACAAAGTCTGTTGTCAACATCTACTTAGTCTCATTCAAAAAATCAACATTATTACTAGCTAATAATATATAATCAACATATAAATCAAAAATGATGAATCTGCTCCCACTAAACTTCAGATAAATGCATTAGCCAACAATATAATCAAATTTCAAGTACCAATGCTTGGAAGTCTGTTTCAATCCATAAATGAATCTTTTCAATTTACATACTATATGATCTTTATCATCTTCAACAAAAAAACATCAGGTTGATCCATATACACATCCTTATACAAATCATCATTTAGGAAGACAATCTTAACATTCATTTGATGAAGCTCTTGAACAAAATAAACAACCAAGGTCATCACAACACGAAAAAAAGTCTTGAGTAGAGACCGGTGAAAAAGTCTCCTTATAATCAATGTCTTTCCTCTGGTTATATCCCTTAGCAACAAGTTTGACCTTATATCTCTTAATTTCATCTTTAGCATTACATTTGATCTTAAAGACCCATTTACAACCAACAGTTTTACAACCAGTAGGCAACTCCACCAATTCCCAATTCTTTCTCATAGAAGCCAACTCATCCTCTATACCCACTAACCATTATGCACTATCAGGATTAACCATGGCCTCTTGAAAAGAAATAGGATTAGAATTCTCAATTGAATTAAACTCATACTCCTGCAAGTACACAATATAATCCCTAAATCTAGTAGACTCAGTGGATAAAAAAACTCGCTCAGATCTTCTCAATGGAGTCACAACAACATCTGGAATTTGTACATTATTTTTGACTTATTGAGGGATATCGACATTATCAATAAGATCAACAACATCATCATTATGGATCAAAAGAGATGACATTATCCTTAGAAAGGGATCAACAAGAATAGGAACAACAACATGCTTCTCTCTGAAATCAACAATACGCGACTTTTGAGTTCCACCTTGCTCTAAGTCCCCTTCAAAATAGACAGTCCGATCAGATTCAATAACTCTACTAGTATAAGAAGGACAATAGAACTTAAAACCCCTTGAGCTAATATATTAACTAATGAAGAAATCACTAATGATTTTGGGATCAAGCTTCTTTAAATGTGTGTTTTAAGGCCTCACCTCTGCCTTACAACCCCAAACACGAAAATGCCTCAAAGTAGGTCATTGCCTAACATAAGCACATATGGAGTCTTCGACACAGATCTATTTGGCACATGATTCAATATATAAGAAGCAGTCTTTAAGGTATCTTCCCACAAGAATTTTGAAAGAATAGAATGACTAAGCATACATCTCACCATATTCATAAGAGTACGATTTTGCCTTTCTGCAATAGAAATATTGGGCCTACAAATATCTGTAAGAATTAACTGTAGTATTCCTTTACTCGTCATAACCCCACTCCTTCTGGCTCTAGCTGTAAGTTTCCCTTTTATACAAACAACATAGGTATCAAAAATAGAGAAATCTAAATCATGAAGAATATTCTCCTTGATCAACCTCTCCATTCTCTCCATAGATATATGTCCTAAACGTTTGTGCCATAAGATAGAAGAGTTTTTTTAGAAATTCTATCATGCTTGTTCCCAACAACATTGTTGATATCTAAACGTCGTTAGATCAATAGAAATGTGTCAATATTCTACATGTGTCTGAACTCAGGACAAGTCGATCTACAAAAGTCCTAATTTTATTTTTGAAATCAATCTAAAAAAAAATAAATTAAATATCACATATATTGGGATATTGGGTTTCTTAAATTTTCAAACCTCATAAGATTTCTTGATAAAACAAAAAATTGATAGTCATAATTAGGATTAAAAAATATTGGCTCTGATACAAATTGCAAGAATTTATTGGATCTATTAATCTCAAAATTTATGATATATCAAACATTTATATAAAAATTTTAGGATTATCTTGAAAAGGTGCTAGTGAGGAAATCATTGTTAAAATTCTAAAAAAAATTAATAAGAGAGATATATTATTTTTATCCTACAGTAATCACTCACACGTTAATATCAATAGGACAATTGTATGCATTAGAGTAACTAAGAGTAAGGGTCTCTCTTTGTATATATAGAATAATTAAAATGATTTTAACCTACTTACTATGACAAACTCATATACATGACTCATAAAACAAAACTCACATAAGAGCAGTGCTTTAATAACAATAAGTCCATTAACAATACTGATAATAATTTGGGCTAAACAAAATATTCTAATAATTTTAACATTTAATTAATCTAATTTTTATAAAATTACAATATAAATTATGGTAGTTCATAAATAAAAATTCTAATAAAATTATATCTCACATAATTATATAAGTAATTTTTTTTTCATTTGCATCCCAATGTCAAGAAGACGTTTTTTTATCGAAAAAGATAGTTCTTGTGCTCCATTACCATCGCAAATGGTGGCCACTAGAGTCAACATCGTATGTCAGATTATCAACCTTATCTCATTTCAATTTTTTTTAGTTTAAATTAATTTATAAATCTCTATATTTTTTTAAAGTAAGTTTACACAATTTAAAAATTATAAATAACTCTTTATAAATAAAATTAATATTTTATTAGTATGTGAAAACATTATTTATAATATTTTATTGGTATATCAAAGCGTCATTTATAATGGATCAATTTTTTTCTTTTACTAAAACGACATTTAAAATGGACTAGATGAAATATATATGAAAGGCTTGTGTAACGAATGCCTCAAATGCATTGATTAAATATTAAAAGTGACAAATATTAAATAAATGAAAGGTAAAATATTTAATACATTATAAATTCAAAAAACTTTATTTTTCTTTTAATACTTGCTATGTTTTATTTATTAATAAGTACTATAAGGGTACACTTGTCACCAAAACTCACAGATAAATACTCTAAAACTTTTATGTACCAAGTAGAGATGTAAATGAGTCGAGTCAAGTTAAACACTTAAAATTCAGACTCGGCTTGTGAAAAAATAGACTACTCAAATTTGACTCATTTTTTTAAACGAGTTAAATATAAAATTTAGGTTTGACTTATTTAAAAAATATAAAGTTTGAGTTTGACTTGTTTAGTTTGGTTATAGCTGGATTAATTATTTTTTCTTTTTATCAAATCTCTTTGAAATATTTAAGTTTATAAATTTAGTATTTAGTAAATATTTTTATGCTAGAAGATAGTGTAAAAAACTAAAAATAAAAATAAAATTTTTTTTTATTCATAATTCATTATATAAAAAAATTCATAACTTTTTTATAGAAGCTTAGTTAGTAATAATAACAAATAAATTATTGTTATTTATAATTTTTATTTAAGATTATAACTTTTTATGATTTGATTTTTAGTAAATAATATATATACACTCATATATAAACTGTTCACAAACTTTTAATGACAAGCTTATAAAACTTGAACTTCATTTATTTATATATATAAATGAGCCTAATTATTTAAATTTAAGTTTATTTATTTAGTTAAACAAACGAGCTTTATTGAACATTTAATAAATTAAGTTCGAATAATTCACACAAATAACTCAACTCATTTACACATCTAGTACCAAGATAATAATGTGACTTAAGTTGCTACCGAGTTAGAAATCGTAGTTTTGCTCTCAATTGTTTCATTTGTTTTTGGCAACTTAGAGACAGCCCTTTCAACGTTAGCCGTTATATAAAATACTTGTCGTATTAATTGGAATTTAGAATTAAGGCGGGGCCCAAGTAGGCCAATATTTATGAATATGATAATAACCATAAAGAGTTTAGGTACTCATCATCAAATTGTTACCTGTGAACATTTTCAGTACTGGAATAGAGCTAGGCGCAATACATGATACATTATAAGGACGATCGAATTACTCATTCTCTTTATGACGGAAATAGGCCACAGACCATCTAATTATACATTATTAAGTTTTCTAATACACACAAACATGACAATATATATAATTTCTTCAAGCCTTCTTGCATTTGAAATTCAAATTCTTTTATCAAATTCCTCTTTTTGTTATTCTAACCTTCAAACCATGCTTCATAAGAAGTACAATTGAAAGGCTCGGGGTAACAGGATGACCTTTCACCAGCTGGACTCGATAGTTGCACAAAATAGCAGTTGCCACCATCTTCATTTGAATGAAGGACAAGTCCTTTCCCAAGCAAGTTCTAGGTCCTGCATTAAAACTAATGAATTTGTAAGATGGTTCATAAACAATGCTTCCTCTCTCAGAGATCCATCTCTCTGGCTTGAATTCCAGGCAATCTTTTCCCCATATTTCTTCAAATCTCCCCATAGCATACAAAGAAAATAATATCATTGTATTGGGATAAATACGGTGACCACTGGGAAGTATGTCAGCTTTGATTGCTTGCTTGAGCTCAAAAGGTATGGGTGGGAAAAGCCTCAGAGCTTCGCATATAGCACCATGCAGATAAACTAGCTTTTTCACCTCCTCCACGCCTAAAACCCCTACCTTCTCTTCTTTGGCCCCAAAGTTTTGTTTGATCTCTTCAAGAATCTTGGCTTCGACTAAAGGGTGTGCAGCAACAAGCCAAAAGAACCAAGTAAGAGCTGAAGTTATGGTATCTCTCCCTGCTACAAAAAGATTGAATGCTGCGTCTCTTAGAAACTTGTGGTCATGTACTCGACCCTTTTCCTCTCTCATCAAAGCTGTTAGCAAGTCAACATGAGCTTCTGCCATCTCATTTTGTTTGTGCTTGCTTAGCTCTTCACGCTTGGATGCTATGCATGCATATAGGAATTGGTCAAATATTTTGCATGCTTGTGTCATCTTCTTCTCTTGACCTATTTGAAGCCATTTTTGCAACTTCCAAACACTTTTTGGCACACTGTGTCTGTAGAATATGCACTCCTCAGCTTCGTTAAAAGCCTTCTCAAATGCAACTTCAGGGAAGTCAATGGAAAGGCAATTAGGATCATATCCTAAAACTATGGAGCATATGTTATCGAAGGTGAAGCGATTGAAGACATCTTGTAGATCCACCACGATTCCTTGTTGCTGTACATGATCCAATATCGGAAGTAAGCTATTCTCCACCTTCTTCTGAATGGTTTTCTCAAGAAACGCCTCAAAACTTCTGTGTTTGAACAAAGAATGGAGCAAAGACCTGTTGTATTTCCATGTCTCTGAATCAGCAGTGAAAATCCCGTCTCCAAAAGCCTGAAAAATCTCACGAAACTCGGGGCCCTTCACGTAGTTGTCAAAACACTTGCTCATCATGTGGTGTACATTGATGGGGTCACTCGTGACCATATAGTTCATGTTCGTAAACCAAGGTCCTATGAACTCCCCAGTGCCCCCACGTCGTTTCAATATCTCGGTTATAAAATCATGGATCTGCCACAAGTTCCAAAGGAGTTGTGGCAACATGCCAAGGATAGGCCAGTTTGTGAGGAGGGGGGTTCTGCAACATTGTCTTCGATGAAAGAGATATAGGAAGCAGAGGAAAGCTGCAACTATTGCTGCATAGCCAAGCATGGCCATAGTAAATCAACAAAAGAGTTTGTCTTAGATATGTCTGAGGCTATAGGTGTGGTTGGTACGTCTATTCTTCTCGTGTGTGTATTTGTCCCTATATATAGAATTAGTTTTTCTGTTTATCTAATTTTTTTTTTTAATTTGGTATCAGTATTGAAAAGTTGGCCCCCAAAAGGTAATGTTTACTAGCTACTCGATTTAGTCCACAAATTATATTGTAAGTAGAAAGAGGAGCACAGTAAGAGTGAAAAGGTTGGAGTGAAAAAAAAAAGAGTTGAGAAAAAAAAAAGAAATAAGAAGAATAAAATATTTTTACCTATTATATCGTGTAATTTCGGTTGGAATATTAATGCTCAAAACATCAATATGAGCATTTTAAACGCCTCCATTTGGTTTAGAGGGTTCTCAGCTTAGTTAACTTTATATTATGAGCAATTTCACAATGAAATGATTGTTCAGAAATCATTCCAACTTATGTATTATAATTAGAGATCAAATAACCACTTATAGCGGTTATTCGATTTAGTTTAAATCAAAAACTAAACATATAATTGTTACATTTTCAGTGGTTATTAGGTGTAATAATTATGTTAGATTGAATTTTAAGAAAGTATTGATATATTGGTGTTGTTCATAAAATTTTAAATTTTGGTAATTAGTCAAGTACTAAATTTCATGTTTTTTTATAAAATAAGTATGCTTAATCTCAATATTTGGAACATTTTATTAATGTGCAAGTTATTTTATATATTTGTTTTATAGAATGATACCTTTTGTTCTCATTATGCCAAAAAAAAAATTAAAAAAAGAAGAAAAATAAAATATTAGAAATGCAAAAAAAATTAATAAAAATAGAAAAAGAAGAGAAAAATTACATTATTAAAGTTTCCACTCACTTAACCCAAATTTTATTATTCATCTCAGTTCAAAATGAAAAAGACAATTTGCCTCACCTTTAAAAAAAATAAAATAAATGAGGTATCACATTCACGTGCCGTCACTCACGGTCACATGTCCACTTGCATACATCTTTTATCTTTTTACTAAACTAGTTGTATACCTGCACCTTATTTCACAAATGACTTCTGCCTCACCCTTACACAACGTACCCTCTCTACACTAACACACAACACCTTACTTTCCCGTTCCTGGACTACGATCCTCTCCATTTCTAAAAATAACTGCACCAGGTGCAGTTCTTAATCTAAGGGATAAAATTTTTTGACTTATATTTTTTATTTATACATTACCATTCCCCAAATTATTTTATACTGCTAAGATCACCTACAGTTTTTTTAAAACTGCAGAGGATCCGTTTCCCCCGTTCCTTGTCCCTGCCTCTCCAGTTTACCTCCATCCCCGCCCCCATCCTTTTTTAAGGGAAAAAATCTCCATATCCCTATTTCTTGTAGGAGGCGGGGACTTGCAGGCCCCAAATTATATTTAAAAAATTAGAAAAATGGAAAAAAATATAAAAAGTTGTAAATAGATTTAATTTAAGTCTAAAATATCAGTAAATTAAAATAACAAATTACTATTTAGTGGTATTTTTTTTACTTTTTTTCATTTTAAATAAATAAAAAATAATATAGATAAAAATTATTAAAAAACAAAATTTTAATACATATATATAATATAATTATTAAAAATAATTTAATAATTTTTAAGAACAATGACCCACGGAGATACAATCTCCGGCTCGTCCTCATTTATACATCAAGAGATTTTTATCCTTGTTCTGGCTGCTGTAGGAAAAATTTACTAATTGTAGATTTTCAAATAAGACGGTCCCGTGAATATCTATATTTATATTTTTATATTAAATAATTTTTTTTTATATTTTATTTAATATTATTTATTATACATATTTTTTAATATTTTTTTACTTAATTATATTTTTTAAAAATAATATAAATAATAATTACACCTCTTTTAAAAAGTGTAAAATAATTATTTTTCCGGGAATATCCCCAAAATGCAATAAGATTTTACTATTGCTACACACAAAACAATACACACAATGTAGCGAGGACAATGCTTGTTGCTCCCCACGACACTGCCTCACACATTTTCATTGGTTCCTGTTATAAAATGTCAATCAATAGACACCAGGGGGGTTATTCTGGCTTGGTAGAGAAATGAGAGCGAAAGGGGGAGAGAGAGAGAGACAGGGGCCTATTTACTTATTGGATTTATGATTGATTCTCATGTGGAATCATCGATCATCATAAATTAATACAATATATAAAATAAGAGTTCTAATTTGTAAAATTATGAAAAATAACAATTTCAAGTAGTGTTACTAATATTATTTTAATTTGAATTTTATTATTATTTTATTAAAAATTTGAATTTTATTATTATTTTATTAAAAATAATTAAAGAAAAATATAAAAAATTTGTCAATTATCATTTTTAAGTTATGTTACCAAGATAATTTAAATTTGAATTTTATTATTATCTTTTTAAATAAAAATTAAAAAAAATATAAATTATTTTAAAATTCTTTCTTACAAGTGTCATTTTTAGATTGTGTCATCATTAACTCATTACAAATTTAAATTTAAATTTCATTGTTATCATCTTATTAATATAATAATGATAATGATAATGATAATAAACACACAAAAACTTTTTTGAGATATCTTTATAGAATAAAAATAGTTTTGTTTTGGTGTCAAACCACCTTATAGTATACATAGATAAAAAGTTAAGGGAGTTAGTAATAGTTGCAGCCTATAAAACTCAACATTTTTTCAATAATTTTTGAAATTTTTAAAATATTTTATATAAACTTGATATTTGATACCTTCAAAATAATAAAATAAATATTTGAATCTCAATATGAGTTTTTAATACATCACTTATGAAAATTATAACTATATTTTTTATAGTAATAAAATAATTATTAAATATTACTTTTAAATATTTAAATTTTTTTATAACCTAATACTATTCTAGTTCTAAGTGAAAACTTGAGGTAGACACCGTGTGAGTGATTTTCGAACTCGAACCATATCATTATTATCTCAAGCTCATGGCAGTAATCTCCACCATCATGCTCTTTGCTCTCCCATTGCCATGGTGTTTACTCTTTTCCCTTTCACTAACAATAAACCCAAACTCAACCAAATTCCACACTTCAGAAGTAGAAACCAGCAAGCACCGCACGGTTTAAGCACTTGAAATTGTTTTGGATCGGGTTACAAGTTAGCGGTTCAGGAGCAACTCGACCCACCATAATAGGACTCTAGATATTTATGTGCACTATTAGATAAGTTAATCTACCTATTTATGATGTGTAAATCTCTCATAGAATCCCTTATAGATATAGATACTAATTACATTCCAAATAAATAGGGGACTTAGTTATAAGAGATGACAATCTCATAAATTCTAATCCTAAATAATAGCACTTTAATTCAGATTGAACTACTATTCTTATCACACAAGACGCCCCTATAAATACCTTGTAAGGTCTCAAAGGTATGTATCTAATTCCAAACACTACCAACCTTGTGCACGGTCTAACTTAAGTGTCGAAGTTCCTTGTGCAGGTACCCACCCTCTCGCATCACTGTCGCTGCCACCGTGCTACGTAAGATTCCACCTTCAACCACCTATTTAGGTATTTCTTTGATCCCAGTTCAAAACATTAGCGTTGTCTGTGGGAAAAGATAAAATTCTATTAACATTATCACCATCATGGTTGCCATGCGGAGAAACCAAGCCTCTGCCAATCAGAATCGCGCCTCTATTGCGCAGAACCAACTTTCTCCCCGTCATTGTCTGGCGTTTGCTCTCGCCTATGAGCTGATCCAGGGACTAGTCGTCGCTAAATGGAACCCAGGCAGGGCGGGGTAGAGACTTCCTTTACTGGTGAGAATCACTCCCCTCCACCCGTGCAAATTCTAGTGAGGCAATGTCTCGGTCCACAAAGAGCACCTTCTGGAGATGCCAGACAGTGGGTGTCAGTACTGCAATGCCTTGGAGCTTATGTGGAGAATGAAGAAGTTCAGTCCCACTATGCTAAAACTAGTCTCCCATCTCTCTGGTTAGACTTCAGCATGAACGAATCCATAACCTAGAGATAGTTGTTAACCAGAAGAAAGAAGGCAAAAACTGAAAAAACAGAGCCCACGATGAGGTTTGTCATCCAGATCATTCTAGGATCATGAAATCGAGTCAGAGAGTTGAAATCCCTGTTTGGGGAATAAAAGAGTAGGACCACGGGGTAAGGGACTTGGTTTCATAAAACTAACCTTTCTTCGATAAGCTGATGGCCTATGAGATCCATAGGCACTTCAAATATCCCACAAATATTGAAGTCTATGATGGGGCCATGAACCTTCAGGAGCACTTGGATGTCTATGTTTCTACTCTCCTATTTGAGGGAGGAAATGACCTACTCATGTGTTGTGTTTTTCCTCTATCTCTGAAGAAAACTGCCTTGAGATGATTCATTTCCTTAACTCCTAAATCTGTTGTCAACTAGGAAGGTTTGTCTTCGATATTTTTGTTTCACTTCACCACTAGCAAGGTGCAGTCAAAATCCATCTCATACCTCTCCCAAGTTAAATAAGGAAAGGAGGAGTTTCTCCGATACTTTATATCCCAATTTAAAAAAGAGATAGTGAATATTATAGACTAGGATGAAAGACTCGAACTGCACTATCAGAGGGAAGGACTCCGCCCTGGGTCATTTTCTTTTTCTCTTGTAAGAAGGAGCCCAAGACCGTGGATGAGTTTCATGCTTAAGCTGATAAGTACATCAATGCTGAATATGTTCTCTGGGCTAGGAAGCATCTTGAGAAAGGAAAAGATGCTAAACCTAAGTCCGGACAACCCAACCAACAAGGCCGAAACTCAAAGCCCCCTTTCAAGGGAAAGTATGAGAACTATACTTCCTTAACACACCTCTGACTCAAATATACTAGGAGGTGATGAACACATAGTTTAGAGAAATGCAAAGACCTCTCCCCTTAAAGAAACATACGCGGAGGGACAAATCCAAGCACTATGCATGGCATGACGGCCTTGATCATAATATGGAGGATTACATCAACCTCCAAGATGTCATTGAGTCACTGATCCGAGATAACTACTTAGGCCACCATGTGCGCCAATCTCGGAACAATAATCAGAAAGGAGGACAAAATTACAGAAAGCGGAGGTACAACCCATGAAGAAGTCCATCTCCGCCCTACCAGAGAAGACACTCTCCTGCTAGGAATAAGAATCCCGATGCAGGTCCATCTTAAGGTAACACCCAAAACCAAGAAATGACACAATCTCGAGATGATAATCAAGATAACGACCGTCGTCATGCCGAAGTAACCCGAACAATCAATACTATCTCGAAGGACTTCGCGGGTGGCAGTGAGTCAAGAAATGCCAGGAAGAAAGCACTTTGGGATGTACTAAGCGTGGTATCCCTCTTAGGAACTAAGTCTAATACCAGCGTGAGAAAAACCCGCCTATATTATTCTCTGATGAATATTACAGATGCATAATCTCGTATCACGATGACCCCGTGGTAATCTCAGGGATAATTACTAATGTCGAGGTTCACTGAATATTTGTTGATAAGGGGAGCTCGACTAATTTCATGTTCCTAGACATGAAGTTAGGATTATCAAGGAAAGAACTGATCTCGTACACTAGTAAACTGATCAGATTAATTGGAGACATGATCACCCCGATGGGATACATCGAGACCTACTTGACTTTGGGGAAAGACTTCCTCTTCAAAAAACTCAAGGTCAAGTTCTTAGTAGTTGACTGTTCTTCGACCTATAATGTCTATCATATTAGGTCGCCCATTACTCAACACCTTTGGGGTCATGATCTCCACACCCACTTGGCCATGAAATTTCTCGACCATCATGACAGGGTTGCGACAGTCAAAGGAGAGTAGGCTACAGCTAGAAGATGCTACAACGAAAGCTAGAAAATCACTAAGAAGCCCCGGCCCACAGACCAATGCATCAATTCAGCCCCAGTCGCTACGTATCCCATCAACATCCTCTTGACTGAGTTGGATGTTCGCGAAGAGACCCGTGGCACATGCCCCCAACCTAATGGAAAGCTTGAACCCCTTCAACTTAGTGCCAAGCCAGACTAGGTAACCAAGATTGGAGGACATTTGATTCAGGAGGAAAAAGGCTGATTAACCGAGTTTTTAAAGAAAAATAAGGACATTTTTTCCTAGACCTCCACAAACATGCCAGGTTTGGACTCAAAGTTCATTTGCCACTAACTCTCTATCATGAAGGATACAAAATTGGTGGCCTAGCAGAAAAGAAAGGTCAGATATGAGAGGCAAGAAGTGATCCAAAAGTAGGTGAAAGAACTCCTAGACGTTGGATTCATCAGGGAGGTCTCTTACACTACACCACTTGGCTTTCTAACGTGGTTTTGGTCAGAAAGGCCAACGAGAAGTGATGTATATGCATCGATTACACTGAATTGAATAAGACATGTTTGAAAGACTCTTATCCACTTCACAACATTGACAAATTGGTGGACAATTCGTCTGGTTTCTAGCTACTTTCCTTTATGGACGCATATTTTGGATACAACCAGATTCCTATGAACCAGGAGGAAAAAGACAAGATCGCCTCCATAATTGATATAGGAAGCTATTGTTATCGTATCATGCCATTCAGATTGAAGAATACAGGGGCAACTCACCAACGAATGATGAATAAAGTCTTTGAAGGATAGATTGGTTAGATGTTAGAAGTTTATATAGATGATATGATAGTCAAGATAGCGGAGACCGGTGACCACATCAAGGATCTGGAAAAGTGTTCACCGAAATTTAGAAGCACAACATGAGGCCGAACTTGGAGAAATATGCCTTTGGCATACAAGCCAACAAATTTCTAGGATTTTTATTGACAAATAGAGATATTGAAGCCAACCTAGAAAAATCTCAGGTTGTTCTCGATATGCGTAGCCCATAGTCCATAAAAGAGGTGCAACAATTGACAGGTCAAGTAACGGTCCTCACATGCTTTTTAGCCAAGGTTATTAAAAAATCTTTTCCCTTCTTCAAAACTTTAAAAAAAGGAAAGAACTTTGAGTGGACCCTAGAGTGTGAGGCTGACTTTAAAGAACTGAAGAGGGTGTTATCCACACCATTAATTTTGATAAGATCGGACCCTGGTGAAACACTTTATACTTACCTCTCTGTCAGCAATGAAGCAATCAGTTTAGTCTGATAAGAGAAACAGATGAAAGTCAGAGGCCAGTTAATTTTTTCATCAAAGTCTTGCAAGGTTCTAAGATCCGCTATCAGAAGATTGAGAAACTAGTCCTAGCATTGCTGATTACTGTAACAAGGCTAAGATAGTACTTCCAGTGTCACCTCATGATAGTGAGGACAGACTAGCCAATCTGACAAGTACTACATAAGCCAGATCTCTTTAGAAGAATGATTGCTTGGTTGGTGGAGCTCTATGATTTTGGTATTACTTACGAGCCAAGACCAACTATAAAAGTTCAAGTATTATTCAATTTATTGGTTGAGCTTACACTGGACTCCGACCATCTTAGAGCGCACCCCTGAACCATGTACGACGATGGATCCTCGAATCCCAAAAGGAGCAATGCCAAAGTAATGTTAGAAAATGAAGCCAGCCTCGTGTTGGAACATTCTTTGAGGTTTGAGTTTTCAACTTCAAATAACCAAGCCAAATACAAAGCATGTACCGTAGGCATCAACATAGAAAAGGAGATGGAAGCCACAAATATAATCCTATGCAGTGATTCACAGCTAACAATATCCCATATTCGGGGTGAATACCAGGCTAAAGAGCCCCTAGTACATAAGTACTTAGCCAAAGTTAAAAAGTTGATGGAAAGCTTTGGCAATATTAAGGTAGAGCATATCCCAAGGGAACAAGACTCTATAGCCGACATCCTATCAAAGTTTACCAACACTAATAGTCCTAGCAATAATAGGTCTGTGATCTAGGATACCATACTCACTCTCAGTATTACGGACAATGAAGTCCTCCTATTAGAAGATGAAAAAACTTGGATGACATCCATAACTGCCTACCTCAGCAACGACTCATTACTTGAAGATCAAAAGGAAGCCTAGAAATAATACGAACAACAGCTTGGTATACCATCTTGGACAATCAGTTGTATTGTTGTAGATTTTTTTCTCCCTTCCTTAAGTGCTTCGGTCCTAAGGAAGCGGAGTACGTCTTGACCAAGATTCATGGAATGAGCTCTGGCCATCATCTCGGTGGAAAGTCTTTAGCATGGAAAGTGCCGAGGGGTGGATATTATTGGCCTACTATGAAAGATGGCAGCAAGAAACATGTACAGAAATGTGACCAATGTCAGTGCCACTCAGACATTTATGTAGCACCACTAGAGGAGTTGTCTACAATGTTCGTCCCTTAACCATCATACCAGTGGAGGATGGACATCCTAGGCCCTTTCCCCTAAGAACTAAGATAGATCAAATACCTAGTGGTAGCTATTGATTACTTCACCAAGTAGATTGAGACAGAATCGTTCACCATCACCTTTGGGCGAATCCAAAAGTTCACTTATAGGAACATCATTAGAAAATTTGGAATCTCAGAGTCTATTGTCACAGATAATAGAACTTAATTCATAGATCAAAAGTTCAAAGATCTCCTAGCCGGTCTCAAGATCAAACAACACTTCACCTCGGTGGAACATCCTAAGACCAATGGATAAGCCGAAGCTGCCAATGATAACACAATTTTTATATATTAGTTCACTCTCATATTTAGTTTCTTACACCTCTTATATGCTTAATTAATTAGTTTTGGACACATTTTATAAGTTTGCGTTCAAATTGAGTTTAATTGTATATTTTAGCATCATTGAAAATTTTATATTGTTTCTATATTTTGGGCATAACTTAAGTTTTAGACATTTAAAAATTATGAATTTTATCTTGTAGGAAAGTTAAGAGATAGCTATACAACTTTGATGCAGAGATCAAAGGCTGAATTAGATGTCTAGTGGGTTTGTAACATTCCAATATTTACTATCCAGATATATCATCATATAAAAGAATAATGAATATTGGTCATGCTACTTCTAACATACAATAACAAACTAAACTTATATCATTCATACACATTGAGTAAATATAGAGAGTCACGATAACAAAAGTTATATATATACATCACAGCCTCAAAAGGACATACTGTTATACATAACTCAAAACAACTAAGCAAATATAAAACATATATAAGCTCAGCTCAAAACAACGTCTATACTATGCTAGTCCTCATACATCTTCTTCTTCCATTTCGAAGAACTTGTACTTGGGATTTACATGGCAACACAATCAGGGTGAGAAATCACATATCTCAGTAGAAGTATTCTAATACCAAGATATATATATATATATATATATATATATATATATACACAATCAGATAATATTTATAATTATCAAATTAACACTTCAAACACAAAAGCAACAACATCTTAATCTCAGAGACACACAATCACCTATATAATTGCAATGCATGAAAATGTTATGATAGTAATCGCCCATACAATCGCCATGCTATGCCAAGTTACGTCTAGTATTTATGCTTATGCAATATCCTAAGCATGAAAATGAATAATGTATGATACCATATTCAAGAACCTCCAATTCCATGGTAATGTCATGAATGCATGAGTCCTGAACAAAGTAATGGAAATCACATCCATAACCTTGAACAAGCACTAGAAATCCATCCAGCAATCATTATTATAGCAGAGGAAATCCACCCCCCGAGAAGTGAAGTCCATCAACTACACGGTTATCGATAATGAACAAGAAAATTCATCCTTAAAAACATTACATTAAGAATGATACAATTCACTTTACCTAATATAGAATACCCACATTTACGGGGCTCACACCTTTCAAAAAAAGCAATCACCCACATCTACGAGGCTAACACTTTTCAAAAAGGTAAAATATACAATCATGTATATAATCATGTCTAATTAAATTTTCATAATTAGCATTACAAATCAACTTGATTCATCACATTCACTCTTCATCAAATACTCCTATTTGGGTCTTAACACACTTTATGAAATATATACTAATGATCCTATCAAGTTAAGAACTTGAAAACATCAAAAATGACATTTTTAAAGATTCTGGCCTTAGACATGGGCCAGGTCGGATTATACCCCCTCCCCCGTGTTTTGCTCTGTGAGCATTGTTTCACGAATTTCAACTAGCAGAGAGTGACACGTCCCCCTATGTTTTCGGATGCCGTGTTTCTTAACCAGACATACTATAGCAAGTTCTGCAGGACTGTGGTATTGTTCCATTGGTTCTTTTCCCCCCTCCAATCACTCACACTTCACATTTAAGTGATTTCCAACCTTCCACAAAGTTCAACTACACATAGCAACTCTTAATTTCACTTCAATTTCACTCAAAGCCATGAATCATGGACAATCATCCAATACAAAATCTAAATCCCCAAATATCAACTCAAAAGGGATTTAAGGGATACAAGGGCTAGAAATTCATTTCTATACACCCAACAACTCATGAACAAGACATCCTCAAGTTCTCCAACAAGATTCAAGCCAAAAATAATCAAAACAACTCAAAACCTAAATCACCACATTAAGCCAAAACTCGTGAACAAGATGCAGAGAAAAGGAAAATGAGTTACGATGAAGGTTTGCCCCTACCTCAAATTTCGGAAGTTGAAATCACTAAAAAACTCCTCATTGCTTGATGATTCTCCTCCTTTGCCTAGATTCATGCTTTTTCCCTTGAGCTTTCCTGCTTCAACCGTGAAAGAGAAGAGAGAAAATGAGACAAATATCTCATTTGGGCCTTAAATATCCAATCCACAAAAACAAGAGAGTCGTGCTCTCATTTAGTTACTTAAGTAACTCATTATTCATCTGATCAGTAAAGAATGCTTGGATTTCACCAAACCAAGCTTCCTAACTTCCAACAAGCTTAAAATAAATCTTAAAATTCATTAAAAATCTTGTTTCACCATTTCCATCATTTTTCATATCTGCTGGGGGTCAATCCGGCATTAAAACATACAACCAATATGTTTAAAAATGTCAATCTAACTCTGATTAATTTCAAACTTTAACCACATCTACTTCCACATATTTGTAATATAGAAACAAGTTTTTCACACTTATTTTCATTAACTAAGCAGTTTAGGTTAAAATTAAGGCTAAAAACAGCTATATTTCACATAAAATACTACAACAAAGTAACTAAACGCGCTTAGACAGTCACAAAAATTTATAAGAATGACAAACTAGTGTTAGGCTACCTCTATAATTATATACAAGTTTATCATGATTATCCAGGGTGTTACAAGGTCTGATTGGGCCACGAAGTAAGAACAGAGATGCTATCACTGGAACCTGAATGATGTGTAAAGATTGGGCCACAATTTGGGCTGCATGTGTTATTTGGAGCTAAAGTCGGTGCCATTTGAAAGCTGAGACATAGAACTTCAATTCTTGTGAAGACCACTTATCAAAACTATGACATTTTGATGATATTTTCATCCTTTGAAGTCAACTGATGGGTTTAGAGAGCTGTTAAGAATGTTTTGGGCATAACTCTCTCATCTTAAGTCCAAATTATGCAAATTAGGTGTCCAATTAAAGCTAAGACACTAAGATGAGGGCAAACTTGAATTTTTTATTTTAGAGATACTTATTTAAGCAGCAACAACAACCATGAAATGTAACCCTAATTTTCTCCTAACCACTCTTGCTTGCATTTCCTTTTTTCATCTTTCTTCTTCTCCTTTCTCTCTAGTTTTCTTTCTTTTCTATTTTTCCATTCCATCCATGAAGCACTAGACCCTTTTAAATCAATCATAGGGATTAAAAATCTTGATGTTTAATTCCAAAATCTTGTTTTGATTATTTTACATTGAATTGCTAGTCAAGTTTCTCTTTTAATTGTTGTTCAAGTTTATCTTTTACTTGTTGATCAAGTTTATCTTTTACTTGGTAATCAAATTCCTCTTTGATTTTGTTAAATCTGAATTAAATTACTTAATTGGATTTAGATATTGATGTGATAATTGCATAATTATCACGCGTTTAATGAGGATTACAGAGACTAAACAATGCATTAAAGGCTTCTTGAATGTTATTTGTTAAGCTTGGTTGAATTCTAGGTTTTAAATTAATTTAGGATTAGATAGGTGCTTTATTCGTTTAACCTTAATTAATTAAATTATGGATCCTTATCTAGTGGATAATTCACGGATCATCTTAAGGCTTCTTGATGTGATCTAAGACTAAGAATCTAATTAGCAATTAAATGGATTCCTAGTGATCAATGATGGATTAAATTTAAGATTAGTTGATTTCCTTGGATTGGTTGTTTGCTTAATTCTATTTATAATTTTTAATTACTTTATATTAATTAATTTTACAACCTTTTTCTCCCTATTAACCTCTTAATTTGATTGCTTGATCAGAGTGATTTAAGGGTTCGACCCAGTTGTTCCTTATACTATAAGTATTTTGGCGAATCAATTTATAAATTAATTTAATTTGATAGTCTCGACAGTTATAAAATTTTGACATCATTGTTGGGGATTATTCTAAGTTTAATCAATCATATTAAGGGTATAATTAACTACTAACCATTGTTTCCCTTGTTTCAGGTAGTCTTCAAAACAATTGTGGTCTTCAAGTGCAAGAACAAGCAACTATTTACATCACTTGATAAGGATGTTTATTCCCTCTCTTTTTTATTTTACTTGTCCTAAATTTGTTGATGATATTTATGGGATATTGATGATTTAATGATTTGATGATTTTTAAGCTTTATATTGATGACAATGTAGAATTTAAGTGTGGGAGAAGAATTTACATTCTGTTTACTATTTCTTTTTAAATTCTATTTTTCTATTTTTTTTGTTTTACTATTTTTGTTTTTAATTTTACTATTTTTTGTTTTATTTTTTGTTGTTGTTTTTTGTTTTCAAATTTTGTTTCTATTTTATTTATTTTCTTAAATTCTATTTTTTTTGTTTTAAAAAAAGAAATATATATAAAAGAATTATATCTTAATTGCTTTATAATGAAATTTTAATATTTGTGAAAGTTATGAGCATAGATCAATTGAAGTTAAAGGTTTATAACATAAGTGAATAAATTGTCTTTCATCTTGAGATTCACTAGTTTGGTAATGGAAATAAAATTAGTAGATTAAGTTTGATAGAAACATATCTTGCGAGATTTTGAACCTTTTAATGAATGGATTGAGCATTTGTGACATTCTCTTCTTTCTTATGTAATTTTTACTCATGAAATTTATTACTCTAGAACTTTCATTTATTCTTTTTTAGGCTACATTTTCACATGCATACATGAATATGATTGAGACATTTTTCTTGAATTAGCTACTTTAACCAAATAGTTAACCTTGCATATTTTTCCTTGATTAACCCCTTTGAGCTTATTTGATCATTCTTTATTTTTAGCTCATTGCATGCCTTAAATAAAAAATTATGTTTTTACCTAACCTTAGGGAATAGGAGAACATTGACATTGTTATTAGGAGAGTTCTTGAATAAGTGTAGGGGTGTGCTAATTAGTGTGCAAAGTGTTTGGTAAAATGAAAGAGTGGCCAATTGAAAAAAAAATTAAAAAAGAAAAAAGAAAAGAAAGGAAATGATTTTTTAAGAAAAATGGGAAAAGAATATGTAAAGAGAATTGACATTACATGGAGTTGGGATAAATATTCATGCTCATTATTTGAACTCATTCCTAATGTTTTTTTTGTTTTCTTTAGTATTTAACTTGTAATCTTCATATTACCTTGCTTACCTTGACTCTATTACAACTTTGCATAAAGTCCTATTGATTTGTATGTGCGTGTGTTTTTGGGTAGTGTAGAAGTATAAGATAAGAATGTTTATGGTAGTAAAAAAATTTATGAGTTAAATTGAGTGAAACACTTACCTTTTAAACACTTGAGAGATTGAGAGTATATCTTGAGAGGTTCAATCACTCTTGATTTATACTTTTCAATTGAAGTTACCTTACTTGCTGATTTGAGATGTAAAGAAATGTTATTTCATGAATGTTTTAATTCCTTGAAACTTTGGTTGCTCTTCTTGCTTATAGACTTTTGCATTCTTGAACATAATTAGAAAGTGAGTCTTTTAGAGTTTTTAACTTTTGAGTTTGTGTTGTTGTTCCTTGTTCCCGAATTTCTAGTTTTGCTTGGGAGTGCAAAAATTAAGTGTGGGGGAATTTGATAAATACAATTTTCATATATTGGTTTATTATCATATTTAGTCTCTTAGACCTCGTATATGCTTAATTGATTAGTTTTTGTCACATTTTATAAGTTTAGGTTTAAATTGGGCTTAAGTATTTTTCAGCGTGATTGGGAATTTTACATTATTTTTATATTTTGTACATAACTTGAGTAATATATATCTAAAAATTATAAATTTTATCTTGTAGAAAATATGAGAGAGATCTCTATAACTTTTATGAAGAGCTCGAAGGCTAAATCTGTAACACCTTGAAAAACATGATAGACTTGTATATGATTACGGAGATAACTTAATACCTGTTAATTATGCTTGTTAAGTTTTGTGACTGTCAAAGCACGTTTAGGTACTTTGTTGTAACACTATGTGTGAAATATAGTTGTTATTTACTCTAGAAGTGACTTAAACTGCTTAGTTAGTGGAAATAAATGTAGAAAGTTTGTTTCTAAGTTACAAATGTATGAACTGTGCTACAGTTAAAGTTTGAGATTAATCAGAGTTAGTTTGACATTTTTAAGCATACTGGTTGTGTGTTTTAATGTCGGTTTGACTAACAGTTGATATGGAAAAATAGAGAAATTGTGAAACAGGATTTTTAATGAATTTTAGGATTTATTTTAAATCTTGTTAGAAGCTAGAAATCTGAATTTAGTGAAATCTAGGTGTTCTTAGTAGATCGGGATTTTGGTACCTATCCAAGAGAAGTCAAATTTGACTTCCCTTGTTAAATATCCCACATCTAGGAGATTTGAGAAACAGAGAAGTGAAAAGAAAGAAAAGAAAATAGAAGAGAGAAACCAAAGAAGGAAGAGGAATCAAGTGGAGTTTGGATCCACCCTTGGCTACATCTTCTTGATCTTGAGGTAGGGGGAAATCTTTTTCTTAACTTATTTTCCTATTCTCTTCATCTTATTCATGAGTTTTGGCTTGATGTGGTGAGTTAGGTTTTGAGTTCTTTTTGGTTGTTTGGGCTTGAATCTTGTTGTAGAACTTGAGGATAGTTTGTTTATGAGTTGTTGGGTGTATAGAAATGAATTTTCAGCCCTTGTATACCTTTAATTCCTTTTGTGGTGAGATTTGGGGTTTTAGGTTTTGTATCGGATGATTATCTAAGATCTTTGGTTTAGTGTGAAGTCAAAGTGGATTAAGAGCTGCTATATGTAAATGAACCTTGTGGAAGTTGGAAATCACTTGGATATGAAGTTTTAGTGATTGGAGGAGGTGAAAGAATCAATGGAACAGTTCCACGATTTTGCAGAAGCTGCTGCAGTGTTTCTCATTGAGAAACACGGCTCGTGTCCGAAGACAAGGGGGGTAATGTACCTCTCTGCCAGTTGAAATTCGTGAACAGTGCTCACAGAGCAAGACACGGGGGGTGTGTAATTAGACATGACCCGTGTCTGAAGACACTGGGGGGCGTGTAATGAGAAATGGCCCGTGTCTGAGGCTAGAATATTCAAATATGTCATTTTTGATGTTTTTAAGTTCTTGGCTTGATAGGATCATTAATATATATTCCTAAAGTGTATTGAGACTCTAATAGGAGTATTTAATGAAGTGTGGATGTGTTAAATCAAATGGATTCGTAGTGCTAATTATGTGAGATAATTAGGCATGATTATATATACATATATTGTGTACTGTGTTAGATTGAGAAAATTAGTTTCCTTAAGTGTTGGAATCATTCATATATGCTCTTTTAAGAGTGTTAAAGTACTTCTATTAGTATTTGATGAAATGTGTGTGAGATGAGTTTGAGATGCATATAAATCAATTATGATGCTAATTATAGAAGATAATTAGTGATTGTTTTGCATAAGATGTTTAAGAAACATAATGAGGTGAGTAATATCCTCTTGTGTTGTTTGAGAAGATTGGAGAATAATATCATCTCTATGTGTTTGTTGAATAAATTGGTGAGTAATATCCTCTCTATTGTTTGTGAAGCATATTGAGGTGAGTAATATCCTCTTTGTGTTGTTTGAAGCATATTGGGGTGCATAATATCCTCTCTATATTGTGAGTAATAAGGTGAGTAATATTCTTATTACGTTATTGAGTAAGGAGGTGAGTAATATCCTCTTTACTTTGTTTGACCAGTAGAGATGAGTAATATCCTCTGTTTGTTTTAATAGATAGTGTTGGTGAGTCATATCCTCACTATGCCTGATAAACCATGACATATCATAACATATCCTAGAGTAGTTGAAGTGAGTAATATCCTCAATACATCTGAGGGCTCATGACATCTTGAAACTGTATTCATTCTTAGGACTTACATAGACATACACATTAGACATAATTAAGCATAACATGACAATTATATGGGCAGTTGCTATCATAACATAAAAACATGACATTGTAATTGTATGGGCAATTGTGTACTTCTGTGATTAAAGAGTTAGCGTTATGGTTGAATAATCTTTATGATTGTATAAATTGCTAGTATTGAAATACTTCTACTGAGATATATTTTCTCACCCCAATTGTGTTGCCATGTAAATCCAGGTATAAGTTCTTCGAAAGGGAAGAAGAAGATGTATGAGGACTAGCATAATATAGATGTTGTTTTGAGCTGAGCTTATATATATGTTTTATATTTGCTTAATTTTTTAGAGTTATGTATAACAGTATGCCCTTTTGAGGCTGTGATGTATATATATAACTTTTGTTACCGTGGCTCTTCATATTTGCTCATTGTATATGAATGACATGGGTTTAATTTGTTGTTGTATTTTAAAAGTAGTATGGTCAGTATTGATTATTCTTTTATATGATGATATATCTGGATAGTAAATATTAGGATGTTACAGAATCAGATGTTTAGTGGATTAGATTGGGTCACAAAGTCAGAACAGAGATGCTGTCATTGGAACCTTGATGATGTGCAAAGATTGGGCCATTATTCGGTCTGTAGGTGTTATTTAGAGCTGAAACTAATTCCATTTGAAAGTTGAGACATAGATCTTCAATTATTATGAAGACCAATTATCAAAACTGTGATGTTTTGATAGTTTTTTCACCCTTTGAAGTTGACTGGCAGATTCAAAAAGTTGTTAAAAATATTTTAGGCATAATTCTATCATCTTTGTGATTACCATGCAACACTGAGTTTTGATGATAACAAATATGGAGATGATGAGATCATGAGAAGATCAAGTCCAAGGCGTTCAAGCTTAGCTTTAGGACTTAGGATCTTTATTGTACAGAGCTTTCATAGGATATCTCAGTGTTTTAGTCAAAAGATCTAAAAACATGTTTTCTCACAAACCAAATTAAAGTTCTTAAAGGTGTTTATAACGTTTTCAAACAGAAGCATTCGAATAAACTTAAAATCATTTGAATACTGTCCTCTGAAAAAGTCTTTTCAAACGTGGTTTTTAATAAGGTATTCGAATACTCCTCTGAGGCATTCGAATACAACGTGTTTTATAGAGGTATTCGAATACCATGTAAGGCATTCGAATACACCCTTTCAAAAGGCTTTAATAAACGTGTTTTCGCTAAAGGCATTCGAATACCGTGATATGGTATTCGAATAACGTGGGTCTGTTTTGTTGTTTTATACACTCGATATAAAGGTATTTGAATACCTTATAACGGCATTCGAATACTTCAAGTTTAAACCATTTTTATATATATATATATATATATATCGTGGTATTCGAATACCACAGTATTGTATTCGAATATCCCACGTTTTTCAGCTTCTGTTTTTGAAATTGATACGCAACGGATTTATGCATTAATTATGTAATCAATTTCTCCAGCAAAATTTTCTGATCAGAGGCTCTATAAATAGAGACCTCCCTCACGGCTGCAAAAGCACGAATCCTTATTTCTTATTTTCTGAACTGTGCTAAAATACTGTTTGCATACTTTCTCTCTTTTTCTCTCTGTACTCTTTTGGTAAAATTCTGAGATATTGTTAGAGAGCTCTATAGTGCTTCAATTTGTATTACTTGCTCTGAGTGAGAGTTTCTCTTCATCTATTTCCTGATATTTTGTATCGAGGGTGAGGTATCCCTCAAGGTTTGTATAAGGGTGAGGTATCCCTGCAGGCTGAGACTTTAGCACAAGGGTATAGTGTCCCTGTGTGTGAAAAGAGCTCTATTTTGTAACCGTAGCAAGCACCTATTGAAGCTTGTATACTTAGTGAAAAATCTCGGCTTTCGAGGACTGGACGTAGACCACAAGTGGGTTAGTGGTCGAACCAAGATAAATACTGTGCCTGCTTCTCTTTTCCCTAATCTCTTTATTTTAAGCAATTTATTTTATTGCACATTTATTTTACGTTGTTCTTTATTGTTTATTCTCTTCTTCTCATTCTTTCTGTGCATTTATTTATTAAGTTTTTGATATTTGTTTTAATTAAAAAGAAGTTTTGCGAAAAAGTTTTTATACTCAATTCACCCCCCCTCTTGAGTACTGGAAGCCACTTGGTAACAAGTGGTATCAGAGCTAGACTCTTGTATAAAGAGCTTAGCAGCTTCAAGAGTATATGGCTTCTTCAAATGATTTTTCAGAAGGATCCTCCATAAACCGACCACCCTTTTTCAATGGGGATGGTTACGCATATTGGAAGGAAAGAATAAAAATCTTCATCGAAGCTATTGATCTAGATGTTTGGGACGCTGTCGAAAATGGCGCTTTTATACCCACACATGAGATCGATGGTGTAAGGACCGAAACACCACGAAATAAATGGTCTAATGAAGACAAAAGAAAAGTTCAATTTAATTTAAAATCCAAAAATATTATTACTATTGCTTTGGGATATGATGAGTTTTTTAGAATTTCAAATTGTAAAACTGCTAAAGAAATGTGGGATACTTTGCAAGTTACCCATGAGGGTGCTAGCGAAGTTAAGAGATCGAGAATCAATTCTCTAACTCGTGAATATGAACTATTCAGAATGAACCAAGGAGAAAGCATTCAGGAAATGCAAAAGAGGTTCACCCACATAGTTAATCATTTTGCATCTTTAGGCAAAAGCTTTTCTAATGAAGATTTAATTAACAAAGTGCTGAGATGTCTTAGCAGGATTTAGCAACGCAAAGTGACAGCAATATCAGAATCGAGGGACTTGTCCACAATGACCCTAGCTACTCTCTTTGGAAAACTTCATGAGCACGAACTCGAACTGAGCAGACTAAGTCAAAGCGAAGAAAACGATAAAAAGAAAAAGGGAATAGCTCTCAAAGCCACTTCCTCATTAATCGAAAATAATGATGAAGAAAATGAAGAAAACTCAGAGAACATTGAGGTAAGTGAAGAAAATTTAAGTTTACTAGTTAAAAAGTTTGGTAAATTTCTCAGGAAAAAGGGAACGCAAAGAAGATCTCCTTTCCCTCCTAAAAAGACACACTTCAAAGGCGAAGGAATTTCATCGACTCCAACTTGCTATGAATGTGGCAAACCTGGTCACATGAAAATGGAGTGCCCAGTCTATCAAAAGAAGAAGGAAAAATTTGAAAAGAAACCCTTCAAGGAAAGAAAAGGGAGAAAAGCCTACATAGCGTGGGATGAAAACGACATGGACTCAACTGACAGTTCAGATAGCGAAGAAGCTCAACTGTGTCTCATGGCAAAAGGAGATGAAGAAGAAAGTGAAAACGAGGTAAGTTCTAATACTTTATTACTTTCTTACGATGAGTTACAAGATGCCTTTGAGGAACTACATGAAGAATCTTTAAAACTCACAAAAATTATTTCCTCATCTAAGAAAACAATTTCTTCTTTAGAAAATCAAATTCTTGTTTTAAACAAAGAAATAGAAGAATTGAAAATTGAAAACGAAACTTTAGGAATCATTGATGCATGCACAAATCATCATTCATATTCTTCTACTTCTTCATCTTGTTCTTCATGTCATATACTTGAAAAAGAAAACGAAGACCTAAAGAACACTCTTTCTAAATTTACTTTTGGAAGGGATAATTTAAATATTTTATTAGGAAGACAAAGAGTGGTTTTTCAAAAAGCCGGGATAGGTTATAACCCGAAAAATCAACAAAAACTCTATAAAAATTTCTTTGTGCATTCTAGTGTTTCAAGTAGTCCTTTTATAAAATGTTTTTATTGTGGAAGAAAAGGACATAGTGCTTCAACATGTAATGCGAGGAAAAATATAAGTACAAAAGGTGGAACAAAAATGGTTTGGGTTCCCAAGGGTACTTTACCCAAAACTGACACACAAGGACCCAAGAAAGTTTGGGTACCAAAAGTTAAAAACTAAACTTGTGTTGTAGGTGTGCTTGAAAGCCAAGAGTTCAAATTGGTATCTTGATAGCGGCTGCTCCAAGCACATGACCGGGGATGACTCAAAGTTCACCGCACTTATTCCCAAGAATCATGGACACGTCACTTATGACAATAATAACAAGGGTAAAATTCTTGGAATCGGTAAAGTTGGTAAGAACCCTAACTCTTCCATTGAAAATGTGCTGCTTGTTGAAGGCTTGAAACACAACTTACTTAGTATTAGCCAATTATGTGATAAAGGAAATAAAGTCATATTTGATTCAAATTGTTGCATAATTGAAGATAAAAATGACAAGCATGTTAAATTCATTGGTCATAGAGTAAACAACATCTATATGATTAGTCTTGATGATATATCTTCAAATGATGCGAAATGTCTTTTGAGTAAGAATGATGATTCATGGTTATGGCATAGGAGAATTGCACACATTCACATGCATCACTTAAAGAAGTTGGTCTCTAAAGAGCTAGTAATTGGACTACCCAAGCTTAATTTTATAAAAGATAAATTATGTGATGCATGTCAAAATGGTAAACAAATAAAGGTCTCTTTTAAAGCGAAAAATATAGTTTCTACCACTAGACCTTTACAACTTTTGCACATGGATCTATTTGGACCTTCTAGAACTATGAGCTTTGGTGGGAATTACTATGTTTTAGTGATCGTGGATGATTTTTCTAGGTTTACATGGACTTTATTTCTTGCAAATAAAAATGATGCATTTCTAGCTTTTAAAAGACTTGCCAAAGTTATTCAAAATGAAAAAGATTTTCAAATATCCTCTATAAGAAGTGACCACGGTGGCGAATTTGAAAACAATGTTTTTGAAAATTACTGTGATGAACATGGCATTAATCATAATTTCTCTACCCCTAGAACTCCGCAACAAAACGAAGTTGTAGAAAGGAAAAACCGTTCTTTAGAAGAAATGGCGAGAACTATGCTTAATGAGGCTGCCCTTCCTAAATACTTCTGGGCGGATGCTGTAAGTATAGCTTGTTATGTAATGAACCGGGCTCTTATAAGGCCTATTTTAAAGAAAACCCCATATGAGTTGTATAATGGAAGAAAGCCAAATGTCTCATATTTTCATGTTTTTGGTTGCAAATGTTTTGTTTTAAACAATGGAAAAGATAACTTAGGCAAGTTTGATGCTAAGTCTGATGAAGGTATATTTCTTGACTATTCAAATCATAGTAAAGCTTTTCGCATTTACAATAAAAGAACTATGACTATTGAAGAATCTATACATGTTGCATTTGATGAAACTGACCCAAGTGGATCGAGAAAGGATCTTATTGTTGATGATGTTGCAGAAATCTTGGCGAAAACACACCTGGACAGTAAAGAAAAGGAAATCAAGGAAAAAGAGGATGAACTAAGACAAGAGGATTCGTAAGCTTTGGAACTTCCCAAAGAATGGCGAACTTCAAAATATCACTCCCTTGATCAAATTATCGGTGATGTTTCTAAAGGTGTAAGTACTCGTAACTTCCTTAGAAATACTTGTAATCACTTAGCTTTTGTTTCTCAAATTGAACCTAAGGATTTAATTGAAGCTTTTAATGATGAACATTGGATCCTAGCTATGCATGAGGAATTAAATCAGTTTGAAAGAAATCAAGTTTGGGAATTAGTTGTTAGACCTAATAATCACCCTATAATTGGAACTAAATGGGTTTTTAGAAACAAACTTGATGAAAATGGGTTAATAACTCGAAACAAAGCTAGATTGGTTGCTAAAGGGTATAATCAAGAAGAAGGAATAGATTATGAAGAAACCTATGCACCTGTAGCTAGATTAGAAGCTATTAGAATGCTACTTGCTTATGCTTGCATCATGGATTTCAAATTATATCAAATGGATGTTAAGAGTGCTTTTCTGAATGGTTTTATTCAAGAGGAGGTATACGTTGAACAACCTCCAGGTTTTGAAAATCATGAACTACCCAACCATGTTTTTAAACTTAAAAAGGCTTTATATGGTTTAAAGCAAGCTCCTAGAGCTTGGTATGAAAGGTTGAGCAAGTTTCTTTTGGAAAATGGTTTTTCGAGAGGAAAAGTTGATACTACCCTTTTTATTAAAAATAAAAAGCATGACATTCTTCTTGTGCAAGTATATGTGGATGATATTATTTTCGGTGCTACTAATGAATCCCTTTGCAAAGAATTTGCTAAGTCAATGCAGAATGAATTTGAAATGTTAATGATGGGAGAATTAAATTTCTTCCTTAGACTTCAAATCAAACAAACAAACGAAGGGACTTTCATAAGTCAAACAAAATACTGCAAGGAATTGCTGAAGAGATTTGAAATGGAAAACGCTAAACATATAGCCATTCCAATGGGCACGTCTTGCTATTTGGACAAAGATAAAGGAGGTAAATCAGTAGAAATAACGAAATATAGAGGTATGATTGGTTCTCTCCTTTATCTTACTGCTAGTAGGCCAGATATAATGTTTAGTGTATGCATGTGTGCTAGATATCAAGCAAACCCTAAGGAATCTCACTTAAGTGCTGTCAAACGAATAATGAAATACCTAGTAGGCACTTCACAAATGGGCTTATGGTATCCTAAGGGTGCCTCTTGTAGCCTAATAGGCTATTCTAACTCTGACTTTGCTGGGTGTAAATTAGACAGAAAAAGTACTAGTGGGACATGCCACTTGCTTGGTAGTTCTTTAGTTTCTTGGCATAGTAAGAAACAAAACAGTGTGGCTTTGTCTACCACTGAGGTGAATATGTTGCAGCCGGGAGTTGCTTAAGCTCAAATCCTTTGGATAAAGCAACAACTCTTAGACTACTATCTTCACTTGATCACATCCCTATAAGATGTGATAACAAGATAGTGCAATAAATATCTCTAAGAATCCTATACTTTGCATTCTAGAACAAATCATATAGAGATAAGACACCACTTTATCGAGATCACGTTCAAAAAGGGATTGCATTCTTGAATTTGTTGAAACATCTAAGCAACTTGCGAGATATTTTCACTAAACCCCTAGCAAAAGAAGCATTTTATTATATAAGAGGAGAATTGGGCATAATTGATCAATCCAACATTTAAATGCTTGCTATTTGCTTAAATTTATGTTTGATCCTTCTTAAATTATTACGACTTGAGCGTCGAGTTTTCTCAAATCTTTTTGTAGGAACTTCATCAACAGTATGCGATTATCTTTCAAAAATTACATTTTCTCGAACATTTATAAGTGGTTTTCTGTTTAGCTATTCGAATACTTCCATAGGATATTCGAATACTCCTCTGTTATATGAGAAAATCTACGCTTTTATGTTTGGGGCATTCGAATACCTTAAAGGGTTATTCGAATACCCAGAGACTTTTATGTCTCGGTCCTCGCAATAGCTCTGCAGTGCATTCGAATACCATAGGGTTATTCGAATACCCGACGTCTCCTGTCTCTCGTTTTCTCAGACGTATTCGAATACCAACATGTAGTATTCGAATACCTGCTCCCTTAGCCTGCTCATCTGTCTCTGGAATATTCGAATACCTTCAGTCAGTCTCTGGAGTATTCGAATACTCCGTGTGCATTCGAATTCCTTTAAAAGGATTCGAATACCCTCGTGTGGCAGCCAAGCTTTTTCTGGTGTTTTATTCGAATACCAGGTGTGGTATTCGAATACCTCCTGTCTGGTGACCGCGTCTGTTGGGCTCTCCTATTCGTATACCCTCCTCTCTCCTTTAAATACCCCTTTTCCCCACGTATCCGAATACACCTCTCTTGTCTATACCCACTCTTCAAACCTTTGGTTTTCCCTCCTTCTGTAACCACCCTCTCTCACGGTCTCTACACTTCCTCCTCTCCTCTCCTCTCCTCTCCTCCATGGCCTCATCCTCCTGTCGCTCTAAGCGTCCTCGTACGAAGACGGCTCTGTGCAACAACCCTTTGGACCTTCACAGGCTTTCCTCTAATGAGCAACAGCTCGGGCGCTTCATTACACACTTTCGAGAGCGCAACTTGGTGCATCCTAAATACCTCGACTTGGGTTTCTTCGAGAGAGAAGGTGGCTTTGACTTTCTCAACCGGCTAAGCCACCAAGGCGTTCTTCGCTTCTGCTCCTTCTCTGCTCCGTTGTATCCCGACCTCGTCAAAATGTTTTACTGCAATCTGAAGATCGAAGGTCAGGAACTGCACTCCAGTATCTGCGATCAAAACATCGTGATCACACCCGGCGATTGGGTTCAGATGTTTGGCTTACCGTCCACTGGCCACTTTGCTGACGAAGATTCACTCCTCCAACTCTTCGACAAGAACCAAGCTATTGAGGATGTTCTTCGTCCCGGGTTGGCTTTACCTTCGACTCAAAAAAGAGTCAAAGGGGGCATGATGAAGAGTCAGGACAGGCTCCTCCACTATGCCTATGCCCACATTCTCGCTCCTAGAGGTGGGAACTACGCCTACATGAGTGAAGACGACGTGTTTATGCTATGGATTCTCAAGCAAGGCCATCAGATCAACTGGCCCGTCTTCATTATGAAGCACATGATGAGGGCATGAGGTAAAGAGCGATGTGAACTTCCCTACGGCGTAATCATCTCTGCCTTCTTAGGCAAGTATCCACACCTTCTGGAAACCGAGCGCGCGACCCCGCTAACCCATCATCACGTCTTTGGTTCCTTTACTCTCAACAAAATGAAGATGATCAGGACTGATGAAGGATGGGTGTTCCCAGTGGAAGTTGATGATGAAGACAACGACCCTGCTGCCCCTGCTGCTGCTGCTGCTGATGTTCCCGCTCCTGTCACGAATGAGCAACTTCTGGCTACCCTGTTGGATAACAGGAACTACATGGAAAACACCTTCACTATTCTGTTTGACAGAATCGCTGGTGTTGAACGTGAACAGGCTGCCCTTCGAGCCTTGCTGTCTGGCAATGACCCTGCCTCTCCACCTCCACCACCTGATGCCTACTTCTAGGGGTTGCTTAGCCTTAGGACCAGTCACTTATGTTCTGTTTTTAGCTGCTTATTGTATTGCTGCCCTTTAATTACTTTTGTACCTGTGCTTGCCACTTTCATTTAATAAAATGAGTACTTTCCTTGTCAATTATATATGCTTTTGCTTACCTCATATCATTATGCTTTATTAGTTGAGTATATCCTTTTTGATCATGTCAAAAGGGGGAGAGAAATCAACTCCTTTTTCAGAAAAGACAGGATTAACACTGGCTCTTAGATTCCAAAAGCAAGGGGGAGATTATGCTTGTTATTTATATGAACTAATGCTTTTCTCACTGTTAGTTTGTCATCATCAAAAAGGGGGAGAATATGATTACCATGCAACACTGAGTTTTGATGATAACAAATATGGAGATGATGAGATCATGAGAAGATCAAGTCCAAGGCGTTCAAGCTTAGCTTTAGGACTTAGGATCTTTATTGTACAGAGCTTTCATAGGATATCTCAGCTTTAGGACTTAGGATCTTTATTGTACAGAGCTTTCATAGGATATCTCAGTGTTTTAGTCAAAAGATCTAAAAACATGTTTTCTCACAAACCAAATTAAAGTTCTTAAAGGTGTTTATAACGTTTTCAAATAGAAGCATTCGAATAAACTTAAAATCATTCGAATACTGTCCTCTGAAAAAGTCTCTTCAAACGCGGTTTTTAATAAGGTATTCGAATACTCCTCTGAGGCATTCGAATACAACATGTTTTTATAGAGGTATTCGAATACCATGTAAGGCATTCGAATACACCCTTTCAAAAGGCTTTAATAAACGTGTTTTCAGCTAAAGGCATTCGAATACCGTGATATGGTATTCGAATAACGTGGGTCTGTTTTGTTGTTTTATACACTGATATAAAAGGTATTCGAATACCTTATAACGTTCGAATACTTCAAGTTTAAACCATTTATATATATATATATATATATATATATATATATATATATATATATATATATATATATATATATATATATATATATATATATATATATATATATATATATATATATCGATATTCGAATACCACAGTATTGTATTCGAATATCCCACGTTTTTCAGCTTCTGTTTTTGAAATTGATACGCAACGGATTTATGCATTAATTATGTAATCAATTTCTCCAGCGAAATTTTCTGATCAGAGGCTCTATAAATAGAGACCTCCCTCACGGCTGCAAAAGCACGAATCCTTATTTCTTATTTTCTGAACTGTGCTAAAATACTGTTTGCATACTTCCTCTCTTTTTCTCTCTGTACTCTTTTGGTAAAATTCTGAGATATTGTTAGAGAGCTCTATAGTGCTTCAATTTGTATTACTTACTTTGAGTGAGAGTTTCTCTTCATCTATTTCCTGATATTTTGTATCGAGGGTGAGGTATCCCTCAAGGTTTGTATAAGAGTGAGGTATCCCTGCAGGCTGAGACTTTAGCACAAGGGTATAATGTCCCTGTGTGTGAAAAGAGCTCTATTTTGTAACGGTAGCAAGCACCTATTGAAGCTTGTATACTTAGTGAAAAATCTCGGCTTTCGAGGACTGGACGTAGACCACAAATGGGTTAGTGGTCGAACCAGGATAAATACTGTGTCTGCTTCTCTTTTCCCTAATCTCTTTATTTTAAGCAATTTATTTTATTGCACATTTATTTTACGCTGTTCTTTATTGTTTATTCTCTTCTTCTCATTCTTTCTGTGCATTTATTTATTAAGCTTTTGATATTTGTTTTAATTAAAAAGATATTTTGCGAAAAAGTTTTTATACTCAATTCACCCCTCCTCTTGAGTACTGGAAGCCACTTGGTAACAATCTTAAGCCCAAATTATATAAATTAGGTGTCCAATTAAATTTAAGAAGAAGATGGTTAACTCTAAGCTGAGGGCAAAATTAAATTTTTAATTTTAGAGATAGTTATATAAGCAGCAATAGCAACTATGAAATATAACCCTAATTTTCTCCTAACTACTCTTGCTTACACTTCTTTTTTTCATTTTTCTTTTTCTCAT
The DNA here is from genome assembly GCA_029884595.1 of Ormosia semicastrata. NCBI lineage: Eukaryota > Viridiplantae > Streptophyta > Magnoliopsida > Fabales > Fabaceae > Ormosia > Ormosia semicastrata. Next base: position 4,742,470 of record JAQQTO010000035.1, on the reverse strand, counting down.
TTCTCTCTAGTTTTCTTTCTTTTTGTTTTTTCCTTCCATCCATGGAGGGCTAGACTCTTTTAAATCAATCCTAGGTTGACAATCTTGATGTTTAATTCTGAGATCTTATTTTGATTATTTTACATTTAATTACTAATCAAGTTTATCTTTTACTTGTTAATTAAGTTTATCTTTTACTTGTTAATCAAGTTTCTTTTTAATTTTGTTAAATATGAATTAAATTTCTTAATTTGATTTAGATATTGATGTAATAATTGCATAATTATTACGTGTTTAATGAGGATTACAGAGACTAAGCTATGCATCAAAGGCTTCTTGGATTTTCTTTGTTAAGCTTGGTTGAATTCTAATTTTTAGATTAATTTAGGATTAGATGGGTACTTAATTTGTTTAACCTTAATTAATTAAATTCTTGATGCTTATTAGTAGAGAATTCATGGATCATCCTAAGGTTTCTTGATGTGATCTAAGACCAAGAATCTGATTAGAAATTGAATGGATTCCTAGTGACTAATGATAGATTAAATTCATGATTAGTTGATTTCCTTAAATTGGTTGTTTACTTAATTTAGTTTACAATTTTTAATTACTTTTTGTTAATTAATTTTGCAACCCTTTTTTCCCCATGTTAACCTCTTAATTTGATTACTTGGTTAGAGTGATCCATGAACTTGACCCGGTTATACCTTATACTACAAGTATTTTGGTGAATCTATTTATAAATTGATTTAATTTGATAGTCTTAACAACTATCAAATTTTGGCACTACTACCGAGGATCATTCTAAATTTAATTAATCATATTATGAGTATAATTAACTATTAACCCATGTTTCCCTTGTTTTAGGTAGTTTTCAAAACAATTATGGTGTTCAAGTGCAAGAACAAAAAGTTATTTACTTCACTTGATAATGATGTTTCTTCTCTTTCTCCTTTATTTTACTTGTCTTAAATTTGTTGATGATATTTATGGAATATTGATGATTTGATAATTTTTAAGCTTTACATTGATGACAATGTAGAATTTAAGTGTGAGGGAGGAATTTACATTTTGTTTACTATTTATGTTTTAAATTATATTTTTTGTCTTTTTGTTTTACTATTTTTGTTTTTAATTTTAGTATTTTTGTTTTTAATTCTACTATTTTTGTTTTTTTTTTGTTTTCATTTAGTGTTACTGTTTTTATTTTCTATTTTTGTTTTCAAATTTTGTTTCTGTTTTATTTAATTTTTTAAATTCTGTTTTTATAATTTGAATTAATATATATATATATATATATATATATATAATTATATATATATATATATATAAGAAATTGTTTTTAATTACTTTCTAATGGAATTTTGAGATTTGCGAAAGTTGTAAGCATACATCAATTGAAGTTAAAAGTTTATAACATAAGTGAATAAATTGTCTTTCATTTTGAGATTAACTAGTTTGGTAATAAAAATAAAATTAGTAGATTGAGTATGATAGAATCATACCTTACGAGATTTTGAGCTTTTTAATGAATGGATCGAATATTTGTGATATTCTCTTCTTTCTTGTGTGATTTTTATTCATGGAATTTGTTATTCTAAAACTTTCTTTGATTCTTTTTAGGCTACATTTTCACATGCATACATGAATATGATTAAGATATTTTTCTTGAATTAGCTACTTTAGCTAAATAGCCAACCTTACATATTTTCCCTTGATTAACCTCTTTGAGTTTATTTGACCATTTTTTGTTTTTAGCTCATTACATGTCATAAATGAAAAATCATATTTTTACCTAACCTTAGGGAATAGGAGAGCATTGACATTGTTGTTTGAAGAGTTCTTGAATAAGTATGGGTGTGTGCTAATTAGTGTGCAAAGTGTTTGGTGAAAAGGAAATAGTGACCAATTGAAAAAAAAAAAACAGAAGAAAATTGAAAAAAGAATAAAGAAAACAAAGACAATGTTTAAAAAAAAAGAAAGGAAAAAAGAATATGTAAAGAGAATTTGCATTACATGGAGTTGGGATAAACTTTCATACTTATTATTTGAACTCATTCCCAATATTCTTTTGTTCTCTTTAGTATTTAACTTATCATCTTCATATTATTTCTCTCCCTTACCTTGAATCCGTTACAACCTTGCATAAAGTCTTCTTGATTTGTATGTGCATGAGTTTTGAGTAATGGAGAAGTAGAAGATAAGCAAGCTTATGGTAGTACAAATTTTCATGAGTTGAATTAAGTGAAACACTTACCTTCTAAACGCTTGAGCGATTGATAGTATATCTTGAGAGGTTCTATCATTCTTGATTTATACTTTTCAATTGAAGTTACATTGCTTGTTGATTTGAGATTTAAAGAAAAGTTACTTCATAAATGTTTTAATTCCTTAAAGCTTTGGTTACTCTTCTTGCTTATAGACTTTTGTATTCTTGAACATCATTGGAAAGTGAATCTTTTAGAGTTTTTAACTTTTGAGTTTGTGTTGTTATTCCTTGTTCCCGAATTTCTAATTTTGCCTGGGAGTGCAAAAGCTAAGTGTGGAGGAATCTAATAAACACAATTTTCATATATAAGTTAACCCTCATATTTAGTCTCTTAGACCTCATATATGCTTAATTGATTAGTTTTAGCCACATTTTATAAGTTTGAGTTTAATTGAGCTTAATTGTATTTTTTTAGCATAATTGAGAATTTTACACTATTTTTGTATTTTGGACATAACTTGAGTTTTAAACATATAAAAATTATGAATTTTACCTTGTAGAAAATCTGAGAGAGAGCTCTACAACTTTAATGAAAAGCTCAAAGGATGAATCAGATGCCTAGTAGATCAGATTGGGCTACGAAGTCAGAATAGAGATGTTGGAACCTGGATGATGTGCAATGATTGAGCCATAATTCTGGTTGCAAATGACATTTGGAACTGAAACTAGTTCCATTTGAAAGCTGAGACATAGATATTCAAGTCTTATGAGACCACTTATCAAAACTATGATGTTTTGATGGTGTTTTCACCCTTTGGCTAACAGGTTCAGAGAGCTGTTAAAAATGTTTTAGGTATAACTTTATAATCTTAAGTCTAAATTATGCAAATTAGGTGTCCAATTAAAGCTAAGAGAAAGAGGATTAACCCTAAGCTGAGGGAAAACTTGAATTTTTAATTTTAGAGATAGTTATTTAAGCAGCAGCATTAACCACGAAATGTAACCCTAATTTTCTCCTAACCGCTCTTGCTTGCAGTTCCTTTTTTCATCTTTCTTCTTCTCCTTTCTCTCTAGTTTTCTTTCTTTTCTACTTTTTCCTTCCATCCATGGAGGACTAGAATCTTTTAAATCAATCCTAAGAATTGACAATCTTGATATTTAATTCTGAGATCTTATTTTGATTGTTTTACATTTAATTGTTAATCAAGTTCCTCTTTGATTTTGTTAAATCTGAATCAAATTGCTTATTTTGATTTGGATATTGATGTGATAATTGCATAATTACCACATGTTTAATGATGATTACAAAGACTAAACAATGCATAAAAGGCTTCTTGAATGTTGTTTGTTAAGCTTGGTTGAATTTTAGGTTTTAGATTAATTATTTAGGATTAGATGAGTGCTTAATTCGTTTAACTTTGATTAATTAAATTCTGGATGCTTATCTAGTAGAGATTTCATGGATCATCTTAAGGCTTCTTGATGTGATCTAAAACCAAGAATCTGATTAGCAATTGAATAGATTCCTAATGATCAATGATGAATTAAATTTATGATTGGTTGATTTCCTTAGATTGATTGTTTGCTTAATTCTATTTATAATTTTTAATTACTTTTCAAACTCGTTACTCGACCCATACCTTGTGAGTGAGAGTATTTTTCAGCCCGACCCAACCTGCATTTTGTGAGTTGAGTTAGGTTAAACCCTATGAATTCGTGAGTTGACCCAATCCACTAGATACCCTTATGTTTTTATTTGTCAATGCAAAATTATTTTACAAATACAAATATAAGTAAACTGCTATTACAGGTTCATTCAGTGGAGCACAGTGAATTTCTTGGCAACCCGTTTACTATTACAAATCTAATTTGTTAAGGCGCACGTTTTAGTGTGTAATCAATCAAACAAACAAGCATTTTCTACTACACTCGTATACTCACTCGCTTACAATCATTTAAATTTGTTTAGCTTCAAAACTAGAAATTCACACACATCCCAATAATCATATATTAAGAGCCAAGAGAGAAGGAAGATTGGGAAGATGAACAAAAGGGTTGTAGGTTGAGCCATTGAGCGGTGGCGGCAGCAGCAGTGCGAGGACGATGGTGGCCTTGTTGTAGGCTTTGGCCGCGTCCTCAACAGTGGCAAAGGTTGCAAGCCATTTGTGGGTTCACTTGGGGATTCTCAGATCTCGACAACCTACTCGCCCCACCTACTTGCAAAGAGTGGTGGCAGCGATGGGTTTGGTTGCTTGGAATAGGTGATGGTTGTCGATTTTGTTTCTTAGAGTAGGTGGTGGCTGCCAATTTGGTTGCTTGGAGGTGGAGTGGGTGACGGTGAAAGAAGAAAGTGAAGGGATTTTAACTTTAAAAAAATCTTTATTTAGGAAGGAAGGGTGGCTAACAACTAACTCAAGTCACAAGCCAGTAGACAAGGAACTATTGGTGGGGCCCAATCTTTTTGAGTTGTTGCTTTTCAATTGGTTACGCCTAAATCCTATATGTTACATTTATGCTCACATAAGAGTCTTGCCAATCAATCTGGTTTTGTTAGTGATAGCGTAGCAAGCCATATTAATAAAATGAAAAAATTATAAAAAAAATTACCTTATATTTTAGATCAATTATAAATAGTTATTTTTAACTTTAATTTTATTCTAATTAATCTTTAAATTTTTGTCAATATTTCAATATGTTCTTCTATTAAAAGAGTGTTAATTCCTTAACGATAAATTAATTTTGACCGTTCATCTTTATCAAAATTTATCTCTTTGTTAATTTATTTTATAAAAATTTATTTTATCGAAGTTGGCATTTGAATTATTATCATTATTGAGTTAGGAATAGTTTGTCGCCAAAGAGTTAATATTTCGAAAGACTTATTGAAATATTAGTAAAAGTTTAAGTGTCAATTAAGACAAATTTAAAGTTAAAAATAATTATTTGAAACTAACGTAAAGTTTAGTCTTTGTGCAATAAAATTGTGTTAACTTAAAGATTAAACAATATCTTTCCACCACGAATAATTAGCATGAGAAAAAGAAAAGGTTTTCTTCCTACACCATAAATTCATAATGCAATGGATAATAGAGAAGACTAAAATTTCACATGCAGTTGGTTGATGCTTAAAGTTGTGGAAGTAAACAAAAAACTTTGCAGAAACAATATGTACCCTTTTTGTTCTTTTGGATGAGCACTTTACAGAGACAATCTTATCTCTCAAGCTAAAAGTCTGCAAATTTAAATATTTATGTCGAGGTAACCCTCTTGGAATTGGGCCATTAAATCACTCTAATCTTTTGCTAAAGACACTAACCCAATTGAATGTGACACAATGAGCTCGTCTTCCATGCTATGTTTCCAACAAGTGCTCTTAGATTGAATTTTTTGTAGTGCGTTTGAAATATAAAAATATGAAAAAATTATTTAATTTATAAATTAAATTTTACATTTAAAATATTAAAAAATAAAAAATAATTTAATTTTTTAAATTTTATAAATTTTATTTCTTTCGATTTGTAAATCTTATCAAATATGATAAAAATTGTTACTGAACTTTGATTTTAAATAAATATATTATTTTTCCAAAATAATATATTTTTATTCTTGTTTATTATTTTTTATAAGAATAAAAATATAAAATAATACAATATAATAAAATTAATTTTTATTTTAACATGTTATAATCATAAGAATTTTTGTTATAATCATAAGAATTAATTTTCAAATTAAATCAAATTTTATTTTTTATTAATAAACTTTAAATATAAAATTTAATTTATAAATTAAATCAATTTAAATTAAATCATATCATATCATTTCATATCAAGTTTAAAAATAATAATAACAACAAACCATTATCTATTTTAATTGATTAAAAAAACAATCTTTTAAGCTCTATTTTTTCCGCCATATAATCATTCTCGCTGTCATGTACAAAGCGACTAAACTACTCCACTTCCACTCGATGCGTCACCCTGAAATTCTGCAGAGAATATGAATAAGAAACTTCCATTTGAAGCAAAGAGTAGCACGTAGGTGTGGTATCGCTTTCCACCAAAAAGCAACCCAAGAAAAATGATGCATATAGAAGTAAAAACAGAATTTTCTTGAAAATCGAATTCAGCTGCTACCTAGTTCCTTTGTCAACATCAACAGGCCATACTAGAGGGACGACTCTGTAATTTTAAGGTCACACTCACACTTCCTGAAAGCTCCAATTGATACAACTTGCGAGCTGCAATGAGTTGAATTGAAGATAAGACATGTTTCAGAGTCAGAGAGTTCACTCTCCCTCCTTCAACACTCACTGTTAATCGCTACACAAAAGCAGTAAAGCACATTATAATAGTCTCTTTCTTGTTTTTTCACCATTTTCTGATCTCACTGTATCTTTGCTTCTACTCTCTCTCTTTCTGGAGTTTGTTTCCTTGCTGTAATGTGAAGCCTCTGGTTCCTTCTGGCTGCAAAGTTTTCATCTTTCTTCCTTGCACTATATTGGGTTGAATTTGTTTTGGATTGTCAGTGCCAGTTTTGAAAGTAAAGAGTGAACGTTTCAATGGAAACTGGGTCGAGCTCAAAGGCCATGAGGAGTGGCATTGGCAAGAGACAGGGTCCTAATGCTGCCAAAGTTGAGCCCTTTGTGCCAAGAAGTGAGCACAATCCTAAAGAGTTGAGGTCCTGGGCAAAGAGAACTGGGTTTGTCTCTGATTACTCTGGGGAAGCTGGAACTAGTGCCAGTGAAAAGTTTGATAGTGTTGGGTTTGATGTGGAGAAGAGTGTTGATGATCAGAGAGGAGGAGGGTCCTCTCCCAAGATAGAGATTGATCCGGTCCTGGGGCGGGCGAGGCCCAATAGGGACAATGAGATTGAACCAGTTTCTGGGTCGATGCATGGAGCCATGAGGAGTGAGAACGACAGAGTTTTGAGGTCAAGGGATGCGTGGGATGGGACAGTGGGGAGTGAAAACCAGAGGAGGAGAAATGGGGATAAGCCTGCTTTGGTTTTGGCTGCTAATGTTGACAAGAAAGTTGGGTTCAGAGGGAATGATAATGCTAATGGAATGGTGAATCTGAATCGGGATAGCAATGGCCATGGAGTCTCTGCAGTTGCTCCGGTGCAAAAGAAGGAGGAGGACGGTGTAGCTGAAGGAGATGTCAAGGTCAATCTGTACCAGGAGGGGGAAGAACCTGCTGATAGAGGGTGGCAGGGACCATCTGGATTGAAGTGCGGACTCACAGAAAATCCGGGTTTTGGTTAGTTTAAATTCATTCTTCTATTTCTCTCATGGCTTGGTTCTTATCAGCATATATGTTAGAATGCCAATTTTGGATTGTTCTGAAAATAATCTGATTGGTTTAACTTGGATTTGTGTGGTAAAATTAATGTCTTATCCCTTATGCCTTAGTCTTATACTCTTATGTCAATATATTCTATTATAATCAGTTTCATTTATCATATAATCTTTGAACTGCATAATATTATATCTTCAGTAACGTAACTTACTCATATGTAGTAATGTGGCTAACTTCTCTGTGTTTGGGTGTTCACAAGCCCATAAGTCTGTTCAGTTATAAGCCGGAGATTGGTCCTCACGTTTATGTCTACACATTATGAGTATGCCTAAACCCAATAGTCATTTTGCTTGAGTTTTAGTAATGTTGTTTCACTTTATCTTGCTAAATTGGTCTATAGATGATGTATCCTATCTGTTATTTGGATTTGAGCATGAATGTCATTAAACTAGTTTGAGTACTGTTGAACGTAGCTGGGTTAAAGTCAAGCTGAGTAAATAATTAAAGAAGAGAGAAAGAACACCTATCTGGCCATTTATCATGTTGTTTGATGAAGGACTTTGTGAAAAAACCTTTTTTTTCCCCATTTTTCTTAACAAATCATTGTCTTAACTATGAAACTATCTCATAAATAACAAGGTTAATTAGCTAAATCCTGTTTCTGTAACTTGCTAAAAAATAGGTACTTCTTTTTTACTTACATCTTAGCATCTTTAACTGCAGTACTTCTTATCTATTACGGCCTGCAGCACTACCTATCATTGGCTGGCTCACTAGTATTAATCCCATTAATCACGGTACCAGCCATGGGTGGAACAGATGTAAGCATATGCTGTTGTGTAATTGTTGATGCTCGTATTATGCCCTAGGAAAATTGGTAGTTTTCCGTATTCATATGTATTCCCTTTTACATCAATGACAGAAGGATACTGCTAATGTAATTTCTACAATGCTGTTTCTTTCTGGCATCACAACGATACTGCATTCCTACTTTGGTACTCGACTGCCTTTAGTTCAAGGGAGCTCATTTGTGTATTTGGCACCGGCATTAGTTATCATAAATGCTGAAGAATTTCGAAAACTTACAGAACATGTAAGTTCACTGACAGACAGAAATGTTAATTCATCGTTCTTAAGCTCTTTCTGGCTTGTATAATTAAATCAAGTAATCTAAATCCTGGTAAACTATTGCAATTTCAAAATACTGCTACTTGTGAAACAAATGTTAGGGCTTGTTCACTTCCATGATAACCGTGTTTAAACTTATAAATATTTAAATCTCCAGCATAATTTTTCCTTTCTGCTTTGATGCATTTGTTATCAGAGTTCTTTCTTTGTTTTGTATCAACCCAGTGAAGGGGATTGTTGTTCACGAGTCACATTTAACTTTGGCTTTTCTTCTTCAGTTTGGTAATTATTCTCAGTTTCCATATTAACACCTGCTTTAACTGCAGAAATTTAGGCACATAATGAGGGAACTCCAAGGAGCTATAATTGTTGGTTCAATATTCCAATGTATTCTGGGATTTAGTGGTTTAATGTCGCTTCTTCTAAGGTAACAAGAAGCTGCATGTGATCTTTCTTGCGTTTACCAGAGCTCGATAAATTTCTGGTGGGAAAGGAATATCTTTCATCTTTTCATGTTGAATTTAGTAAATTTCTTTATTTTGTTAGTTTGCTAATCTGCTACCTCGTTAAATAAAAAATGTGTATGCATTAACATATTAGATAAATTAATGCGTAATCTTCCTTTTTCTATATTTCTTGTTTAATCATCTGTATTTAAACCTTTAAGCCTTTCTTTTGATATTTTATATCATGGAATTTGTAAGGTTGTAGTAAAGTTCAGTTCAGATTAAAAAATTACATATCTTTAGCTTTGGTAAATATGCTGCATTCTGTCTGTTGATATGTGTATATATTTCTTCTTTTCTCCTTTTGTAATAATCAGTCATATAATACAAAATATTTTTTTTTTATAAAAAAAGAAATATTATTAGATGAGAAGAAGAGAGTACAAAGAAAGAGGATAAGGAATCCTCACAAAAACAAAAAAGAGAAACAACTAAAACCTATGTGGGAAAGTCATGCAACAAGGCATGCCAATCCCTTTGCATGTCTACCAAAGAAACACCACTAAAAAGACCATGAGCAGAACACCAAAGGGATGCCAAAATAGTAACCCTATATCCCAAATGAAGTCTAGAGTCAAAAAAGAGTCCTTGAAGATTCTAGCATTCCTTTCCAACCAAATACACCAAAGAATAGCAAAAACAAAGTACTGCCGCAAGATCTTTGCTTCTTTACGTGCACCAAAACCTCTGAACTTGGTAAGGAGAAAAATATGCAAATCCATAGGGCAAACCCAAGACTCTCCAAATAGTCTATTCCAAAGATAATTAGCCGCAAAACAATACAAAAAGAGATGAGTCTCGGATTCTAAATCTGAACCACGCATAATACACATATTTGGAGACAAAACAGTGAGAGGCCTGCGTTTCTGAAGCATGTCATTAGTGTTAATCCTGTTAAGAACAGCAGTCCAGAAAAAAGCTTTGACCTTGAAGGGAACAGACACAAATATACATAGTTTAGTATATTGAGAATATATTAAAATTCTGTCATCAGGCATCCAGTCCATAATGGTTAATCAGTCACTGAAAATTTCAATCCTTTTTTGTTAAAGTCTCTCCCACAGAGCCAAATTTCAGTTTTATCTGACTCTTGCAATCTCACTAATCTTATTTTCTGTAACTCTGCTACTAGCCTAGGACTTTTCAAAAGAACCTGACCTTTTCTTGGCTAGCATACAGACATGACCAGGACACTCTGCTTCTCTACTTCAGAAAACTAGTTACACAATACACACCATGGCAATGCATGCAATGCTCTAGCCTCATTTTAATTCATTGCAATGCATACAACCCTTAAATTTCCAGTAAATCATAACGGTTTCAACATGATTGGCAAGGCAAACAAAATCAACCAGTAATTCAAATTTCTGTTATTTAATTCACTGTCTCCAACATGGATCTTAGAAAATGTAACCTAGCTTATGTTAATCAGGGATTAATTTGTTTCCTATTATATGCAGAATAAAATAGGAAAAGGGAACAACTCCTTAATTGTATATATTGTTTCCTATTATATGTAGAATAAAATAAGAAAAGGGGACAACTCATTAATTGTATATATTTAGCTTTCCTAAATTAGCTAGACAAATCAGGTAACAGAATATTTGTAATTAAATAGTTATAAATGGTTGTAAATGCTCATGCTATTATTTATAGTGGAAATACAATGAAGAAAAGATAACAAAGCCAATTCTTCTGACATGGTATCAGCAGGTTCTCGATCAAACTGTGATTTCTTGGTTTATATCGGATTTCTTCAACGACACCACTCTGGTCGCTCTTGTCTTCGTCTTCTTCGCTGCTCTCGGTTCTTCTGTTCGTGCCGCTAGCTTTGGGTTCGCAGGTTTCGTTCTTGCTCGTTTCGTGTTCGTTTCTTTCTTGCTCTTGGTTGCGATCTCATGGCTTCTTTAATTTTTGTGTCCGCTTCACCGGCAAGAACTATGGTGCACAGGGAATTTCAATTCAAGATGTATGTCAAAGGGAAAGGCTTGTGGGGTCACATAGACGGACCTCCAAAGACCTTAGGTTGAGAAATCGCCTTAGATGCTTGGGAGGTGAAAGATGCCCAAATTGTTTCTTGGATTCTCGGCTCATTGAGACTCGGATGATCAATAACTTACGCCGCACAACTGCTAAAGACATGTGGGAGTATTTGAAGCGAATTTACAATCAGAATAATACTGCCAAGCGCTTTCAGTTGGAGCTCGAGATAGCCAATTACAAACAAGGTAATCTGTCTATTCAGGATTATTATTTTGGTTTCTTGAATCTGTGGACAGAACACTCAGCCATCTTATATGTTGATGTTCCCAAAACCTCGCTCACGGCTCTTGAAGCGGTTTACGACATCAATAGCGGGATCAATTTCTCATGAAACTTCGTCCTGAGTTCGAGGCTGTCAGAGGCGCTTTGCTGAATCGGAGTCCTGTTCCTCCTTTGGACACATGTGTTGGTGAACTTCTCAAGGAAGAGCAACGTCTACTTACCCAGGGATCCATGTCCCATGATGCATTGGTTCCAGAACCAGTGACGGTTGCCTATGCTGCCCAAAGTAAAGGCAAAGGTCGTGATATGCGATAAGTCCAGTGTTTTTCGTGCAAACAATTTGGCCATATCGCTCGTAATTGATAAGAAATTGCTCGTAATTACGCAAACAACAGGTCATATCCTCTCTCGATGTCCCACGCGTCCTCCAAGACCAACCCAACGTCCTGAGCAGGCGTTCCATGCCACTACCAGTTCAGCGGATTCACTTTCCACCATTGCAGCATCAGATGTTGGCGCTTTGAAGCTCCGAAATGATCCAACAAATGGTACTATCGCACTTTCACCTTGGGTATTCGGGTAAGTCTTCTTATGTTTCTCGACCATGGTTTCTTGATTCTGGTGCCTCCAATCATATGACGGGTTCCTCTGAATACTTGCACAATATACACCATTACCATGGTACTCAAAAAATTCAAATTGCTGATGGTAATACCCTTTCTATCACTGATGTTGGTGACATAAACTCTGATTTTAGACATGTGTTTGTATCTCCTGGACTTGATTCCAACTTACTTTCAGTGGGTCAATTAGTGGATGACAATTGTAATGTTAATTTTTCTCGGGTTGGTTGTCTTGTGCAGGATCGTGTCGGGAAGGTGATCGCGAAGGGGCCTAAAGTGGGCAGATTATTTCCGCTTCAGTTTATTTCTAATCATTTATCTTTTGCTTGTAATGGTGTTTTGAATATGTATAAGGATTGGCATAGAAAATTGGGCCATCCAAATTCTGGTGTTTTGTCTCATTTATTTAAAAATGGTTTATTGGGAAATAAAAATGCCATTTCTCATTTCTCTGTTCCTTGTTCGGTTTGCAAACTTGCTAAAAGTAAAGCACTTCCTTTTCCCTCTAATGCTCATCGTGCTTCCAACTATTTTGATGTGGTTCATAGTGATGTTTGGGGTATGTCTCCTGTTGCTTCTCATGCTCATTATAAATACTTTGTGACCTTTATCGATGATTACAGTCGTTTTACTTGGATATATTTTCTTAGATCTAAGGCTGAAGTCTTTCCAATGTTTAAGAAATTTTTGGCATATATTGAAAATCAGTTCCAAGCCAGGCTTAAAATCTTTCGCTCTGATTCTGGTGGTGAGTACATGTCTCATGAGTTTCAGGACTATTTGCAACAAAAAGGCATTGTCTCTCAACGTTCCTGTCCCAATACACCCCAACAAAATGGCATTGCAGAGCGAAAGAATCGTCACTTGCTTGATGTGACGCGCACATTGCTACTTCAAGCATCTGTTCCATCTAGATTCTGGGTTGAAGCTTTGTCCACAGCTGTCTTCTTGATCAATCGCCTTCCATCTACGGTTCTTGATCTTGATTCCCCTTTTTTTCGTCTCTTTAAGACTCATCCAAATTATCTAGATTTACATATTTTTGGGTGTGTATGTTTTGTTCACTTACCTCCTAGGTTGAACGACATAAGCTTGGAGCACAATCATCCAATGTGCATTTATGGGTTATAGTAACTCTCACAAAGGTTTTTGTGTTATGATATTACTAACCATCGCTTCCGTATTTCAAGGAATGTGACCTTCTTTGATAATCAATTTATGTTTCCTTGTCTTTCTTCTGACTCTAATGAGGTTGCTACTCTTCCTAACTTTTCTATTGTGCCTCAATCTATAGAACGTTTTGAACCAGGCCATGTATATGTCAGACAACCAAGACAATGAGCTCCCACTCCCTTCCCGACGCTGCTCCGTCACCTGAACTGTGCAGTGGCACCCCGGCGATCTGCTAGAGTGTCTCGTCCACCTAATAGATATTCACCAGAAAGGTATGATTCATCACATACTTCTCTTACGGCTACTCTATCCGGCATATCTATTCCTACATGTTACTCACAGGCAGTTAAGGATGTGTGTTGGATACAAGCAATGCAAGATGAACTCCAGGCTCTTCAAGAAAATTTTACATGGGATATTGTTTCTTGCCCACCTGATGTCAAACCCATAGGCTGCAAATGGGTGTATTCTGTGAAATTGAATTCTGATGGTTCCCTCAACCGTTACAAGGCTCGACTAGTTGCCTTAGAAAATAAGCAAGAATATGGGATTGATTATGATGAAACGTTTGCGCCTGTGGCAAAGATGACAACTGTCAGAACGGTACTCTCTATTGCTGCTTCTAATGGCTGGTCCCTCCATCAAATGGATGTAAAGAATGCATTTCTTCATGGTGATCTGACAAAAGATATTTATATGACTCCCCCTCCGGGTCTTTTTTCATCATCTAAAGGTGTGTGCAAGCTCAAACGATCCTTATATGGTTTGAAACAGGCTCCCAGAGCATGGTATGAGAAATTTCGTTCTACTCTTCTTGGGTTTTCCTTTACCCAAAGTCAATATGACTCATCTTTGTTCATTCATCGCACGCCTACTGGTATTGTTCTTCTTATTCTCTATGTTGATGATATGGTCATTACTGGTTCTGATCATACCTCCATACAATGAAGGCTTAAACAACAATTACAGGCCTCATTTCATATGAAAGATCTTGGTAATTTGCACTATTTCCTCGGACTTGAGGTTCATTATACCTCCAAGGGCATATTCCTACATCAGCAAAAGTACACCGAGGATTTAATTTCTTTGGCCGGTCTTCAATCAGCTAATCCAGTGGATACTCCTCTCGAGGTTAATGTTAAATACCGTCGTGATGACGGTGATCTTTTGCCTGATCCTTTGTTGTATCGTCAGCTCGTGGGTAGTCTTAATTATTTGACTATTACACGGCCTGACATATCCTTTGCAGTTCAGCAAGTAAGTCAATTCATGCACTCACCTCGCCATCTTCATTTGGCCGCTGTTCGTCGCATAATTCGATACTTGAAAGGCACCTCTCAACGCGGTCTATTATTTCCCACTGGGACAGTCCCTAAATTGATTGCTTATAGTGATGCTGACTGGGCAGGATGTCCTGATACTCGCAGATCTGTTACTGGTTGGTGCATGTTTCTTGGTTCTGCATTGATTTCTTGGAAGAGTAAGAAGCAAGCACGAGTCTCTAAGTCCTCCACTGAATCTGAGTACCGAGCCATGTCTACTGCTTGTTCTGAAATAATTTGGCTACGTGGTCTTTTGGCTGAGCTTGGGTTCCCTCAGACAGAGTCAACACCTCTATATGCTGACAATACGAGTGCTATTCAGATTGTTGCCAATCCAGTTTTTCATGAGCGCACAAAACATATTGAAGTGGATTGTCATTCTATCCGGGAATCCTATGATGCTCATGTTATCTCACTACCTCATATCAACACCCAATTGCAGGTTGCGGATATTCTTACCAAAGCAGTGCCTCGCCCGCGCCATCAGTTTCTTGTTCGCAAATTGATGCTTCTTGACCAGCCGCATCAATTTGAGGGGGGATGTTAATCAGGGATTAATTTGTTTCCTATTATATGCAGAATAAAATAGGAAAAGGGGACAACTCCTTAATTGTATATATTGTTTCCTATTATATGTAGAATAAAATAGGAAAAGGGGACAACTCATTAATTGTATATATTTAGCTTTCCTAAATTAGCTAGACAAATCAGGTAACAGAATATTTGTAATTAAATAGTTATAAATGGCTGTAAATGCTCATGCTATTATTTATAGTGGAAATACAATGAAGAAAAGATAACAAAGCCAATTCTTCTGACAGCTTATGCATCCAGAAAAGAATAAATTAGGAACAGAATAAGCCTTTTATGTGCAATTTAAAGCACACAATTTGATGGGATTTTATGTTGATGATTGAAGTGAACAAAAAAACAACAGTAACAAAGCCTTTTCCCACTAGGTGGAGTCGGCTACATAGATCAAACGACGTCATTGTGTTCTATCATGAACCATGTCTTTAGAAAGGCCATTTAAATCTAAGTATTTTTTTAATGGTTTCACCAATAGTTTTTCTTGGTCTCCTTCTACCTCTAACTATTGGGTTATCCCCCTTATAGTTTTATCAAAAGAAAGTTGTTAAGACTTAAGTCTAATGTGTTAATTGTTTGCAATTTTACAATTTGTTATAGGATAATCAACCCAATTGTGGTGGCTCCAACTGTTGCTGCTGTAGGTTTAGCATTCTTCAGCTATGGCTTTCCACAGGCTGGCACTTGCTTGGAAATTAGCATTCCACAGATAGCATTGGTTCTGATATTCACACTGGTGAGTCCTGACCCAACCATTTCAAGCAGCACTGATATAGGATATCTGGTATTTGAAAAGTCTTTCTAAAGGTTGTAAAGTTGCTGGTTGTCATATTAAAAAGGTTGTCTACGGCTATGACAGGTACCCAAAAAATAGCTAGAACAGAGATGAAAGTTCACTATATTACTGCAGATTTCAGGTCTGTATCAAGGTGATAGCAGTGCCTGGATCTGGAAAATGGAAATGAAAATGCAAAGCAAGAAAGAAAGATAGCCTAGGCAGTTAGAGAGTGCCTAGTCTTTCCCAAAAGTCCTAGCCAATCCCAGCCTACCTCACACAATCATCGCTCCCTAGCCTTATACTCATTACAATCAAATCACACTCCCACTACCCTCCCTACTGCCAACTCAGCAGTTAGTTTCATAGTGGATAGCCCTTCATTTTCTCTCTCTTGGTCCTGATCCCCTACATTGCAACCCCTCTTCCTCCTCACGTACACTTGAGTTATTTTATGGATCCTATCAGGCTATCTGTTGTAAACAAGCCATGGACTTTTGGGTTTTTGGCCATCTATTAAATGATTTCAGCAGTTTTCTGAAACTCATATTGTTGTTTCTTGTTTCTTATTTGAAGCATCTTCGGAGAATATCTATCTTTGGACACCACATATTTCGAATTTATGCTGTAAGTATCTTAAATTAAGATGTTATTTTTTTAATTTCAATTTTTTGAGACATGGCATTCATTATGTCTGATTTATGTGCTCCCTACTTTATTAAATCCCTGTCATGCTAGAAGTTTAGATGATTCTCCTTTTCTGACAGGAATGTATATACTTTGCTTGCGCATGGACATAAAGAGGATAGCTCAGTGTGTTGTTACCTTGCATATTTAAAATCACACGTAAAAGAATAATGTTGTTTATTGATTTGCTGGTTGCATTGTGTCTGATATCCTTTCTAAACTTCAACAGTCCCACACATTGTGAGGAATGAAAAGAAACTTGCTCAAGCATAAGGACTTCCGTGAACTCAAACCGGTCAATATCTGTGGAGCCAGTTATTATAGAAAGCTAATCTTGAAGCCTTCTTTAAATATTACCTTAAAGTTTAAAATAGTCAGGATTCTTCAGCAAGGCTCCAGATTTATTGTGAAGGAATTAAGTTATGCACACTCAGATTGACATTTTTTTATTATCTCTGATTTTCTGTGCGATTAAGTGTAGGAGATAAATAAGTTAAAGAGGAGGGGAGGGAAAGGAGAAAAAAGTAGATGATTGTGTACTTTATTATTGTTTGTGCCTAGTTGTTGAGAGTACTAACTAAGTTTTCCTTAATTAAATGTGGATATACTAACAAATTCTGTTGACACACTTTTTAATATTTGTAGGTTCCGCTGAGTGTTACAATAATTTGGATATATGCCTCGTTTTTAACAGCTGGGGGTGCGTATAACTACAAAGGATGCAATCCCAATATCCCAAGTTCAAACATTCTGATTGATGAATGCAGAAAGCATGCTTATACCATGAAGCATTGCAGGACTGATGTATCCAATGCATTGTCAACGTCTGCATGGCTCAGAATTCCTTACCCTTTACAGTGGGGTTTCCCTATTTTCCATTTTAGGACTTGCATAATCATGGCCATAGTGTCGCTGGTTGCCTCTGTGGATTCAGTAAGTAACTAATTATATTATTTAAATGCTTGCAACTGCAAAATATCATCTGCATTAGACTGAGAAATTCATAATGGAGACAGCAAAATATTTTCAACCGTTAAGGATAATTTGTCCTTAAATTCAAGTAAAAGGCGCGTATACACACATAGAGAAAGAGAGAACTATCCTCACTCATAATGAATTTGGGAAAACTTAAGCACCTTCTGAATATGATGGACTTTATTAGATTAAAATGCATGTTTGGGCACAATTGCTGAATTGCTAAAAGGTGGTTATTATCAAGGTCCCAAACCCCTTTTTAAACGATAACATGAATTTTCATGTTGAGAGCAAGGATCAAACATGAACAGGAGATGAAACTACAATTGTAACTATGTGAATGGTACGTTGGTTTTACAGGTTGGAACATATCATACTGCATCTCTGCGAGTTAATTTGAGGCCTCCAACTCCAGGAGTTGTGAGCCGAGGAATTGCATTGGAGGGCTTCTGTAGTATATTGGCTGGTCTTTGGGGTTCAGGTACTGGGTCAACAACTTTGACAGAAAATGTGCACACAATTGACATAACAAAGGTGGCAAGTCGGAGGGTAGTGGAACTTGGAGCAGCTTTCATGATCATGTTCTCATTTATGGGTAAAGCAGCAAAACTTAGTGAAAAAAGTCATTATTGATGTCAAAATTATTAAACAACTGTATATTAAAGTTTTGAGTAAACCCTTATTTTTCTTACTCCAAATATACTAGTGCCATCACTTTGGTCTTCCAAAGATCTTTGACACTAATTTAGTCTCTCAATAATGTAAAATGTCATCAATTTAGTTTATAAATCACGCAAAATGTCATCAAATTAGTCCTTAAAATAGGGCTCCGTTACACTCATTTGTCTCCGTCCAATAAAGAAGGACTAATTTGATGACATTTTGCAAGATTGAGCGACTAAATTGATGACAAAAATTTTTTGAAGATTAAAATGATGACGCTTGTATCTTTGGAGTACGAAATAGGGGTTTGCTCTATAGTTTTCATTCCTCTCCTTTTTGTTGCACGCTGGCTGAGGTGGATCTAAGTATGTGCAATGGCTTAATTTTGGTGCATTTCAATTAGTTCTCAGAATATGACTGTTATATCAGATTTTATGTCCTAGTAGAACGTGGATTGCTAATGATTTTAAATCATTTAGATACCTCACACCTGAAGGAAGTTTAAATATTTTCTGTATACATTTTTACTTGTTGACTTGTCCAATTCATGCAATAATATGCCAGTGTGGTCTCATGTATGACTTTTAATTTGTAGGAAAAGTGGGTGCACTTCTTGCTTCCATTCCGCAGGCCTTGGCTGCTTCTGTACTGTGTTTCATGTGGGCTCTTATAGCAGCATTGGGCCTCTCGACTTTACAGTATGGTCAATCAGCCAGCTTTAGGAACATAACAATAGTTGGCGTTTCATTGTTCCTTGGTCTATCCATCCCTGTCTATTTTCAACAATACCAGCCTGAATCCAGTCTGATACTGCCTAGTTATCTGGTTCCTTATGCGGCTGCGTCTAGTGGACCATTCCATTCAGGCATTAAACAAGTAAGCACCGCCCTATAGCTTATAGATGAGTATGTCAATCATCAAGTTAGATTAATTTACAAGCTTCTAACATCTGTGCTGACTGCTGATTTCTCGTGATTAAAGCTGATATCACATTGTCCTGTTGACCATAACAAATCTATGCTTCTGCACAATTTTCTAGCAACTAAAATTACTAGCTGCTTTCTTTTTCTTTCTTTTTCTTTTTTGTCCCTGATGAGGATGTGCTAACCTGACACTTTAATTGTCCCAAATGTTTCAGCTTGATTTTGCAATCAATGCTCTTCTGTCCTTAAACATGGTGGTTACACTTTTGGTGGCATTCGTACTGGACAACACAGTCCCAGGAAGTCCACAAGAACGAGGGGTGTATATATGGTTGCGAACTGAAGACATTGCCACTGATGAATCACTGCCATCTGAGTATTCGCTGCCAAGGAAAGTTGCCCGGTGTTTCTGTTGGGCAAAATGTTCGGGAGTCTGAGCACTCGGCTCTCTGATTTCTTTTATTCATGGTAACATTCACTGCTTATTTGTCTAATAATTTTTCTTCTCTTCTGGGGACCAGCTTGAGGAAGAAAAGCATAAAACAGAAAGTCATAGCTTGGAGCCTAGAAGATATTGCAGTTCATGAACAATTAAGATAAAAGACACATGGATTTAGTTACAGCTACACCAAATAGGAAATAGCTTAGCACTAATTATGCTTGTTGAATTACATAGCTGCTTTCAGATAGGTCAAATTGTGTACTGAAAAAAGAAAAAAAAATTATTGTTCTTGTACATTTATTATTATTTTTTAATCATTTTATAGTTCATTTTTTGTAGTTTCAGTTTGATATTTGGAGTTGTAATAAGTCACTAACGATGGAATTGGAATGCAACAAATTTGAGAGTTGTATCTTTGCCTTTAGGCTTAACCTTCCATGACCCGCTAGGAGTTCTTATTTGAGGCTATGGATCAGTCCATCAAAGGTAAAAGAACAAAAAACAAGGGTATGTTTGTTATACATATTTTGGATGGAAAGGAAAGGAAGAGGGGGAAGAAAAGGAATAATCCCTTGTTTAGTATTAATTTAAGAGAGGAAATGAAATGAAGATGATGGAATGAATTTTGATTGTCTCACCTTTTTTGCATCCCTTCCATTTTGGATGGAAAAAGAAAGGAAAAGAAAGGAATTGATGCATTTTTGTGAGTCCTATAATGTTTTTTTTTTCTCATTTTATCTATTTTATTAGTCTTTTAAGCAAATCAATTTTATTAAATAAAAAGTATTAAAGTAATTTAATATTTATTTTTATATATTTTCATTTTTTATTTTGATAAAACTAAACAAAAGAAAAAAATCATATTTTATTAATTGATACCAAACTCTATAGAGTGATAATTCTTTTACCTCTCTCTCCCTTTCTTTTCTTTTCTATTTTTTTCTTTTTTTTTTTTTTCCACCATACTAAAAGGACCCTAAGTCACAACCCACATGATATAACTATACATAATTCAGTGAATTAAAAATAAATTTACTGTTTGTTTTATATTAGCTTATTTTGTATTATTTGTTTATAATTAAAATATTGCAGAGAGAACTTTATTATTGTTTAAAAATTGCCAAACATATATTTGGTGTTAATATGCAACTTTAGCTAAGAAAATGTTTTCGGTGCTTCTAAAAATATATGGAGCACCGATGTTTTATAATATGTAATTATAGATATAATATTAAAATAAATAAACAGATGAGATTAATTATCTATTATCGAATTAATAGGTAATAGATAAAGTCTATATTTTATATATAATTTTTTTATAAATTTTAACTGTTAATATTTATATACAAATAGATTCATACATAAGGAATTTAGATTATTTTTGTCTTTTTATTATAGATAATTATATATAGAAAAGTCTACATAATTCAATTAATAATATTTACACACACAATAATAAAATTAAAAAAAATAATTAACTAATTATAATAAGTAAAAACCCATAAAAACATCATATTCCAAAACATTTTAAGAACTCCCGTAAACGTCACCCTTTACCTAATCACTTGTTTTACCAGTCCTCAATTAGGGAACGAAGGGTATGATTACAGGTAAGTAATCTGTGCCTCAGCCTCCAGTTTGTGGGTGATATTTATCATGCCCCGATTGCAACCCTTCTTCTATTGCATCCACCTCACAAGAAAATCCACCTGACACCACGTGTTGAATTTTCATTGCTTCCTGCGTCAATCATCACAAAATTACAACCTTAAAAGCTAAAACGGTAATTAAAATAAGAATATACTGTCTCTACGACACAATTTTTATATTCTTATATTAAATAATATATTTTTTTTATATTTTATAATATTATTTATTATATATTTTTTATTTTTTTTTATTCAATCATCATTTATTATATAAATAATAATATACAAATAAAAATTATCTTTTTCATATGAGAATAGCATCCCACCCAATATAAAATCCAAATTCCTAACAAAAAAGTTGACAGCAAGGTATTAATGTTGCAAACAATGTTTAGTAAATATTACTGTTTACATTTATTTTTCTTTTTATGAAAGGTTCCTTTTCTTTTGTCTTGTTTTTATTTCTGTTTTATTTTTATGAGAGCAAAGTTTCCTTTAATTTAAAGGCAGAGATTGGGACGTTTTGCCTAATGATTAGGTTGTCACCCTTTTATGAGTTGTCACATTTTGTCAAGACACGCATAATAAGTTGTTAAATATATGTTGTTTTTTTTATTACGGTTAAATAGTTTAAATTAATTTATGTATATTTCAAGTAATTCACTTTCTTAATTTAATTAAAGATAAATTATTCACACCAAAACTAGAAGATTTATAAAAATATGATTCAAACCTGTGATTATATATACATTATATATTGTTGATTTTCAAAATAAATATTTACAACTTAATTTTAATTAATAATCAATAAATATTTAACAAATTATTCAAATGTCAATTCCTAGGAAAGAAACTTTGTCTACCGTTTAATTCCCTCATGGTTAATATAATTAGGCTTGTAGCTACTTTGAAGGAGATTATTTCAATACTTCTTTTTAAAAGTTTTGTTAACTAGTGCCTTAAAAGGTACTTGTTAAAGATATCAAAATAAAACATTTTAAATGAAAAAGTAAATTTTTTTTAATTTTTAATGCATTGATTACCTTTATCAAAATAAAAATATTTTTTTTAATTTATGTTATATTGAGTACTTTGTTTTCATTTAAAACTTCCTATTTTATTTTCTTTAACAAGTATTTTAAAGACACTTATTAACAAAACCTTTTCTTTTTAAGGTACCGCTATCTTGATTTGTTGTAAATATTTATTGGTTGCTAATTGTAACTCCAAGAATTGATTGTAAGAACTAAAAACCAATAAATATTTACAAGCAACACCCTACTTTGAATTTTGCAACTTGCAAGGACTTGACCTAAGTTTGCAACCTGGTATACTAGGAAGACCAAGAGACCAACCTGAAGTGTTGGGCAACGGAAAACACTAGCCATATTGCTGGAGTCCTGTCCATCTAGATCCCCACCAATCATAGCCCAGCATCCTTCCCTAGCAACTATATGATCACCCTTTTTTCTGATCTCATTGAGTTCCTCCATGACCCTTGCAATGCTCATTTCTGCTTTGGGCTCAGTGTTCATGGACATGCATCTCATTGCTAAGCCCGCAAGTTCTCTTGCTACATCCAATGGCCATTGTCCACCCATCTCATCCAAAAAAGCCTCTCCATCCATTGTCATCCAATTTCTTTTTCCAGTCAATAGATTCATCAACAAAACGCCTATGGCATTCATACCTGACTCAGCATTACATTCCTCACTGCACCCATGAAGCCCAAACCCTGTGATCTTTGCAACAAGATTGCAGTCAAGGAGGATGTTAGATGGGATAAGATGACAATGAATAACGGGTCTGAGCTGAGCTGCATTAAGAAAGCCCAGGCCCGAGCAAACTTCTATGGCTATCCTTATGCGGTCATGCCACCCTAAGGCCTGGCTTCTTCTCTTACAAAATAGCATGTCTCCCAAGCTGCCATTGTGCATGTATTCCAAAACTATGCATTTGGGCTCAGCGCAGAAGCCCAACATAGCAACCAGATGAGGGTGCCGAATGCTGCCAAGAAGCCTCACCTGAAAACATTTGAATTTCAGCTTCACTGAAAGTACTCGAAACTGAAACAAAACACAATTGTAAATTGCCATAGATAGTTAATCAAGAAAACTTGGAGATTTCAATCCGTAAGTGTCGCACATATTGGGACAGGGAAGGGCGAAGGCGAAATTTGAAATTTGAAATACTTATATTCACTTAATTTTACTAATTAAGGTAACTGATACTTTCTAATTCTTCAATTAAATTAATCAACGATAGGATATATGTTATAATATATCTTTTCATTCGTCTTTTTAAAATAGTTTATGCTAATCATGTAACAATTAAAATGGTTGTTATAATCTAATTAATTTGTACATGACAATTCTACAATTCATATCAAATTAAAGTTTAATAGAGTATTTTTTTATTTTTTAAGTATGAAATATAAAAGAAAATTTCTCAAAATTATTCATTTCTTTAAAAGAAAATTTTCATGTATGGACAAGCAAATCATGATCGTGTAATTAATAAGAGCTTTATTGCAACATTTCACATCATTTATGAATTTAATTTAATGAATTTAAATCTTTGTAATGTTAAAGATTCAAATCTTGAAATTGTCATTTTAGATAAAGTTATACTTAATCACTATTCTTGCCAAGAGGTTAACCTCACTATAGTGAGGATACTTTGGTCAAAGACCAAAAAAATATTTGTAATGATGTACATTTTTTTTAAGAAGATGTGTTTACACAATTTAATATATTAAAATGAGTTTAATTTTGATCCATATTTAGCATAATATTTTTTTATACTATTATTTATAATGATGTTTAAAACATGATTAGATGATACGGTAAAAAAGGTTTTAGAAGCACCGGAGGCCAACTTGTTTACTTGTTTAGTGTTTACCTTGGCTTGGAAATCTTGTTGGGACAAGCCAGGAACAGAATTCAGCATCTTGATTGCAACAGTGGAATGGTTGATACGTCCTCTATACACATTGCTCCAATCCCCACCCGATTTCAACCTCAGCTGCTCCCAAAAATTGTGGGTGGCCAAGATGATCTCCTCCTCCGTGTACTCCCTGAAACTACAACACTTCTCTATCGGCCTAGCACTCATTCCTATGGCATCTTTTCCTTTGAAAAACTCAATCCTTCTGTTCAGCACATCCCTTTGTCTCCTTAGCTCCTCTATCTCCATAAGCATCTCTGTCCTTGCAGCCATGGCCTTCCCTAGTTTGGTTTCAGCTTGTGACACTGCCAATGTGGAAATGTGAAGCCTGTTTAGGAGTTCTGATTGCAGCTCTGCCAGTGAACTCAGCCGTTTCTTGCTCTCTTCAACATCCATTCCAATTTCTTTAAGTTGTTCTTTTTCTGCATTCAGTTCCTTCTTTAGTTCTTCCCTTGTAGTTACTTCTTCCTTTATTAGAGATTCAAGTTCTTCTTCCTGAAAAGTGAGAATTTTTCGTGATAAAGAATTTGGGTGAAAACAACATTGTTGAAACACAGCCGAGAAAAAAAGAGGTCCATATGAATATTATTACCCTACGGTTGCATAAACAAATAGCCCATTCAGCTTTTGCTTGTCTCTCCAAATTGTCCTCGGCTTCTTTCCTCTTCATTTGGATGGTCTTATAAGCTTCATTCAGTTTATCTTTGAGGATCTCAACTTTTTCTTCAGCACTCTGAGTTCGTGGCAAATTTAGGCAATACGTTGATAAGTTTACTATATATGTGACATAATGAACAAAAAAAGAAAAACGAAACCGGAGAATGCAGATAAATATTATCATTAAACAAGGCCATATATAATTCAGAAAAATGATCTACCATTGTTTAGTTACCGTATTATCAGAATCGTTAAGTTCTTTGACATATGGCTCAATTGGACTAATCTGGGAGACGTCATTGTCTTGCCCACAGCTTCCTTCCTCCAAATTTGAAGCCAGCAATTCCTGTAAATAATTTTCAATTTCTTGGAGATAAAATTCCCACTGGTTTTGGTTAAGAGGGGACTCCGAATTTGATGATCCAAAAGAGCTTCTATTTGGGGAGTCAATGGTTTTATCAAACATTCTTTCTAGCCAACCTTTAAAAGTTATCTTATCTCTCATTCTGGCAACCCTGACCCCATTATCATCCTCCATGGTTATCTCATCATTCTTTACTCGCGGGAAAACTTGTTTCCCTCCACAAATTATGAACAATTCACAGAAGTCAGGCTTGTGCTGATGAACATAGAACAATCCGTTAATGGCATCTTTTGATTTCCTAAACCAGAAGCAATAGGAAAAATTATGGAAAATCATAAGCGTTGCATGCATAGATTTTTTGGAAGAAAAGAGCAAGGAAAAGAAAGAGTACAATGAAGGCTTCATGAATGAAAATCCCATGACCAATTTGGTTATTCTTAAACCAGAGATCAAGTCTAAGGTACGCTTCTGGATAGGTTCATCAAATTTCTCAACTTCAAGTATTTCAGCTGGCACCTGTAATATGCAGAAATAGAAGTCATGAATTGGAGGAAATCAATTGAGCTTAATTCATTTCATTTCAGATGATCTTATCAACTGACCTATGTTATTAAAGTACTAATATTTCCTCACCTTGTCACAGAAAGATATATACTTGGAAAGCAGTTTGTTGATTATCTCTTGCTCATATTTCCTGATGAGTTCCAGTTGCTTTTCACATGCAGATCTTGCAGGGAGTTTCCCAACTGCAACACAATCACAAAACTAAGTGAAACCCATTGAATTTGAATTGTAATGAAGAGAAAAACTGATACACAAATGTGTGAAACTTACGTAGTGTGTAAATATAATCCTTGGACGTGTATTTCACATGTAGAATGACTATAGAAATTGGATGAGAATTCCAAGTTTTGAGAGCCCAACCCAAAGTATGAAATCCATCTAGCACATCATTGCCAACTGCAACATAGACCTTTTCTGTTTGGGTTGCATCCATTTGATTGTTTCAAGCTACCCCCAGCTACCCTGTTTGGCTGCTCAGAATCAAGAAGAAGAAGCAAGGTTTACAGTGACACCCATGACAAGAACAACTTGGAGTTGGAGGGCTGTTGAGATACCTGTAAGGCGAGTCTAGTTTGTGCTGTGTCTGACAGACTTATTAGTGAGAAAATCTCGTTGAAAAAGAAACGGAAAAAGGTTGGTATATCGTCATTTTCAAAGCTTTCTTGGGTGATTTTCTCTAGTGTCTGCTTTGAATACTATTTTCTGACTGCCTTATCAGGTTTTCCAAGGGAGGACCTTTGGACTTTTTTGTATCGCTCTTCACGCTTGGCAAATCAAGTTGGGTCATCATCTTTGCCATTTGCATTTCAATGGTAATTTCCACGGCCGGCTTTACCAAGTATTCAATTTTGTTCAGTTAAAATTACTAGTACTTGTGATTACCATGTATGGTTAGTACTGTCACTGTGGCAGCTCCTACAACTTCCATTTTTTTTTTCCCATCAAATAAAGAAGGGCGTGTTTTACCAAATAAATATAATGATAGTCAAAAAGTTTTTCACAAATCACAGCCCTTCTAAGAAGGAGAATTCTACAATGGACCTAAAAAAACTTTGTAGTTGTACCATGAACAGGTTAGCTTGTTTTTATTATATCTTATAACTTTTTAAATATTGTAGTTTGTCCTTCTTTATGTCCCTGTGCAGCTGGTAGAGATAAAAAGATGATGTTTTAGAACAACTTTGTTCTACCACTGCACAAGACTTTAGTCCAATTCATCAACGGCAAGCACAAAAGAATCTTTTAACTGTTGAAAACCAATAATTCTAAAATCCTAAATCAGGTTCAAGGCATAGATAGCAAAAGGTACAAACTAATCCCAAGAATTCCAATCCCAAAATCAAAGGAAATTTTTCATCAGGGGCTCCAAATTGCAGATACCCATATCATAGCTTCATGATATTCTTGTGGTTGCAGCCACATAGGACGATTACATCTCAGGAATAATTGATCGCACCACCAAAGGGCTATTGGCGCTGAATTGAGGGAGTGCCCTACCATTGTTAGTAACGAAGGCAGGTGGACACTAACTTGCCTTTCTGGTTTTTCAAAAAAGGAATAGATAAATACAATAGATTTAGCTTAGGGCCTTTTTGCAATGGAGTAGTAAATAATTTTTATATTTTATAGGGATAAAGTTTGTAATTTAGAAAACTTATTCATTACCTTTTCAATAAGTTATAGGTGACTTATCTTAACCTTTGATTTTCTTAATTAATATATCAATAGTGTACAAACATGATCCATTGATATTTGTAGTACCATTGAAGACAAAGCCATCTAAGAATTATCAAGTGATAAGGCATGTTTATGTTTAAGTGAAACTAACATTATTTTATAATAAATTATATGTACTATGTTATAATTTTAAGTGTATGGTTTGCTTTTATGATATTGTGGTCATTAAGTGTCTAGATTAGTTTTCACTTGTGTGCATTTTGACTTATTCACCTTTGGTTACAAGTTATAATTAGGCTTGAAAATGGGGCGAGTAGGGATAGATATTTGGCCAACTTGACTCTGTCCTGCACCCTTAAGATTAAAACACACACCTGTTCTGTAAGAAAAATATTAAAATTCGCACTCGTCCTACTCTGTCATGTAATTATGAATATTTATTTTACATTGTCTGTATAATATTTAATTACAATCTTAAAATTGATCATTCATCTCATATAAATTAAAAAATATGTTCAAGATTAGTGTTAAACTAGTGAGGATTAATTAATATAATTAACTTGATTAGTAACTAAATTAAGCATAATGTGTATTAATATGTGGGGTGCGAGGCAAGGTGCATTGACCAAAACTCGCACCAGCCCTGCCCCATAGTGGAGAGTTTTTAAACCCGCCTCATGCTGGTTGGATACTCACAGGGTAGGTGGAAATTACCAAGCCTAGTTATAATTAACAAAGTTAGGATTTGAATATTTGATCGCGTGCTTACTCATATATCATATACCCGTCTCACGTTAAATCTATTTGTTGGGATTTGTTTGGTGTCACTTTGAAAAATAATCTCCATTTCATTGAAAAGAATATTAATGCAGAGGTCTTTGGTGCCACAACTACTTTTTGTGGCAATGGTGCAACAACTGACGCACCAATCTAAATGCTACACATGTAAAATGAGTGGGGCCCACATTTTTTACAACCTTTTGTAGCCTTTCTTTTTATAATTATTATTTTGAATAGCATATTGACCCCAAATTAATATGAAATTAAATTTTTTTGTTTAGCCACAACTGAGTCATTACCGTACTACGAACCCAAAATCTTTCGCATTAGCCGCAACCTCCACCCCTACTAGCATCGACCAAATGCCAAAGCCGTCACCAGAGCCACTATTCGAGTCATCTGCACCAGTCCAAACCAAAACCAAGTGCAAACACAACCCAACCACAATCTACACCCCTGGCTGTACCGCCATCTCATAGCCACCCATCGAGGCCGAGACCCACCTTGCTCTTTGTCGCAACCATCGTTACCAACAATTCCACCCATCCACAAACCCATTGTCCCAAGGCTCTCTTTCTCTGACTCCACCATGAAACCAAGCACCCATATACCTCAATTGAAGACCCCCTTGTTCAAAATACAAGAAATTCGATGATTAGTGGTGAATTTTTCTAACGAAATCCTCGCCGCCAATAATCCTAAAAATTTTTGGCAAAAATATTTGCCAAAAAACCAAATGTCAATAAAAAAATATTAAATAAAAGAAAATTAATTTTTAGCAAATTATAAACTACCACATATTTTTTTTACGTTTCTGGCGGATTATCCGCCGATAAATATATCAATTTTGTTTTTCAAGATTTTTTGACGTATTAATTTTGCTGAGAAATTTCTCCAACTTCCAAGGAGGAGCACCGGCCAATTTCTGGTGGATTATCGACCAAAAATTTCACGTAAGTTACTCAGGTAACAAAATAGTTAAGTTTTTCGAGGATTTCAGTGGATTAGCAGTCGAAAATTTGAAAATACTTGCTAGAAAATATTTTTTGGCGGATTATAATCCACCAGAAACTTCTTTTAAGAGTCAAGCAAGGCTCATTTCTCTTTTATTTCTGTGACTTTCTCTCCTCCTTCATCTTCATCTTCTCTATCGTCTCTCCTCCTCCTCTATCTTCTCCGTCCTCTCACCCTACACCGCCGAGCTCCATCCTTCGAGTGCCACCAGCAAAATTGCCAGTCCTTGATATAACTCCTCAGACGCTACTTTTTTCGACGCTAATGGTTGTTGCCCCTGAAGGCCACGAGGGCCTAAGCTCCAACAATGGATGCCACTAGGGTTGATGGCCTATGCGACCCAGACATGATGCATGGGATGTGGGTCCATGGGATCAGACGTGGCTGGAGTATTGGTTTTCACATGTATGTAATTGATAACATTATATTTTATACAATTTATAATTCTTTCACTAGACTTCTTAAGGTTCAATTAGGCTTAATTTAGTTAGTTTTGACACATTTTATAATGTTAAGCCGAATTGGATCATTGAACGAATTATTACATAAATTATCCTTAATTATCTCTTTGGCAGTGTTTAGTAAACTGGCTATAACTTGAGTTGCAAATATTTGATTGATGTGATCCTAATCTTGTAGGAAAGTCAAGACAATTCCCTACAACTTTCATGAAGAACACAACTCAGACTGGACTCCTTGGAGGTGATATTGGGCTTGCAAGTCAGAATAGAGGAGCTGAAATCGAACCTAAATACTTTGCAGTAATTGGACCATATCTTGAGTTCTAGGAATGATTTTGGACTCAAATCAAAGTCATTTTAAAGCTAAGATCTAGGCCTACAACTTTCATGAAGACCACTTTTCTCAAAAATAAAAAAATAGGAGACATGACTGTGTCTCCTAGACACACGGCTGTGTATTTGCTCAATTATTGAAAACTTAATGCCTAAGTTTTCACTGTGCATCAATTTGCCTATAAATAGGCAATCAAATGTCAGAAACGTATGGAGGGGAATAGGGAGGCTCTGGCACGAAACAGAGAGGAATTTCCTATCTTCTGCCTCTCTTCCTTTTCTTTTCACTTTTCTTTCATTTTTCTTTTCTCTTTTTCTTTCTTCTTCTCCTATGTGTAATTAAGTTCCAATTTACTTGGGTGAAAGTGTGAAGCTCTTGGTAATAAAATAAGGTTAGATTTATTCCTCTCTTGTGCTTAAATGATTTATTTTTCTAGTAGTTATTATACGTGTTATATTTTGGTTTCCAATTAATTGTAGAAACTCTTCTTGTAAAGCAGAGTTCTTGATTTGTTGTAAACAAGATTTTGGCACAGTGAATACTTTAACTCATTTACAAGTGGTGGAAATAATTAAAGGAAACATAATATAATTATGTATATTATTTTAAATGGACTTTTAACGTTGTATTTTTCGATTGGAACCTCCATGTTGTGATGATTCTAATTGAGTTATAAAATGAATTAATCTTACATTTACTTTATTTACTAAGAGTGAATCTTTTAACTCAGGTAAATAATTTTCACCATAGTAATAAAATATTTATCTTACCTTAATTAATCTTCATCAAGTCTCTGTGGTTCGACCTTGAACTCACCGAGAATTTATTACTTGTGATAACCTGCACTTGGGTTCGTAGTAATTAATCCCGCATCAAGTTTTTGGACTTGGTTGAAAATTTGTGCATCAAGTTTTTGGTACCGTTGCCGAGGACTTGATTTGAAGAACAAATTTCTAATGTAAATATTTTTATACGTACTAACGTATTAACTAATGGGAGTGATTCTCTCTTTTAATTCCCCCACACTTTTGAGTGAACAGTGTGAATAGTATATGAATAATGTGTGAATATCGTATGAATAGTATTTTATATATAAAAAAAGTGGGGGACAAGGCTGTCCCCCGTGAGTAGAAAAAAAAAAAAAAAGGGAGGGGGAGGGTGGTCACACCCGTGTGTGACTACAAAAAAATAAAATAAAAAGTAGCAATTAAATAAAGAAAAGAGAGAGGGAACATAATAATGAAGAAAGGGAAACATAAAAAAAAAACTAAAAGCAAACAGAAAGCTAAAAAAAAATTAAAGAAGTTAAGTGTTTTATTTTTTTACATATTAATAGTAGGGGAAACTCTCCCTTTTAATTTCTATATATATTAACAGTGGGGGTAATTATCACTTTTAATTTCTATACAGTGGGGGTAATTCTCCATTTTATTTTCTTATATATATTAACAAAGGAGAGAAACTCTCCTTTTATTTTCTTTGTACATACTAACTAGTGGAGGTAACTCTCCTTTTTATTTTCTTTGCATACTAATTTAGTGAGGATAATTCTTCCTTTTATTTTTTTTTTTGTACTTTACTAACTTAGTGGGGGAAACTCTCCCTTTTATTTATTTATTTTTTTATAATTTACTTTTTGTACTTTATTTTCTTTATTTTTTTTCTTTTTGGTGGTTGGTTTATACCACACCTTTGTTATTTTCTTTTATTTGGTGGTTGGTTTATTACTACACATTTGTTAATATATATATTTGGTCGTTGGTTATTACCACACCTTGTTAATATTTATTTATTACGTATTGATATATATATATATATATATATATATATATATATATATATATATATATATATATATATTTGATTTATTTATTACCACGCTTTGTAAATATTTATTTGGTGGCTGGTTTATACCACACCTTTGTATATATTTTTTATTTTTTATTTTTCTATTTCTTCTTCTATTTTGTTATGTGTAATTAATTTGTGTGTTTTTAGGGTTGAAAACATAACTTAATTCAATCGACATGTATTAAGATTGAAATTTTAATCAGTTTCTTTTCTATTCAATTTGAGTGTTTATTATGATTCTTAATGCCTTTATGAATTGGCCACTCATAAATTGATCTAGTAAGGTGTATGTAGAATCGGAAGGTTTGCATATGACCTAAACCATAAATAATAAGTGTCATGATTTATAATTATTTAGGAATGAAAGTTATAGGTTGTGTGAGAGAATTGTGGTATTTTCCATGGGAATCCAAATAGTAAAAGTCATGCCTTTAAGAGTTAAGGTTTCGACTAAGGAATTAAGTTTTAATTAATTACTGATTCTCCCCATTAATTGAATGACTAAAAATTAATTAGAAGGAAGGTCCCAAAGCTACTCTATTATCTATGATAGATTATTGAATCAAGTGAAATCAGATCCTTAGTGTTTTAATTTTTTATGTTTTGTTTTCTCTTTTTCTTTTTAATTTTGTGTGTCTTTGTGTTTGTTTTTCTTTTTCCTCTTAATCACTCTGACTTGTGTACTTGTTAATTTTTTCAACAAGTTTTGCAAACCTAGGTTGATACGGTGAATTTTGTTACTTCAAGAATTCAAAATGAGCTGAAAATTTTGTTGTTGATCATTTGTCCATACTTATAATAGGCTCACCTTTTGAAATCACACCTATCAATGATTCTTTTCCTGATGAATTTTTTATTTTTAATTTTATAGTTTGATTTGTTAATATTGTCAATTTTCTTGTAACAAGCGAAGTTGTTCTTTGAGGATGGTTTTCGCAAACAGAAAAAATAGAATATTCTTCATTAAGAATGGTCTGAGTAAGGAGTCTTTAGGAGATATCTTATTGACTCTTGAGATGCATTCTTGTGGAGTTGTGCATAGTAAATTTACTAATTTGTGAAATCTCTTCAAGGGCAAGTAAGCACGTTACAGTCTTGGGAATCTAACTCAAAAAGATTCTGTTTGTCAATTTATAAGAAAATTGGATAGGAAGCTTATCCTCGACTCATAGAAGGCGTTTAAGCCGTTACTGAACGTAAAACCAGAGGAAGATGTGAGCCACAATCACAACTACTTGTATATATTTTCTCGTAATTCTTTCTTAAAAAAGAAGAAGAAGAAGGGAGCGTGATTCTTAAGCGTGTTTCATATTGTCAAACTCTTCTAACACAAGCCAACCTACCCATTTAGGTGCTATCATTACCTTTTTCTATTCTTATCCCTATTTAAACACTTTATTTTTCTTACTTTCCTCCAACTCAAAATCATTCAAGAGAGTGTGAGTGTAGAAATGGAGAGAGCTTCTTCTTCTTTTTTTGTTTGTAGACTTACCAATATTTGTATATTTTGTGGGTCAACTTATGGGTAAGGTTTAGAGTATGCAAATGCAGCAGTCACTCTTGGTCGAACACTTGCTTCAAGGAAAATTCATGTGATATATGTGAGAGGTAGTATTAGGTTAATGAATGCTGTATCACTTACTGCACATCTAAGAGGCAGTCAGGTTTTATGTATCATTCCTAATCCTTTAGCTCGAAAGAATATCACTAAAAAAATAATTGGGGAGGAGCTTCAAGTATCATCTATGGATAAAGGAATGAAGACAATGCTTACAAACTCTGATGCATTCATAGTCTTACCAGGAGGTCTTGGTACTTTGGAAGAAGTTTTTTCAAATTGTGTCTTGGACCCAACTGAATATCCACCATAAACCCATAGGTTTGTTGAATGTTAATAATTTCTTTGATATTTTGTTATTCTTTCTTGACCATGTTGTGGAACAAAAATTTATCACACCTTTGGCAAGACGACTCCTTATCTCTGCTTCCACTGTTGATGAGTTGATTGATAAATTAGAAGCTTTTATTTATGAACCTGATCCAGTAACAGCTCAGATAGATTAGTCAAAAGGAAGCGGTGAGGGAAACAGTATGAAAAGCAAGCCAGACTAAACACTCCAGCTATTTAAATAATTGTAAGCTTTGGTTTTATTCATCGTACTTTGTTTCTGTTTAAATTTGTGTGAGGTTTCTCTTTTCAGTAATTGTAATAATAGGTAATATCTTCTATCCTTTACCTATCTATGTTTTGACATTGAGAATAATGTTATGATCTGGTTGGGGGAAGGATAGTTGTATAAAAAAAATAGAAAACAAAAAAACCAAATAAAAAAATAAAAAAAAATTAAGAAATGTGTTTATTAATATGTTTGTCATGTTTATATGTTTGTCAGCAATTTACTAATAGCTAAACCAATTATGGATGACAGAGTAATGAGTAAATTTTGCTCTGGAGGTAATTTTACTTTTGAGACGCATCTAGATTGGGGTAGTAACTATTTTGTGTAGAAGTAACAAATGGATTCATGGATCATGACATGGTTGAATAAATTGTCTTCTTTCTTAAATTTCACATGCTTGGTTATAGATGTTGAATTGATAGATTGAGAATGATAGATATATGCATTGTGAGATTTTGAGTCTATCGATGAATGGATTGAACATTTGTACCATTCTCTTCTTTCTTGTGTATTTTTTCTCATGGAATTGTTATTCTAGAACTTGCTTTGATTCTTTTTTAGACTACTTTTTCACATGGATATATAAATATGATTGGGGCAATTTTCTTGAATTTACTACTTTGACCAAATAGCCAACCTTGCATATTTTTCTTTGCTTAACCCCTTTAAACTTATTTGATCATTCTTTGTTTCAAACTCATTATGTGCCTTAAATGAAAAATCATGTTCTTACCTGACCTTAGGGAATAAGAGAGCATTGGCTTTGTTATTGGATGAGTTTCTTGAATAAGTGTGGGGGTATGTTTGCAAGTATTTCTAAAAAAAAAAAGAGAAGAAAAAAAAGGGCTAACCAGTGGATGTTTGGAAATAATAGAAATAGAATGAGAATATTCAAGCCTAACAATGAATTCAATCTACCATATTGGCATTGATCTTTAACAAAACATTAGTCAAATATTGGCTATTGTCCTTTATGAGAAGGAAGCAAACAGAGAAGGAACTAAGAAATTATTAGGAAATTTAGACTGAATGTTCTCAAACATCTTCTCCACTTTAACTGTATCATAATGCTCTTTTATTCTCTTTGGTTTTTAACTTGTTTTATCTATATTACTTTCTCCTTTACCATAATCACATTACAACCTTAAATAAAGTCCTCATGATTTGTGTATAAATGTTATTTTTGAGTAACGGAGAAGTAGAAGATAAGCAAACTTATGGTAGTGCAATTATTCATGGATTGAATAGAGTGAAATACTTATCTTTTAAACACTTGAGAGATTGAGAGTGAATTCTGTGAGGATCTATCATTCTTGATTCATTCTTTTCAATTGAAGTTCCATGCTTGTTGATTTGAGATGCAAAGAAATGTTACCTCATGAATGTTTTGATCCCTAAATGACTGATTGCTCTTCTTGATTCATTGAATCTTTTAGAGTTTTTAGCTTTTGAGTCTGTGTCGTTTTTATTTGTTCCCTAGTTTTTATTTTTTGTGTTTTGCCCAGGAGTGTAAAAGTTAAGTGTGGGAGAATTTAATAACATTATATTTTATACATTTTATAATCATTTCACTAGGCTTCTTAAGGTTCAATTAGGCTTAATTTAGTTGGTTTTGACACATTTTATAATGTTAAACCGAATTGGATTATTGAACGAATTATTACATAAATTAACCTTAATTATCTCTTTGGCAGTGTTTAGTAAACTGGCTATAACTTGAGTTACAAATATCTGATTGATGTGATTCTGGTCTTGTAGGAAAGCCAAAACAATTTCCTATGACTTTCATGAAGAACACAAAACTTAGATCAGACTCCTTGGAGGTGATATTGGGCTTGCAAGTCAGAACAGAGGAGCTAAAATCGGGCCTAAATACTTTGCAGTAAGTGGACTATATCTCGAGTTCTATGAATGATTTTGGACTCAAATCAAAGTCATTTTAAAGCTAAGATCCACGCCTACAACTTTCATGAAGATCACTTTTTTCAAAAATAAAAAAACAGGAGACATGACTGTGTCTCTTGGGCACATGGCTGTGTATTTGCTCAATTATTGAAAACTTAATGCCTAAGTTTCCACTGTGCATCAATTTACCTATAAATAGGCAATCAAATGTTAGAAACATATGGAGGGGAGAGGGGAGGCTCTAGCACGAAACAGAGAGGAATTTCCTCTCTTCCTCTTCTTTTCACTTTTCTTTCATTTTCTTTTTCTCTTTTTCTTTCTTCTTCTCCTATGTGTAATTAAGTTCCAATTTACTTAGGTGAAAGTGTGAAGCTCTTGGTAATAAAATAATGTTAGATTTATTCTCTCTTGTACTTAAATAATTTATTTTTCTAATAGTTATTATACGTGTTATATTTTAATTTCTAATTAATTATAGAAATCCTCCTTGTAAAGCAGAGTTTTTGATTTGTTGTAGATAAGATTTTGATACAGTGAATGCTTTAACTCATTTACAAGTGGTGAAAATAATTAAATGAAACATAATATAATTACGTATACTATTTTAAATGGACTTTTAACGTTTTATTTTTCGATTGGAACCTCCATGTTGCGAGGATTCTAATTGAGTTATAAAATGAATTAATATTACATTTACTTTATTTACCAAGAGTGGATCTTTTAACCCAGGTAAATAATTTTTATCATAGTAATAAAATATTTATCTTACCTTAATTAATCTTCATCAAGTCTCTATGGTTCGACCTCAGACTCACCGAGAATTTATTGCTTGAGATAACCTGCACTTGGGTTTACAACAATTAATCCCGTATCAAGTTTTTAGACTTGGTTGAAAATTTGTGCATCAGTAATCTTTTTAATTTTTTACACTACAAGAAAATTGTGTTTTTGCGACGGATAATTTGTGTTGGACTCGAATCCGTCGCAAATTGTAACAAATTTTACAGTGGATCCATTGTCATGAATATTTGTGATGGATTTTCGCCACAAACTTTTCCAATGACACATTCATTGTGTTAATTTTTTTTATTAAAAAAAAGAGTTTTGCTGCGAATAAAGTTATAAAATGAATAAAAAGTATTTTAAGTAAAAATGAAATTTTAAAAACTTTGTGGTGGATATCTGCTACAAGTTTTAAAAAAAAAATGTGACAGATGCCAAGCTTTTTCCCAATTATTAATCTCATCGATATTTTACCATGGCGCCTCCACTGATGACACATTGCGGCTAATTCCAAGGTGCTTCAACTCCAAGGTCCAAGCTTCAAGCTCCAAGCTTTGAGCTCCAAGCTCCCATGGTTTGAACTTCCCCTTTCTCATATCTTTACCCATTTCTAACACAATCAATTGTGATACATTGTTGTGTTAATTTTTTGGCACATTTTGGGTTACAAAATTTTTGAGGGTTTTGGGGTTTTGTTTAACATTGCTGATTTTTGTGAGTTTTCTATCATTTTGTATTTTAACATGTTGATTGCTTCTAGTTTTTGTGTTTGTTTTAGAACTCTATTATGATGTGATTTTTATGCTTCAATTATGAAACTACAGTACTTTTTAATTAAAAATTATGGAAATGGTTGTTGCTATTAAGTAATGAAGAGGGTCTAATAATCAAATCCTCTTATCCATCAAATAAGTGGGACAAATAGAGCCTAGCAAACAAAGAAGTGCTTCTAGCTTCGTAGTTCATCATTAAAGTTTCACAAAACATGTAATTTAAAAAAAAATGACTGGTCTTAGTGAGGCAGTTTTTGGGCACTTGTATTTCTTAGTGAGGCAGTTTGGACACTTGTATTTCTTGCTAAAGCAGTTTTGGGCCTATATCTGGTTCTTCTTAACATTACTTGAACCTTAGTAGTTGCTTCTATTTTTATTTAAATGAAGGAAATAACTATATATATAGGTTTGTACCATCATTCGATCTGTCACTGAGCATCAAGTTTTATGAGTATACTACTGAGCAACAAGCATCATTAGGATCTCTTGTTGATTCAGCACAAATTGAAGGAACTCATGAGTTTTGGTAATAAGATTTTCTTATCCCTCATTTCGTGCTACACTTCTCTACTTAGACTGAGCTTGGTTTTTCTTTGTCAATTGTATTTTTTGGGTAGGTAATGAAAAACTAAACATCAATATTTGACAAACATATTCTTTGGGTTGACGTTGATTGGAGGTGTGCATAGTCTATTCCATTCGAATTGAATTTTGGGAGCAATCAAGGGGAAAACTTAGTAGGTAAGGTATGTTCAATGTCTTTCTTGTTATATAAAGTTATGGTTTAGTTAGATATGTGGTTTTAATTATTATTTTTTGTTCTTGAATTTTTTTAACCTGCTTTATTTGGGAGCAACATGAGAATTTGTATTCTTTATTATCCAACTTATGTTTTACATTTTGCATTTTGCAGTTTGATTTAAGTTGTAAAATTATCATTGCAAAAAATGGTAGTTCCAGAAAATCATAGGTGGACATACAATAAAACTCATTCAGGTCATAGAGGACTTACATAAGAATTTGTATATGGAGTTGAAGAGTTTGTGAATTATTTATGTCGATCTTCCCATTACTTAAGTGAAGGAACAATTAGGTGTCAATGTTTGAATTGTTATAGTGAGAAATTGTTGAAATTTGAGATTATGAAACTTCACTTATATAAAAAAGGATTCAAACCTAACTATTGGTATTGGAAAAATCATGGAGAGAAAGAGTAATCTAATTAGTGTAGATATAAACTCTAGTGTGAGCACTGCTAATAGTCCTATATTAGGGGAGAAAGATGTGGTTGATAGATATTAAAATATACTTTATGATACGTCTGGAACAAACTCTGGTGTTTTAGGAGTCATTTTCAACATAATGTTGAGGAGCCTCCATATCCAGAGGTCAAAGAGTTTTATGATCTATTAAATGATTCAAGTCAGTCATTATGGCCTGGCTGCAAAACTCATTCTGAGTTATCCTTGGCAGTTCGAATGTTAAGCCCCAAATATGATTATAATGTAACACATGCATGCTTTGATTTATTTATGGAGATATTAAGAGAGGTTGTTCCACCAAGATCACAAATTCATCTGAATTACTATAGAACAAAAAATTTGGTTGCTAAACTTGAGCTTGCTTCAAGAAAAATAGATTGTTGTGTGAATGGGTGTATGTTATACAATGATAATGTCAGACAATGTCGATTTTGTGGTGCTAAAAGATACGAACTTCGTAAAACCAGTAATGAAAATAACAATGAAGTTTTGGTGAAAATAATGCATTATTTACCTCTTATTCCTAAGCTCAAGAAGTTGTATTCCTCTATAAGCTCAGCTACACACATGAGATGGCATATTTAAATAATAGGAAGAAGGGGGAGATGTCTCACTCATCTGATGGTGAAGCATAGAAGCATTTTAATAGGACATATTCTGAATTTGCATATGATCCTAGAAATGTTAGGCTTGGTTTGTGTGTTGATAGTTTTACCCTCTATAATCAATCAACTTCTTCTTATTCTTGTTGGCTTGTGATAGTCATTCCATATAATTTGCCACCAGAAATGTGTATAACTGTCACATACATGTTCTTAACATGCATTATTCCTGGTCCTCATAATCCCAGGAGCAAGATTGATGTTTATTTACAACCATTAATTGATGAACTAAAAATTTTATGGTCAGGTGTTAACTTATGATGTGTCAAGCAAACAAATTTTTATGATGAGGGCTACATTAATGTGGACAATAAATGACTTTCCTACATATGGAATGTTGTCTCGATTGATGACTGTTAGTAAATTAGCATGACTATATTGGATTAATCAAACAAAGGCATTCACTTTAAAGCATGGAGAAAATTCATGGTTTGATTGTCATCGTCAATTCTTTCCTGTTGATCACATGTTTAGAAGAAATAAAAATGCATTCAAGAAGAAAACTATTGTGACTTATTTACATCCACTAAGATTATCTAGAAATGAATTAAGTGACATTATTAGTGGCTTTAGTAAAATAACTAAAATGTAGTTGTGCAAACGACATGGGTATTGTGTTTATCATAATTGGCCTAAGCAGAGCATACTTTGGGAGTTACCATACTGAAAAAATAATTTAATTAGGCATAATTTAAATGTCATGCATATTGAGAAAAATGTCTTTGATAACACATTCAATACTGTTATGGATGTTAAGCCAAAACAAAGGATAATGTGAAAGTAAGAATGAACTTAAAAGAATATTATCGACGACAAGAATTGGAGCTTATTGATTTGCCAAATAGTAAGATCATGAAACCAAATGTTAATTATACTATTACAAAAGAGTAGAAGGAGATTGTTTGAGAATGGGTGCAGGACTTAAAAATGCTAGATGGTTATGCTTCTAACTTGGCCAGATGTGTGGACATGAATCAATTATGATTGTTTGGGATAAAGAGTCATTGTCAAGTGTTTATAGAGCGTTTGCTTCCAGTTTTTTTTTTCAGATCAAATTTGAAAGTCATTGACTGAATTGAGTCAATTTTTTAGAGACTTGAGCTCAATGACTTTAAGGGAAAATGACATGCTCCAAATGGAACAAAACATTCAGGTGATTTTGTGTAAATTGGAAAGGATATCTCCATCAAGTTTGTTTAATTCCATGGAGTACTTACCAGTCCATTTACCCTATGAAGCAAGGGTAGGGGCCAATTTAGTATAGATAGATGCATCTATTCGAGAAGTACTTAAACAAGATAAAGAAAATAGTTAAGAACAAAGCTCAGGTTGAATGTTCTATTTGTGAAGCTTATTTGATTCAAGATATATCTCCTTCTATTCATTTTACTTTGAGTCTCATGTTAAGTCAATGAGAACTAAGGTTGGACAAAATGACGATACAAATGAAAATATATCAATGGAACTGACTTTGTCAATTTTTAATCAACCCAGCTAAGGTTGACATCAAAGCAAGAATGACTAATTGATGCTGAGATGAAATCTATAACATTGCACATCTTGCTAAATTGTGAAGAAGTTCAACCATATCTTAAGTAAGTAGTACAATTAATTTAATTTAAATTTCAAATGTATTGCTCACTAACAATCATATCATAAACTTCTAATTTTTCAATTTCTTTTTTACAATATCTCAACATTCCTGAGGAACATTCGCAAAAAAGAATTAATACAGATTTTACAAAGTGGTTTAGAAGTTATGTAAGCATTTAAACATTACTAAATTGGCTCTCTCAATCATTATATATGATTTAGATCATTAACTTTAACTATATTTTTTTCTAGGTTCACAATCCACAGAATATGGTGAACAATTATTACTTACATGATTTAGCATGAGGGCCTATTAGATGTGTGACATCTTGGCCAATGTATTTTGTTAATGAATATAAATTTCACACAAATGCTTAGTCAAATGGGAAGAAAACAATCAATAGTGGATTGTGTGTTAAAGGCTCAACCAATGGTGAAGATGAAAATGATTATTATAAAATACTAAAAGATGTGATTGAGTTAGATTATCCTAGGGAACCGAAAAAA
Source organism: Ormosia semicastrata (assembly GCA_029884595.1). Classification (NCBI taxonomy): domain Eukaryota; kingdom Viridiplantae; phylum Streptophyta; class Magnoliopsida; order Fabales; family Fabaceae; genus Ormosia; species Ormosia semicastrata. The sequence goes on along the minus strand of JAQQTO010000035.1, from coordinate 4,700,956 downwards.
AGTAGTTCTTTTTAAATGTGAATAGTTTAATCCTATGAATAATAAAGGTACAAGAGTTTACAAAGATTATAAGATTGACGAAATTCGACACACTAGACGATATGATAGGTTTGATCCTTTTATCATTGTTTCATCTACGAGACAAATGTATTACGTTCCTTATCTTGAAAAGAAAAAGGATAACGTCTAATGGTGGGTGGTAATAAAGACCAAGGCAAGAGGTCATTGAAATTAAGGGTGCCTTGGAAATTACATTCTAAGATGATACTATGACTCCTTGGTTAGAGTGTATTGTAAGAAAATAGTTTTCAAATGTTAGATTGAGATAGAGAGTCAATTTGGTGGCCTATTTGATTAGTGCAAAGTCTTGGCCCATATTTTTGTTCTTTAACTGTATTATTCAACTCATTTTCAATCAATAAGGGACAATTATGATCCTCATGACCAATTGTCCAACAATAATAGTAGTACGTTGGTAGCTTCTCATATCGAAAGTCTACCCAAAGCTTTCCTCCCATATATGATGAGAAAAAATACCTTATTTTAGCAATTTGGTCACATCAACCTTAACGTACGATTTCACTACAAATCCTTGTGGACCTTGAATGGGATATAGACCTATTTCATTAGCCTCACCAATCCTTGCATACAATTTTTGCCCAAGGTTAATGAAATTCATAATCCATAATGGTTTTACCTTGCTTCCATTATTTAAGCACTACCAATTGGTTTTTATAGAGCCAAGGTTGATTTCTAAGTATTCAATGCATGTCAGTCATGATATAAAAAAAGAATCAATAAACATTTGGCTCCAACTCTTTATATCAAAATCTTTTGAGGTGGTTCCACATTGCAAAGTACATTGATATCACCATTGATTGTACATGAGTTCTTTCTGACTATAGTTTTGTTTTGGAATAAGTTTTGAGTTAATGATTTAGGAGCAACCCGGCCTACCAGAATAGGATCTCAGGTATTTATGCACACTATTAGATAAGTAAATTAACCTATTTATGAGGAGCAAATCTTTCACACAATCCTTCATAGATATGGACACCAATTACATCCTAAATGAATAGGAGATTCAATTACAAGAGATAACAATCTCATGGATTCTTATCCTAAATAACAACATTCAATTCATATTTGACTATGATTCTTGATACCCAAGACACTCTTATAAATGCCTCACAAGGAAGCAAATGTAAAAATCTAATTCCAATGACTCTACTAACTTGTGTAGGGTCTAACTTGAGTGTCAGAGTGTCTTTTGTAGATATTTACCCCATCGCACCACCGTCACAGCCATCGTGCATGTGAGGAATCTACCATGGTCAACCCAATTCAGATACTCTTCTAAATCCAGTTCAAAACAAGTTTCTTATCAAAATGTTCTTGGTGGAAGTAAGTTCCAAATGTAACTTGATGCGTGAAATCCGCAAGTGTACAGTTTCGTCGTCAAGTAATAAAAAGATCGAATCCATAGGGACTGTGTATATGAATACCAATTAATTAATTAATTCAATTAAGTTAAACAAAAAGAAATATGATAGTTGATAAAGAAGAACGTAGTAACAAAATAATTAAATAAAAATCAAGAAAACAGAATTCAGAACAAATATAGCAAGTTATCAAGAAATGGGTTTTCAGATTAAAGAAAGCTTCCAAGATTGGGATACCACAATGATACAAGATAAATCCTAATTGACAACCCTTTTATTAAATCTGAAATTCAATTGAAGGTGAATTACCCTAAATTAGTTAATGTTCTTTCTCAAGATACAAGATCCGTGCCCAATTAAACCAATTTCTACTCTCGTGGTTTAGACCTTAAGTTCAATTCTTATGGTTCCAACACTTAGGTTCACCTCTCAGTATATCCCTAAATGCCTATGAGATGCAAATAAGTGGCCAGCAAATTCACATGAATAAGAGCAATAAGAATTGAATCAAAGAACATTCAAGATCAATAAAAGGGGAAACAACGTCAATTATTCATTATCAAAGTATCAAAGGGCATTGCCCAATCCTAAAAACAAAAGTAACTACTCAGACATCAAGAAGAAGGAAATAGAAATCAAACTTAAAAACATCCCAAACCCGTAACAATGGAAGAAGAAGAAGAAGATGAAGAACCCAAGCCTCCTTCGTGCCTCCTTTCGAACTAGGTTTCAATCCAAGCTAGAATACCCTAATTGCATTCAGAACATCTATTAATAGCCTAGGGTTTTTCATGGGCCAAAAGCCCCCAAAAGAAATAAAAACAGAAAACTAAAATCTGCTGCGCATTGCGATCCACGGCCGTGGATGGTTCCACGGCCAGGCCGTGGATGTCTCTGCCAGAAACCCATCCAGTGTCCTTTGAGTTCCACGGCCGTGGATGGTTCCACGGGCAGGCCGTGGAACTCCCTGGAATTCTTTTTTTTCTTCTTAAAGTTGCCCCTCGATCCATGGCCGTGGTTTTATCCACGGGCAGGCCGTGGATATCTCTGGAATGGCCTTTTTGCACCTTTATTGCTATCCATTAAGCTCCAACTTCAAACATGCGAGCATTCCATTCAATCCAAGGTCAAATCAGCACCAATCCTGCACAAGAACACCAAAAACACCACAGTTACCTGAACTAAGGGAAAAATTAACTAAAAAGGAGAACTAAAATGCTTAAAATGCCTACAAAATGCATGCAAAACAAGAACAAAATATGATGTTGTTTCACACACATCAAATCCCCCCAAGCTTAAGACTTTGCTTGTCCCCAAGCAATAACCAATGTCAAACCAAGATGTGGGATCAAGAGACAATAAAGAATAAGCAACTCGAGAAAACAAAATCCAAGCAATAGGCTAAGACAACCAAAGAATCTGAGAGGTAATCAAAATCAAGTCCAATTAGAGGCTAAGTTCTCAGAAATCATACATTCTCACTGATTGAATTAAGTTCACTCCACTAACCACACTCAGAGTGTTTAAGGGTGAAGACAATGCGCTCAAAATCCTTCAAAGAAAATGCACTTCCATATGCTTGATAAGAAACCAGATTTTCACTAATAATCAACATGCATGCAAGAATCAAAAGGTCTTTCAAGGGTTGTAATGGGGCCATGGTAATGATGTTAGGTAAGGTAGAAAAAGGAAGGTATACACAAAAGGTTCATCAAAATTTTCAATAAGCACAAGAAATCCAATAGAACATAAATGGAGCAAAGATAATTTTTTTTTTCAATCTAAAACATAACTCCACATTTCAAAGAATTTTCTTCCTTACTTTTCCTTCTCCTCTTTCTCCTCTTTTTCAAGCTTTCATCTCATGATGTTTCTTTTATTTTCTTTTTTTTTTCAGAAAGAGGAACCTCAAATACATATAATTTCCAACACAACATTCAAACAACTTTCAAGCCCAATTCGCTCCATTTAATATTCTAAATGATAACCAACAATGTTTCAGCATAGGTATCAAGAAAACAAGTATGCAGTAGACTCAAAATGGGCAACTAGTGGATGAAAGTGTAACAAATTCAGAAGACCAGAAAAATACCTATTTGCCTTAATCACATTCAAGCATGCAACCAAAAATTTTACCTCAAAAAGGTTTCAAATCAAGTTCTAGAGCACAGGATCAATGAAGAATATCACTCAACACAAAGAATGGGAACAAAAATCATATAGTGCATATATCCCATATAGGCTCAAAACTCACATTTAGAGGTTTAAAAATTCAATGAGAAGCACAAATTCAGAGAACATTATGCTAATTATCAACTATCAAAAGATCACCTCTACTATCAATTAAAACAATGCATGTTGCCAACTACATGAATCAACAAATTGGGTTCCAAATCAATACTATCTCAAAATCCTCAAAAGAGAGGGGCACAAGTTCAACCAAAAACCCAAGAGAAATGATGGTGTGAAAATGCAACATGAAAATGCAATGCAATATAAGACATGAGAATGCATGAAACTAATGATCTAAAATGAAAATAAGAAAATGAAAATGAAAATACCCCCAAGCTTAGAACTTACATTGTCCCCAATGTAAAAATCTAAAACAAGAGAAGGGATAAAAGAAAAGAACTCATCATGGTGGAAAAACTTCGGTGTTCAATTCATGGCCATAGAATTTTTCATGGGCTGAGTGTGGAACCTTCTGACTTCACTCTTCTTCTAATTTGAGCTTCCAAAAGGGTCAAACCTAAACAAAATCCAAAAGACAAACATCAAAACAATAATCTAACACACAAAATCAAAAGAATAAAAATAAAAAGAAAAAGAAAAAGAAAAAATAAAGAAGCTTGGGTTGCCTCCCAAGAAGCGCTTGTTTAAAGTCATTAGCTTGACTTTGGTCGATTTACGTGCTCGGGTGACATCTACGGAGTAGTGCTCAGTCCCCACTCCTTCAAAGTGTTTCACTCTCTGGCCATTTATCATGAAAGGTTTATGACCTTCTTTCTTCACCTCAAGCACACCGTAGGATAAAACTCGAACAATCTCATATGGTCTTGACCATTTCGACCATAACTTACTAGGACAGAAACGTAGAAGCGAGTTATTAACAAGGACTTTATCTCCGATTTTAAATTCACGCTTCTCATCACACTTGTCACTCTACTTCTTAGGTCCTTCCTTGCAGGGCATAGCATCAGTCACTGATTCCTGCATACCTGAAAGCACAACACTATCCACAACATTAATAGCATCTATGGGATTACATGAATTTAAGGAATTAGAATTATTTTCAGATTTAAAAACATCAAAAACTACTTCCTCATCATTTAATCGCAAAGTCAATTTCCTTTCGTGGACATCAATGATCGCCTGTCCAGTGGCAAGGAATGGGCGCCCAAGTATGATCGGCATTATAGCATCAGCTTCCATATCAAGCACAACAAAATCCACAGGCATATAAAATTTACCAACCTTAATGGGAACATCCTCCAATATGCCTACGGGGTACTTGACTGACTGATCCGCCAATTGAAGAGAGATAGTTATGGGTTTCAGCTCACCCACTTCCAACTTTTTACACACAGAAAGGGGCATAAGACTGACACTAGCCCCCAAGTCACACAAACCTTATCAAAACTGGTATTCCCAATCAAGCAAGGAATAGAGAAGCTGCCAGGATCTTTGAGTTTAGGAGGTAACTTATTTTGAATTAAAGCGCTACACTCCTCAGTTAATGCTACGGTCTCATACTCCTCTAGCTTTCTCTTATTAGACAAAATGTCCTTAAGAAATTTAGCATAGGTAGGCATTTGTTGCAATGCCTCAGTGAAGGGTACATTAATGTACAACTTCTTAAGGACCTCAAGAAACTTCCCAAACTGCTTATCTAGCTTGGCCTTGGCCAATCTTTGAGGGAAGGGCACCGGGGGTTGGTATGGCTCAGGGGGTACATACTTAGACACTTTCTCATTAATTTCCTCCTCTTCTAAGGGTTGTGTCCTAGTTGTTTCTTTTTCTTCATCCCTCATATCTTTTTCATTTTCCCCCTTTGCTTTGGAATCTTCTAGTTGCTTTCCACTTCTTAAACTCACAGCCTTACAATGTTCATTAGGATTTATTTCAGGCTGTCCTGGAAATTTCCCGTGTGGTCTATATGAAGAGCTAGCTTGTTGGGCTATTTGAGTTTCTAACATCTTGTTATGAATAGCTAAATTATCAACCTTAGATGTCAAATCCTTAATAGCCTCACTAACAACTCGACCATGGTGCCTAAACTCTTCATTTTGTTTGGTTTGACTCTCTACAAAATTTTCAAGGAGAGTTTCGAGTTTAGACTTTTGTACCTGGGGGAATCCAATAGAAGGTTGAGCACTACCTTGTCCAGCTTGATTTTGATTGTTCCGATAAGATAAGTTAGGATGTGACCTTCAATCAGGGTTGTAAGTTTGGGAATACGGGTCATTCCTCCCCTTTTGGTTGAAGTCGTGGAAATTATGGCATGACTCCACTTGCTCTACCGGTGCACCATGTGAGGGTCCCATTCCAACTTGGCATTCAGCACCAATATGTCCCTGCTCTCCACAAATCTCACAAAAATTGTTAGAGACACCTATGGCATTTACATGAGCTTTCTCAAGCATGTCAAAACGTTTATTCAAGGAATCAAACTTTAACATAATTAAATCAACACCATCTACCTCAAACTTACCTCCCGAGAGCTTTCTCGGGTTGTGCCCTCTTTCATTGGCCCATTGGTGATGATTCGAAGCAACACTCTCAATAATGTCATAAGCCTCTGTGAGCCTTCTATTCATCGAGCTCCACCAGCTGTTGAGTCAAGAGACACCTTCGAAGAATATTCTAAACCATTATAGAAGGTGTGAACGATCAACCACTTTTCTAACCCATAGTATGGGCAGGCTTCCAGCAAAGCCTTATATCTATCCCAAGCTTCTGACAATGACTCGCCATCTTTCTGAACAAAGCTTGTGATTTGGGTCCTTAGATGAGCATCTTGGAAGGTGGAAAGAATTTGTCCAAGAAGGCTTGCTCCAATTGGTCCCAAGTAGTTATCGTCTCAAGAATGTACTTCAACCAAGCTATAGCTCTATCTCTCAATGATAGAGGAAACAAGCGGAGACGAATAGCATCAACAGAGGCACCTTCGATCTTGAGGGTCTCACGAACTCCAAGAACATATCCACATGATCATTAGGATCCTCTCGATGGCAATCCTCCAAACCGGTTCTGGTATCATAGAAAGTAGGGCAGGAGGTATGGTGAAGTGCCTGGCTTCAATGTCTGGCTGAGCAATTCCAGATCGCAAACCCCGAGCATTAGGGGCTGTATACTCCTTTAAAGGTTTATTATCTTCTGCTGCTGCCATGACAAGTGTTGGTTCAGATATTTCCTTTACTCTTTGCCTTTGTTGTCTTCTCCTTCTATGTAAAGTCCTTTCAATTTCAGGATCAGCTTCAATAAGAGTCCCAAAACGTCTAGTACTTTGCATAAACTAGAGAAATTACCTACAGAGAGTCAAAGAGAAAACAAGAACGTAATAACCAAATAAAAGAAAAAGGTTTAAAATAATTAAATTAAAAATTAAATTAATATTCAAGAAAAACACGGTCCCAAGAATGGCGCCAAAAACTTGATGCGTGAAATCCGCAAGTGTACGGTTTCGTCGTCAAGTAATAAAAAGATCGAATCCACAGGGACTGTGTATATGAATACCAATTAATTAATTAATTCAATTAAGTTAAACAAAAGGAAATATGATTGTTGATAAAGAAGAACGTAGTAAGAAAACAATTAAATAAAAATCAAGAAAATAGAATTCAGAACAAATATAGCAAGTTATCAAGAAAGGGGTTTTCAGATTAAAGAAAGCTTCCAAGATTGAGATACCACAATGATACAAGATAAATCCTAATTGATAACCCATTTATTAAATCTGAAATTCAATTGAAGGTGAATTACCCTAAATTAGTTAATGTTCTTTCTCAAGATACAAGATCCGTGCCCAATTAAACCAATTCCTACTCTCGTGGTTTAGACCTTAAGTTCAATTCTTATGGTTCCAACACTTAGGTTCACCTCTCAGTACGTCCCTAAATGCCTATGAGATGCAAATAAGTGGCCAACAAATTCACATGAATAAGAGCAATAAGAATTGAATCAAAGAACATTCAAGATCAATAAAAGGGGAAACAACGTCAATTATTCATTATCAAAGTATCAAAGGGCATTGCCCAATCCTAGAAACAAAAGTAACTACTCAGACATCAAGAAGAAGGAAACAGAAATCAAACTTAAAAACATCCCAAACCCGTAACAATGGAAGAAGAAGAAGATGATGAAGAACCCAAGCCTCCTTTGTGCCTCCTTTCGAACTAGGTTTCAATCCAAGCTAGAATACCCTAATTACATTCAGAACATCTATTAATAGCCTAGGGTTTTTCATGGGCCAAAAGCCCCCAAAAGAAATAAAAATAGAAAACTAAAATCTGCTGCGCACTACGATCCACAGCCGTGGATGGTTCCACGGCCAAGCCGTGGATGTCTCTGCCAGAAACCCATCCAGTGTCCTTTGAGTTCCACGGCCGTGGATGGTTCCACGGCCAGGCCGTGGAACTCCCTGGAATTCCTTTTTTTCTTCTTAAAGTTGCCCCTCGATCCATGGCTGTGGTTTTATCCACGGACAGGCCGTGGATCTCTCTGGAATGGCCTTTTTGCATCTTTATTGTTATCCATTAAGCTCCAACTTCAAACATGCGAGCATTCCATTCAATCCAAGGTCAAATCAGCACCAATCTTGCACAAGAACACCAAAAACACCGCAGTTACCCGAACTAAGGGAAAAACTAACTAAAAAGGGAAACTAAAATACTTAAAATGCCTACAAAATGCATGCAAAATAAGAACAAAACATGATATTGTTTCACACACATCATAACTATTCATAATCTAACAAGACTACCTCCTAATCTTCTATATCATGAAGAATAGGAAGATTTGGTTTTGCTATTACAGTATTAGAAATCCAAACTCACTATTTTGGCAAGCCTTAATGAAAATTGTATGAGAAGATTTATCATCAAATAACTGAAAAAGAGTGTTCTTAGATAAATATTTTATTTCAAACTTTAATTTTATTTATTTATACTTTATATAAGATCAAACAAAAAAATAGTTATTTGTGAACCATCTACTCATTAAACTTTTGTAGTAATAACAAATTGAATTGATCATTTATGTATTATGCCTGGTAAATGGAATAATGATTCTGCGTTATATTTTGAACACACTCTTTATCACATTCCTTTCAACATTTTCTCTTTTATTAGGTCACGTCATACGTTAAAAGAGCACTCAAACTTGTTAACCGACTATACAAGTTGATTTGAGTATTGGTTTATTTTTTTTAAAGAAAGGAAAAAGGGAAGCAGCCATGGGTTCAGCACAGGGGCAGAGTGTGATGGGGCCAACTTAGACGAAGGTTGGACGATCAGATGGTGATGGCATGGCGGTCACTGACTGGGGCATGTTGGGTGGGTCGTGAGGCCAAGTTCGTGGTTAATGGCAGGGAGAGTAGTTGGTCGTCTGGGTTGGTGACGGTTCTGTGGTGGTGTGACGGCGCTGGTTGTGTGGCTAGGGCTCATATGGTGCACCTGGTTGGGCCGAAGGTGATGGGTTACGGTTGGGTTGTGTGGTGGTTGCTGGCAGCAAAAGTGGTGGATCAGAGGTGATTGGTTTGGGTCGCTAGTGGTAACGATGGCTACTGGGTGGCGGCGCGGTGGCAGTCCTAGTTGGTGGTGGAATAGAGGCTTATGGCTACTAGGTTTGTTTTCAAAAAGGATGGTTGGTGGTGGAACAGAGACTTATGGTTGCTGAGTTCGTTTTTAGAAGGGATGCAAGAGCAGTATTGGGTGGTAGCTCAAATCAACTTGTTAGCCGGTTAACAAGTTTGAGTGTTTTTTTAATGTGTGACGTGACTTAATAGAAGAGAAAGTATTGAAAGGAGTGTGATACAAATGTGTTCTTAGCATTCCTCATTTTATGAAATAAGTATACTTATGTTCATTAGCAATTTTTTTTTAAAAAAAAAAATTTCATTCCATGCCTTATTCTATAGAGTTAGGAATCGCCAAGTAAGATTCATAACTTCATGCTTTATAAAATGAGATTTAATTTCTTTTAACTAATATATTTCATTTATTTTCAAGAATAATAATTATGATAATTAAATGTATCCTGCCTAAATCTCAATTTTGTTTTGAACCTAGAGAAAATTATTCTTAAGGATCACTAAGGAGTAATATTTAATTTCAAGCAACAAAAAAAAATTATTAAGAAAGACCACACAAAACTTAGGGAAAACTTAAAAAAAAACTCCTTGTACTATACGTGATGTGTACTTTAGTCATGTTACTTTAAAAATATGTAAAATAGACTCATTACTTTATGAATTATGTACAGTGCTACAGAATGGTACCAGATGTTAGTTTTTGGATGGAAATGTGCATGTGCAACACACGTGCACGTCTCAATTTTTGAGTGCGCCAAATGTTGTCTTCTTCTTCCTCTCACCCAATTATAAACCCTGGAACTCCATAACTAATAGGTTGAAAAATTGGGGGTTCCAATTTCTACTGTCCAATCTCAGGATTTAAAGCTTGAAAAATCCTAGTTCTTAGATCGAATAATAATTATTTGATTTCTTTACAAAAGTTGGGGTTCAAATGTATTTTGCACTAGTGTATTTTCAAACTGGTGTTTTTCGAACTAATAAGAATACATAGAACAGAGGCTTCGATTTTTCAATGATGTTGGATCTACCCTATTTTGGGTTGGTTGAATATTCTAGGTTAAAATCGCATACAAACCAAGGATGAAGAAGCTGGATCGTTGTGGAGTTTGGCCATCTGCCATTAAATGGTAGATCTACCTCTCTTGGGTCACTGCAAATCGTCATGAAAGTGACATGTTTTCTCCCTAGAACCATCGTGGGCTTCTTCTATTCTTGTTGTCTATTCATTTTCGTGTGAAACCCAGCAAGATTGGTAGTTGTTTCAGTGACTGCGGTTAAAAATCCACAAGGTGTTTCCTCCATGGCTGCATTGCAGCGTCTCGAGGAAGAAGAAGGAGCTTGTCTCCTTGCTTATGCACTGTAAACCGCGATGGAGGTTTCGATCATATCTGCATGTGTTTTTTGGTGTGGACAAAGATGTTGCTCAATGTTGCTTAAGCACTTCAATTATGAAGTTCTAGGATTTAGAGTTTGTTGAGAAGAAGAAGAAGACCGCGCTTGACACTCAAAAATTAAGACTTGCACATGCGTTGCATATACGTATTTCCATCTAAAAACTAATGTTTGTTACCATTTTGTAACACCGTGTATAATTCACAAAGTAATGGATCCATTTTACACATTTTTAAAGTAATATGACCAAAGTGCACATCGCATATAGTACAAAGAGATTTTTTGAAATTTTTTCCAAAATTTATTTAGAGAGAATGACTATTTATTTTCACCTAATAGACAATAATATCTTTATTATAATTTTTTTCAGTTCTCCATCTTTTGCCCTTATCTAATTTCACGTTCCTAGTCTACCATATGCCTCCTTGCCTTGCCACAAAATCACCAATCCATTGACACGAGGCAGAACAAGACAATGGAAGAAACTAGAAGACAATGGAAGAAAAGATTAAAAAAAAAAATTAAGGTGCCATTGCAATTACATGAATGCACGTACAATGAAAACCACATTAGGCAAATTTGTTTTAACTATTAATTGTAATCTATACTGCTCAACTTTGAAAGTAGTATAATAGCATTCTTAAAGCCTTGTTGGATGCAATTTAAATCTGAAATCAAAATCAGATGAGATCGAAGTTTACAAGTAATTTTAGAGTGAGATTGTCAAGTGTTATGATGTGCATAAAATAGTTCAAAAGTGATAGAAGATTCAGTCAAAATAGAGGAAGAGGCGTGACATGATATTATGAGTGCATATGAGAAGAGAAGAGAAAGCCTTAATTTTTGAGGCAATGTGCCGTTGCAAAAGGTTGTAGCTAGCGGTGAGCTTTCTACTTCTAGTAGGTGATGTTGGAGTCCTAACTTTCCGAGGAAATGAGACTGTAGAGCAAAGGATTACAAAAAAACAAGGATATTATTGTCTATTAACTAAAGTTATTAGATCATTCTTTGTAAATAAATTTTAAATAGTATTTCATAATAATTTTAAGATTTTATGTCCCTTAAAATTAAATAATCTTTATTAGTGGTACTTAGTATTACTTTTCCCTTAAACCTACCCTAACCTTTCATTCATGCCTTGTACTTAATTTTAAATAATCATGTCAAATTTAAAAAATTATAAAAATATGATAAAAAAAATAAAAATAATAATATAATAGAATTAGAATACAACAATTAATTAAATATCATCAATAAAATATTATAAATAGTATCCCAGATATTATACAAATTTCAAATTTTTTCTCACAAATAAAACAATGTTTATTTTTATTTTTTCCTCAACTTCCCTTCCATTCCCCCTATCCTAGTAGTACATTTAGGACCTGTTTAGCATGTTATATTAGACTTAATATGATAAGTCAATATAATATATTATGACCTTATCAGTTGTTTGGTACAAATATTATACTGTATAAACTTATCCATCAAATCTTTCTTATACATTATGATGGATAACTGGCTTTTTTACCAAACTGCTACTGTTGATAAAATTATTTACCAACTTGCAATTTTTTTAAATTATTTACCAAATTGTCATTTTTTAACAATTTACCAAAATGTCACTCTTTTAAAACTATATACCAAACTGCCACCTTTTGTCCTACATGACTTTTTTTATTATTATCTGGCCAACCAGGATACGCCAAGTAGGATGGCGCATCCATGTAGGTTGTGCCAACACGTTTAGCGCAACCTACGTGGATGCGTCATCGTACTTAGCGCATATTGGTTGGCCTGAACAAGGAAAACGCCACCCTTGTTGGCATAACCCTTGTAATTTTATTTTGTTTAATTAAGAGAAATTTTGATATTTATTATAATAAATTATATTTTTAATGAATTTATTTATACCAACATATTTCATTAAAAATATTACAATTAGCATCATATTACTTCATTAATTTATCAAAATAATTATAATTATAACACTTAAAGTATTTAATAAAATTACATCACACAAATTCAAAATCTAAATATTAACAAACCAAAATTATGAAAGCAAGCATTAAAATATGAACGTTCTTTGCCACTGTTATCTAATGAATTATTTAATGAATATTATCTAATGAATATTATAATTCTCAACACCGCCACCTCATTGTACACATGTCCTAACTATCTATGATATGTTACTAAATATTATCTAAAAAAATATTATGCTTGTAATTTATAGGCCTTTTTTTCCGTATGTTACTACACGTTTATGTTAGTAAAAACAATAACATTGTTTGAAACGTTTATTTAGTAAGTAGGATTCGGATCCCAATAATTTCCCTCTCAATTTTTTAGTAATTCGAATTAGAGTAAAATATTTGACAGAGTTTCTCCTAAATGTTGGACCTTCCCAAAAGCACATGATCCTGTTTAATGCAATCAGTTACCAAGATCTTTAATAAAAACTAAATTATGTCCAGAAAAACATATATAATTTTATCTAATAAGTGTACCAAACTCACAATAAGATATTATCAATAGTCTTTTACACAAAATCACTAAATATAATTACATATCAATGTCAATGAGATGGGCCCGCATAAGAATGTGGTGGCCTGTGAGATGGATCAGAAGAGGGACCTGATTATGATGGGTATGGTGGGTAGCCTAGTGGTGGGTAAGGATATGATGGGTAACCATGTGGTGGGTAATGATATGAGGGGTAACCCGGTGGCGGGTATGGATACGGTGTGTAAGGGTATGGTGGGTAATATGCAGGTGGTGACTGAGTGGGGGGTATATAGCAGTGGTAGGAGGCTGAGTTGTATACTGGCTGGTAGAGTTGGAGTCCTCGGGATGTTGAAGTTGTGTCTGAGTGCTCCCTAATCCTCTCCTCCGTTTACGCCGCGTTCCCTGTTGACTAGACTCCTCGGGCGACCCTGAAATATCATCTGCTGCTGGAGCTGGACACAGCTATTCCATCTTAATGCGGTCATGCTCCCGCAATGAGTGTAGGATCTGTTTAGTAGCCTCTCGAGTGATAGTGTCAATAGTTGAACTGAGCAAATACTCTGCAATGTCTGCCTAATAAACAGATATAATTTATGTCATTATACTGAATATAAAATACATATAATTGCTAACAAATTGGTAAAGAGCTTACCGCATTCCCAATAGATACGCTAGTGGGAGCAATTCAGCGTCTGGTAATTATTTTATACCAACGCATGTACTCAGAACGCGAACTGAGGGGTGCGACCAATGGGATTCCCCTAACAAGCTTCTCCCTACGACTATCCTAGGTGGCTATATAAACAGCATATGTAGCTGGCCAATCCTCATCATGCCTACCTGCCAGTGTAACCAAGTGCAATCTGTCTGGCTGGAACGGTCTCAGTGGAATGGGCTGGTCAAGACCAAACTGGTGCATGACGCGGTCTGACTGGTGCCACTCAACAATGTGGAAACATATGAGAAGGACCACTACCAGTGCTATATCCCTACCAGTCACACAAAAAGGTTGCAGTGTTGCCACTTGCTCATCCATGTATGGTTGCCATATAAACTGAAAAAATGAGATGCACAAAACATTAAGACGGCATATGCATAAGTAAATAATTCAAAGGAATGTAAACGAAGACATACCTCATCGTTCTTTAACTAATCAAAGAACTGGTGATAATATGCAAGGACGCCAATCACAGTATCACTCAATACTTTATGTTTGCATCACCTATTTGGTAAATGAAAGTATTACAAACGTAATAAATATTAACAAAGTATGTCAAGAAAGTAATGTAAAAATATGAAATGAAAAATAAACTTACTCCCATCCTAAGGGATGTAATTGAGCACGATCAGCATTATAAAACACATCAGGCTCAACATGGTCAGCTAGTGTAGGGGCAAGCTGAGGGAATCTGTATCATGCCCAGTACTTAGAGCTGGCAAAACGGGTTCAACCCATCGAGTTAACCCGCCAACCCGCTATTTTTTTATGGGTTGGGTTCAAGGATTGAACCCATATTTTTTTTGCAACCCGCATAACCCGTGGGTTAAGCGGGCGGGATCGAGGTTAGCCTCAAGTTGTTTTTAAAAAAGATAAGTAATACTATAAATGAAAATTTTTTTTTATGTTATATAATTTATGTTTGAATATTTAATTAGACTATTTTAAAAATTATATTTTAGATATGTGGTTTGAAATTTTTTACCATTATTATTTATTATTTTTTTTTATAATATTTATTGATTTTTTATATAATTTTTTTTTATTTTTTAGGCAGATTAAGCCAGTTGACCCACCAACTTATCTATTTTTTCTCATTTTATCTTTTATGCGGGCCAACCCGCCAACCCGCCTTAAAGCGGGGTGGGTTAACTCTTCTAACCCATTTTTTAAAACGGGCCAACCCACCCCGCCCTGCATTTTAGCGGGTTGACATGGGTCGGGGCGGGTTGGCCCATTTTGCCAGCTCTACCAGTACTGCAATAAGATGCATGCCCCTCCGATCTCGCGTGTATCATAGTCCGTAGCTTTACAAAGCTCTCTATATAGGTACGCCAAAACTGCAGACCCCCAGCTATATGTCCCGATAACAGCAAAGTCCTCCAACAATGGAAGGGACATCAAGTGCACGAGCTTACCCGAATGATCGGGGCATAAGAAACCCCCAAGCAACCGAAGTATGTAATATCGTGCACGTTGTTGCACGTACTCATCATCATCATCCTCAGTGATTGCAGTAACACTTGGCTGCCACAAATATGTCATGTCAATGCGTGCCCCAGCTATAAGCGAAGGAGTCTCATCAATCCTTAACAACTGAACACATAAACTGAGTCAATCATCCCTATGGGTAAGACCAGTGACTGCAGCACCGTCAATGGAAAGACCCGATATCATACCAATATCCTCTAATGTAATGGTGCACTCCTCGGTAGGCATGTGAAATGTATGCGTCTCTGGGCGCCATCTCTCAACCAACGCAGAGATCAAGGAGTGATCAATGTTGCAATAGCCCATATGGGCAACTCCCAAGAAGCTATCAAGGAGTGCGCATCGGCTCCATGCATTTTAAATTCTGTTGAGCGCATCGGCTCCCTGCATTTTAGTTTCTGTTAAGCGCATCGGCTCCCTGCATTTTAGTTTCTGTTGAGCGCATCGCCTCTATGCATTTTACTTTTTGTTGAACGCATCGGCTCCATGCATTTTAAATTCTGTTCAGCGCATCAGCTCCCTGCATTTTAGTTTTTGAGCGCATCGGCTCCATGCATTCCATGCATTTTTAATTTCTGTCATATTCCTATCATTCCTTTTAAGCGCTTCTGCTCTTCGCATTTTTGTTCTCGCATTTGTTTTGCATCTTATGCATTGCAGGATAAAATTCGAGTTCATGTCTTTACTCGTCTCTTACAATGATAAAATGAAAAAACTTCTGTTATTCCTTTTATCTAGTAAGAAATAAGTAAAGAGGGGCAACTATGAAAACCGAATTTTGACCGGGCTAAAAATAATAATAAAACAAAAATAAAACAAAAGAAAAGAAATTTTTTAAAGATAAAATAAAAATAAAAAAATAACAAAATAACAAAATAAATAAAAAAAATTTCTTGTTCATCACATACTTTTTCTCCACATTGCATCCACTCTGACTGACTCACTGATTTTTTTTGCTCACCTGCACACACTCAGCAGCACATTTTCACTCACTTTATGCACAAATCACCTGCACACACTCAGACAGTGCACACTTTCACTCCCCTCACACACAACCCCTGCACACACGACTTTTTCAATTTTTTTGGATCTCACGTAATGAAGTAAAGAGGGGCAGCAGCAAGGTAGGATTGACTCTCTTCACCCACTCAATTGGGGGAGCAAGCAGTAAGCAGAGGAGCCTGCACCCATCTTCAACTACCATTCCCAACCTTCCATGACCATCATCAATCTTCACCCATTGCAATTACCCAAAGTCCCTAAACCACCACCAACAACCCATACCATAGAACTTCATCTCCAACCCCTAACAAAAAAAAAAAAAAAACAACACCACCACCAATCCGAATCGCACATCACCTCACCGTCGACCAAGCTCGCAGCGTCACCACCGTTTCACGGCGTCAGCTCCAACCAGCCGCCAAACCCACGAACTCCGCGCCTCGAGCCAAGCTCGCGTCGTCCCAACCACCACACCCCTTCTCAGATCTGCCACTGCACAACGTCCTCTGAACTCGCGTTGCCAGAAGACATGCACGAACCTGCTAGATCCGGCCAGCTGTGTCCGACTCAACCCCCAAAACACCCAGGTTGTCCACTCCATGCACCAGACCCAATCCACCGTAAAGTTCCGTGCACCAGAGCCCGTCAACTCCCTCATCTGCTATGCTGGCTCCCCTTCGCCCCACCACCGTCCAATACGAGCCAACCTCCATGGAACCACACCCCTGCCATCGACCCAGCCAGCACCGCGAGCTGCACCAGGCCGCCCGAACAGCTTCGATTCGGCGTCGAGTCGTGCCACCCAGCCCGAGTCCCACGGGCGTCGCTCCACCCACGACGTCGCCTCCGTCTGCCACGAGCCTCCCCATCATGCGTCCTTTGGTCAGAGAAAACAGAGGATGGTTCCTCTGCTAATCTTCTTTTGAAAGAGGGGAAGGTGAGTTTTTTTTTCTATTTTGCTATTTTTTTAAAATAAAAAAGGAAGATAAAAATATAAAATGAAAAGTTCTGAAATAAAGATTTTAGTAAGTATCTCTAGTTTTTGCTAAAAGAAATATGATAAAAAATAAAAAAATAAAAAAAAATTGAAAAAAGTTTTTTTGAATTCTTTTAGATTTAAATTTTCTTTTCATTTTCTTATATATGTTTTTGCAATAGCATGATACGGTGTTAATGTTTTTTTTGGTCATTAATACATATTTCTTTAGTTATAGAAATTAAAAAAATAAAAAAAATAATTAAAAAATAAAAATAATTAAAAAATAAAAAAATTGTCAAATGAAGCTTTCTTTTTATAAAAAATATTTTAATCAATGCAATGACCAATGATGTTGATTGAATAACGGATGCTATCTTCAATGTCGTTTGGATCATAAGAGTTTATTGAGTAGTCTGGTGCTAACTTGAACCCTGTGCAAGAATAAATTTATTTTTTTTCAAATAAAATCTCTTTTCTTTTTTTTTCTTAATTAAAATCAACCAACCCTCAATTATTTTATAAAGAACTACGTGACTTTGAGTTCCTCATTGTACTAGGGGATACGTAGGAGCAGAATTTTATTTCTGTCAAGCCAAAATTAAATTTTCATAATTTTGTGATTTTCCTTTTTATAAAGAGTTATAATGTTTTGCAATAAGGGGTAAAATAAATATTTTCAAGGATTGTTAAGATTTGCACAATTAACTCAAGGTACCGTTTTAGAACGGGTGTGTTAGGGGTGCTGTGGGATTAAGTTTCCACCCTTCCCTATCCATAACTGACTCTCGAATCCAATTTGATTCCAAAGACCATTTTCAAAGAAAGATTTTCTAATTTTTTCAAAGTTAAAATAAAATTGGTGGCGACTCCATTTTTCATTTTTCATTTTCTAAAATCCTTTGAATTGTTATTTTTCGCCGCGATCCCGATCGCGACAATACGGAAGAATCAGAGCAGGGGGGTCCATATGTTTCATCTTCTGAGCACGTCTAACACGCAAGTGCCAGTTCTCATGTCCCTGCCATACATGCTGAGAAACATGGTACTCCTGCAACTCCAAAATCGAGCCGTCCTCTGGTCCAGAGTTTATACAAAATGTCATCTGTCAGTTGTATGCTAAATAATAACAATAATTAGTGTTGTAATATGATTACTATAATAAAATATGATATGACCATATGATAACTATACTAAAATATAATATGGAAGAAATGAAGTTAACACTGAGAATCAACTAACATATATAGGGGAATAGTATTTGAATACAACATCATAGATTAGTGATACTAAACAATACAACTCCAAAATACACATTATTGCTAATACAATATTATGAAAATGAAAATAAGTCCTAGATCAACTAAATGGCCCCAGTTGATGGCCCCACTCCATCATCCCTCAAGGAACTCGATTCACCGGTACGACAAGTGCGAGAATTATGTCCAGGTTGATGGCATCTTGTACACATCTGTCTTGGCCTTGCTTCGCGCCAATCCATCTCATTCCTGAGTCAGGTTGATTTTGGTCGACCTTTAGATCTAAGCAATGCATGTGGTGGCACCAAAGTGGTGTCAGGACCTGCAAGCCACCATGGTTCAGCCCGAACTGATTCAAAATCAAACTCATAGGCTCTGTAAATGCTTTCTATCCTGTAAACCCTATGAACAAGTCAGAATGGGTCAACTACCACAGAATCACACGCAGCAATCACATTCGAGCATGGATAATGCAATGCTTGAAACATCCCACTGTCACACCGCCTTTCTTCCAAGTTCAAAGTATAAGAAAGTCCACCTTGTTGTGTTACAGGGTTAAAAGTCTCTTCAACAATGAACCTTGTGTTCTCTCTAATGTACCAGCGAACTTGGTGTGAGCTGGCCTTTGCCAGGTTGACTCTCCAGTGCTTCAATAAGTCATCACTCCATTCCTGCCCATCTGTCATCAATTTCGAATTTGCCTCGTCTTTTTGGTTGACAAAGTATTCTACTAACTTCGTATATGTCAATTGAACCAATGCAGTTATAGGTAGATTTCTACTATCCTTCAACACTCTGTTAATGTACTCTGACAAATTGGTAGTCATATAACCGAATCTGTGGCCACTATCATATGCCAAACTCTATTTTTCTTTTGGAATTTCGTTAATCCAATTTGTCATCTCCGTTATAACTGTCAGCTTCTTTAGCCTAGCATCAAACTTTATTGTGATTGGTTCATACCCTAATACAACAAATGAATTGGGTTGGTATTAGAACCTAACTATTATTATCATATATTAGACTATAAGTAAAAAATTTAAAGTACCTGTGTTAATAAAAAATCTCTTCTACTCCTTATTCTAAAACTTAGAATTAAAATTGGAACCAATGTGCCGTATACAGAAGATATGATATGCATTCGAAAGCTGTCATCAAAGATTTTCATTTGCCACTGATTGTAAAATGCCTCGATATCGATCAGAGATCAAACACAAGCCCTCTTGTTGGGTGACATGCAATCTTAGGTGGGCTAAGAACCAACTCCAAGCATCCTTGGTCTCCCCCTCTACAATGGCAAATGCAATAGGCAGCGGTTTTCTATCTCCATCTTAAGTTGTTGCAATCAACAACTTATGACGGTATTTGCCATACAAATGAGTGGTATCAATTTGAACAATGGGCTTACAATATCAGAAGCTAGCCACACATGGTCTAAATGTCTAGAATAATCGACAAAAGACTCTTTTTGAAGAATCGAGTCGGTTATTCACAAAACATTCCTCGTCTTGTAACTCCACCACTGTGCCTTCCATGTTTCTCTTCATGGCTGCTAGCCATCTGGGCAATACCTCGTAAGATTTGTCCCAATCCCCAAAAACATTCACAATAGCCAGTTGTTTTGCCTTCCAAGCTTTTCGATATGAAACTTGGTAACCAAATTGGTTTCGAATCCATTCAACAATTAAAGATACAGGTGCATCAGGTTTTGTTCTAACTAACTCCAAAATGCAAGAGCATATCAAACGATAGTCCAACTTTCGGTGATCTAATGACATAGATGAGTTTACGCAACTATGAGGTCCATTATATTTTGTAATCTGCCACGTATTCGACCTCTTGCTTTGTATGGCTCTAAGTCTCCAATTACAACCTTCGTCAAAATTAGGGCACTTAGCAGTCAGTCTTCGTGAATTAGAGTCTTCAATCTTGTACTCTTGATGCCTGTGAATCGAATATTGTTTGAGGGCTAACTTCACGGCATCTTTTGATAGAAATTGCAAGCCAACATAGAATTCATCATTGATGCTCTAAGTCCCATGACTATCTAATTCAGGAAAGTTATCAGGATTACTCAATGCATCCCAATTGATTTGAGAAAACTGAGGGCATGGTGGCACAAACACGGATTCAGGTCCTCGAGGCATAAACATGGATTAAGGAGCAACCGACAATGGAACTTGTAAATTTTCTCCGGCATCAAAATTTTCTACCTCTATGTCAGTGTCTGAATCGTCGCCTTCAGCTACCTATTTTTCATCTTCACTTGACTCCCATACTGCATCTCTGACAAGTGGGTTATCAGCTTCAACTATTGCATCACCAATAACAATCATATTGCATGGCTCAACTTGATTAGAAGGACCAACTTGAGCTTCGACATGCTCTTCCTGCCCACTTGTTTTGTGAATGCTTATGTCTTGAAGCATATCAAATGAGTTTTTGATGATAACAAAACCAAAGATGAAGATCAAGATCAAAAGAGAAGACCAAGATCAAAAGAGGTATATTAGATATATGTCTTAGAATATCAATGTAAAATGCCATTTAAGTATCTCAATGATTCTCAAATGGTTTTTCAAATATCTTTTTCAAAATCAGCTTGTAAATTCAAAGTTAAACATGTTTTTCAAGAAATGTTGATTTTAATCTTGGATTCAATATTCATCAAGGCATTTATGTTTAATCCAATGATCTAAGTGTTAGAAATGGCTTACATACTCAATTGGACTTGAAAAATGTGTTCAAAGGCCAAGGTAATTGATTACATATGTTTTATAATCGATTACAAGCTAAACAGAGAGCTAATAATCGATTACATGGAGCATGTAATCGATTACAAGCAAGTCAGAGGCCTTGTAATCGACTACAACAGTAATGTAATCGATTACATTAAACCCAGAAAGGCAAGAACACGTTCAAAAAGGTATGTAATCGATTACATGGAAATGGTAATCAATTACAAAATAAGTCAGAAGTCTTGTAATCGATTACATAAAAAATGTAATCGATTACACAGAGCCTAGAAAGCCAAGAACACGTTGGAACAACAATGTAATCGATTACATTTGCTGTGTAATCAATTACAAGCAATCTGACAGAGTCCAACGGCTATTTTAACTGCATTAAATGCTTGGCTTTAACACCCCTAACGGATCCTTTCTTCATACAACTTATAAATACTTATCTTGGGTCTTCATTAAGGGTTGAACTTCAATTTAGAACATCAATCTAACACTCATATACGAGAATCAATCCTGAAAACATTTTTGCCCTGTTTTTGTGAGAAAACTTGAGATATTCAAAAGGGGCATTGTTAGAACTTCAATTTGTATTAATCTACTCTTTGAGAGAGTTTCTATCATTCAAACACTTTGTTTATTGTGTAAAGAGAGTGAAATATCCCTCTAGTGAAAAAGGGTGAGGTATCCCTTGTTGAGAAGAAGGTGAGGTATCCTTCAAAGGTGTAAAGAGGGTGAGGTATCCCTAAAAGATTGTATAGGGTGAGACATCCCTGTTTTGAGGCTCAAAGCACAAGGGTGAGGTATCCTAAGGTGTTGTTGAGTGCTCCAATCTGTAAAGGTTTTCAAATACTCGTTCAAGCTTGAAGTTTAGTGAAAAATCTCGAGTGGTTCGCTTGAGGACTTGACGTAGATCACAGGGGGTGGCTGAACCAGGATAAATCCTTGTGTTTGATTCTCTCAACCCTATCTCTTTACATTTGTGCATTTATTTTATATGCTTGCTTAAATGTTATTCATCTTGGCTTGTTTAATTTGTGAGTAAAGCATTCAATCTCATTTATCTATTCACTTCAATTATCCAATGGTTTCAACGAAAATTGTTTATCAAATGATTTGCGAAAGATTTACGAAAATATTTCATAAACTCAATTCACCCCCCCTCTTCAGTTTGAGGCCACTTGGTAACATGTTTCTACCTAAACATACAACTTCATCGACGCCATGTTTGGAGTTTAACAGAAGGAATCTATCATGTACTTTACATTATCATCGTCTTCTATTGGAAGACCTACCCATCTCCACGGATTGAAGTATTGCGGACACCAATAGACAACCTTTGACACATATTGGTTTGCTTGGAGCCTCAACTTTGGATGGATCTTATTTTTCAACCCATCCAAAGTCATAATGGCTGTGATCACAATAGGTCTAGGAGGAGGACCTTGATACATGACACCCTCTTCACCATCATACATTGTCCCATTGAAGTAAATGTGCATATTCAGCGGTTTTGTCATGTTAACTCCACTTCTGAACAATAACAATTCAACACATATTTATTTAATATATTAAAAATCAATTACAATATTAATTGGACATATAACAATGTATAAATATATTTATTCAATATAACAATGTATAACAATATATAACAATGTATAACAATGTATAACAATATATTACATATATTTATTCAATATATTAAAAATCAATTACAATATTCAATATAGTTATTTATGTATAAAAAACTTTCTAAACTCGGTTATTTTGAATTAAGCTACATTTACTAATTTAAATCATGTCAAGTACTCAAGGAAAAAAATATATCCTATTCGATTATGTACAAAATAATAATCCATACAATTCGACTACATATCATACAACTCCATTATTTACTAGACAATGAAAATATTAATGTATAATTAACACTAACATAATATATAATAACATTAATTTATAATTAACACTAATATAATAAAAAATCAATCAACAAATAATAAATAAACTATTTAAATATTGAAAGAGATACTTACAGTGTTAAGGAATACGATCTAAATTTGATCACAAATAATGATCCAGACACCACTTCTAGTAAGAATTGAGTTCGTTGAGAGAGTTCAAAGTGTTTAGAGAGAAGAAATTTGTAGAGAGATAGTGAGAATTTAGAAAATGGTTTGAATGTCACGGATAGAGGAGGGGTTAGGGTATATATATTGAGGTTACGCCACCCTTATTGGCTTATTCTGCTTGGTAACGCTAACAAGGATGGCGTTTTCCTTGTCCAGGCCAACCAGGATGCGCCAAGTAGGATGGTGCATCCACGTAGGTTGCGCCACCTTGGCGCAACCTACGTGGATGCGCCATCCTACTTGGCGCATCCTGATTGGCCAGATGATAATAAAAAAAGTCACGTATGACAAAAAGGTGACATTTTGGTATATAGTTTTAAAAGAGTGACATTTTGATAAATTGTTAAAAAAATGGCAATTTGGTAAATAGTTTTAAAAAATGGTAATTTGGTAAATAGTTTTACCAACAGTGGCAGTTTGTTAAAAAAGTTTGGATAACTTAATCAAGTTTTGAGGTGAGATTAGGTCTGATTGAGTTTTGATGTATAAGTTGTTATAAAGATTTTTTCATTATAATTTTAAACACTCTGATATCTCCAACCATTACATATTAGGCATTATACTATCAGGTCTTATACTATCAGACTTTATACTATTATGTCTAATACTATCAAGTTTTATCCTATCCTTCATACCAAACGGGCCTTTAAGCATTGCAAAAATAGCAATATAATCACAAATTTAATCATGATTGTACATAATATAATATTCATAAGTTTTACTTAAAAATTATAAGGTGTTTCCACACCCTTTAGGCTGTGGGATTAATATGATACCAATTCCCGCTCAAAGATTAACTTAATAATTTTGACAATATACTTTTAATGAATATCAAAATATATAAAGTAAAACTTGATTTGTCAATTGAACTACATCTCATAATTATTTAAATTTAAATTTATATACTAAATAAGATAATTAGAATTGATAAGACCAATTCACTTTCTAAGAACATGTTTGGTAGATATTAATTTTCTACCAAAAT
The DNA here is from genome assembly GCA_029884595.1 of Ormosia semicastrata. Classification (NCBI taxonomy): domain Eukaryota; kingdom Viridiplantae; phylum Streptophyta; class Magnoliopsida; order Fabales; family Fabaceae; genus Ormosia; species Ormosia semicastrata. The sequence continues at coordinate 4,676,497 of JAQQTO010000035.1, read as the reverse complement.
AGCCTTTTGCTTGAAAAAAACTTTTTTTTTTACTATTTCAATCATGTTTGATAATTTCTTTCTTAACTTTTACATGAAATAAAATATATTATAATAATTTTTTTATAATGTTAAAACTTTAAGTTTTTTATTATAGATTATAGATTATTTTAGAAATTTTGATATGTAAATATTATTTTATCTTTAATTAAATATTTTTTTAATTATTTATATTTCTTTTAATAATTTAATATATAAAAATAATTCTTTTTGTATCATATAAATAAAACATATTATTTTAAAAATTATTTTTTAATTAATATATTCAAATATAAAAATAAATATATTATAATCGATTATAATAATAATAAATTATTAATTATTAAAATATTCAAATTTTTATAATTAATTCCAACACACTAAATCTTAATTCAAAGCTCAAATTCCTGCGCCAAACGACACAGTTTAGATTTGGATTTTGTTGGAGTCGAAACGGATCCAAACCAAGCCGGACCCCTGAAAGGTTGGGTAACTGCGTAAGCCAAGAGAAGAATTGCACCTGCATGTAAGACAAGTGTGTGACTGAAATGAAATCATCTTAATTAATAATAATAATAATAAAAAGACTGAGGCTTCACATAACCAAAAAAAAAAAAAACACTGAGGCTATTTCGGTAAATGTGGATCAATCCGAAGGGGAACCCTATCAAATTGAGAAATTCTCCAATTTTCCGCCGGCCCGCATCTTCCGTAACCTTCTTCTCAGACAATTTTTCTTCTGGCTATAGCAAAAATAAAAAAGTCACTTGTTTACACTTTTTCTTGAGTAAACATCTCTTCAATTTGCCTATGTTTTATGTATCACTTTTTATTTTTAAAAATTTTATAAAACTCTTTAACGATTATATAAACATGTTTTATATTTTAGAAAAATACTACATATAATTTAATTAAATATAATAAACCTAAGATTAATTAATAAAATGATTAGTCAATTATTAAGTTAATTTTAAAATGTTATTTTTACTTTTAATTTCATTATTAATCTTACTTGTATTATTAATTAAATTAAGAGTAAAAATAATATTAATGATAAAAATGTTATTTAAAATAAAAATTATTTATTATTACAAACAGCATTAATAAAATTAAAAGAAAAAATAATATTTTAAAATCATTAATAATTAACTAATAACTTTATTAGTCAATTTTAAATTTATTACGTTTAATTAAATTCATGTGTAATATTTTTTAAAATATAAATACAAGGAATGAATATATAAATATTAAAGAAGTTTTATATAATTTTTAAAAATTATATATGAAATATCGTACAAATAAATAGAATAATGATAATTTTTTTAAATTATTTTTTACATTATTTCTTATATAATTAATTATATTATTTTTTAATTATTTTTTAATTAATTACAATTATTAAAAATATAATAAAAATAATATAAGATGAAAATGATATAAGAACATATAATTTTTTCTTTTAAATTAAATTCTTTCTCACTTTTAATAATTATTTTATTTATTTATTTCCTACTGACTCCATTTTTCTGTGTTAAAATAAAACTCAACCGCTCTGGTTTTACCCCGGTTGGCGGCTGAAACCGCTCAACTCTCCCATTATAACTCAACAGCTTGCTCTTCCCACCATCACAACACTCCCCATCTTCGCTTCTACACTAATTTTTCTTTTATTATTTTTTCTTTCTCTTTCTCTTTCTCTTTCAACCTTGTCTTTCTTTTAATTGAACCTACTTCATTGCCAACCCACAGGTACTACCGAGCTTGCATGCATTCTTCGCTAAATTACTCCACCCGTTACCACTACTCTTGATTCTGAGCTTCCTGATTATCGTACCAAGCTCCTAATAACCAAAATATTTTATTTTTCGCTCTTTTTTTTAATTTTTAATAATAATACCCGCATGGTCGAGTTTGAGTAGCTTTCAGAGTAACGCTTACAAGTTACAAGCTTAGACTTGACTTGAGAGAGGTGATTTCAGTTTTGGGTTGCTGTTTTGTTTGTTTGTTAGTTTCCTCGGAAAACCTGTTTCAAAACTGGTGTTCTGGTCTAGCTGATCAGACAGAGACAATGGCTCATGCTACTAATTGGCTTACGTTTTCGTTATCGCCCATGGAAATGCTGAGTTCCTCCGACTCACAGTTTGTTCAATACGACACATCTTCTGCTACTTCTTCTCCTCACTACTTCGTTGACAACTTCTATGCCAATGGTAACGCCATTTTGGAACCACTCTCTCTTCAGTCTTTAGCTTTAGTGAAATGTTGCGAGTAACCGACATACTGATCTCACTGACCCACGTGAATAATCTCCCAACTTTGCTTTCTAGTCTCCTGTTTATCTGGTTGTGAAACCTGTGAATTTTTATTTTTTAAACTTGGAAATAGAAAATCTTCCACACCTTGTATGCGTTTTCACTGGTTTCTAAAATGATGACTTCAACCCTGGCTGACTAGACTGAGAGCCAGGACTTGCAGTTGGTGCAGTAAAGTAACTGATTGTTTCTCCTGTTTCTATCATTTTCTTGTCAACCAAACAGTAAGGTCTGAGTTGTAGATAATATTAACCACTTGGTTCTTCTAAAGCTTCTATTTTTTTTTTCTTTCTCTTTGTTTTTTAATCAGGCTGGACAAACCCCAAGTCTCAGGTACTGAACAGTGCCCAAGTTGAGCAAAACCAAAGCAAAGAAAACCAAGCACAGAACATTGCTGAACCATCCTTTCTCACAAGCTTGATGGACTCACAGAATCAAAACCAACCACTGGTGCCGAAGCTCGAGGATTTCTTCGATAACCAAACGGAGACGCAAGATTCTTCTTCCCTCACCCAAATATACGACCATGGCTACTTCAGCGACCAGCAAGATCTGAAAGCAATTGCTGGGTTTCAAGCGTTCTCCGCAAACTCGGGCTCCGAGATGGATGACTCGGCCTCCATGGCCAAAACTCAGGCTACACCCGGCGAGTTTGGTGCTCACTCGGTTGAGTCTTCTAGGAACGAGTTGGCATTCTCTAGCAGCACCAAGGGAACTTTGTCTCTGGGTGCTGTCACACAGAGTTCTGATAAGGCCATTGTTGCGGTGGATTCAGATGGCTCGAAGAAGATTGGTGATACTTTTGGTCGGCGAACTTCAATATACAGAGGGGTCACAAGGTACCATTTCATTTCATCCTCTCATTTCAGTCTTCAGATTGCTCTGTTTTCATTTTACTGTTATGTTATTGTGTTTTTTTTTTTCCTTATAATTGTTGCGGTTTAATTGTCATTTATTACTAGAGTAGTGTTATTTCATTTTTCTGCAGACACCGATGGACGGGTAGATATGAAGCGCATCTATGGGATAACAGCTGTAGAAGAGAGGGTCAGGCGAGGAAAGGGCGTCAAGGTTCATCTCTTTTCCTCTATCTATTGGTTTGTTTTGAAGGAAGAAAATCATAAGAATAATAGAAAAGGAATAATAAGGACACCGTAACACTAAAAATAGGCTTGCATGCATTTGAGAAGGAATTCTCACCCAAATTAGACAGTCAAACGACACTTTTACTCACATTTTGGGATTAGGTACAGATCATGGAGTTATTCACATGATATATGGTATTTGAGAATAATGAGACACATTCAAATGGAGATGGTGTTTCAGGCGGGTGTGTTGTATTTTGGGTGTTAAAAAAAATTATTTGAAAAGGCACTAATGGTTGGGGATGGTAGCTTGGATTTCTTTCAAGAGTGTTCCCGTTTACTAATTTGGTAGGATATATAGAATATAGTATCAAAAATGTTTTTTTTAAACACCGAGAATATATTGAGACGTCCTGTTAAATGTGAGTGGGTTCAATATTTTCGTATCATATATTAAGTTAGAATGAATATATATATATATATATATATATATATAAATGATTAATAAGTGTCATATATTTCAAGTGTTTAAATAATAAAATTTATATGTGAGATATACTCGTACCATTCGTGCTAGTACTTGTTACTTCTATATACTGCAATTTCTTTCAATTGATTTTGATCCAATGTGCCGCCATTTTTGTTGTTAATCTCTCTTCTCTGTGCACCTTCTTCTTGTTCCGTACTAATTTGCAAGTGACGCGTCCAGATATAATAGGCACCTATCCCTCTCTCTCATGCATATTGTTCTGTTCTGAGTTTGGCCTTAACTTTTGCTTTTGCTTTCCATTCGCTTGGAAAGCTGGGTTTGACCACATCATCCTCTACCTCCATATCGAAACAAAAATTTGTACTTACATGGATGTGGTGGAGCGCCCACTGTTCGCTGCAAGGTTTTTGACAGTGGGTCTGGCCCGTCTGATAATAATGCCCTCTTGGTTCTGAAACAAACTCACGGGATTTATTGGATCTTTAGATGTTTAGCAGAGACAAATAACTTCTTTTAAAAAAATCGTAATAAATCACTTTTGTAAGAAACGAAAAAGGCGTTTTGTCTGTAATCTATCTTTAGAAATAGTTAATTCGACATTTCTTCTTTTTTGCCCCTTTTTTTGTTGCTTCTAGTGGGATTATTAACATTAATCAATAGACCCAAAAAAATTTGAAAATTCTTCAATGACACATGCAATCAGTTATTATAACTTTTTGGTATAAGTTAATATATGATGAGTCCTTCACTGTCCTTGTACTGTAAGAAAAGAGAGTGGGTTAGATAGATCTCATATCATGTACAGTTGTTTTTTTCTCTATGTGGCTATATGGGAGTGAAAAGAAGAGAGGAAAAAGATAAGGGGAAAAAAGTTGCTTCTGCTTGGGCACCATTGCATGCATTTGATCTCTTTTCTTTTGGTCGTTTACATTTTTAGGTCAGAAAAGTAGTTTTTGCCAGAATATTTTGACCACTCCTTAAGCTGAAATTTGATTTTCTTGGCTTTTCCTTTGCATGGAATGTGGCTTGGTGCACTTCATGGCTGTCACCCATCTTCTTGACTATTCCTTTATACAGTGTATTTGGGTAATAAATGTTTCTACTAAGTTTTTTTCTAGATTGTTTGTCAGCCTATCTTAAGCTTTTGATACTGTTTGAGAGATGAATTTTTTAACGTAGTAAATTGTCATGGTTCACAGGTGGATATGACAAGGAAGAAAAGGCCGCGAGAGCTTATGATTTGGCAGCTCTGAAATACTGGGGACCAACAGCTACCACTAACTTTCCTGTAATAGTCACACTTATATTCTGTTTAGATCTATGGTAGTTATACGTTTGTGCATGAAATCCTACGTATATAGCTGGACGCCTGGACTGAAAACAGTGAAGTGGGACTAAAGAATGAGGGAAATTCTACTGAAGGATTGATTTTTAGTTCATACTTAAAGAACGTGTAGCATATGTTTGCTAAAATGAAACTTGGTTACCGGTTGATGTCAAAGAAATATGCTTTACTTTGTACTTAAAAAGTTGAGGTTAAGGTGCCAAGAAAATGATTTAGGATAGGATCTATTTTTGAAGGGGTTTGAACTTGAAAGCCAACAGAGTTGAGCAGGCCACTAGCTAGAATCTAACATGGACCTCATAGCAATGATTTAGTATGGACTTTAATTGGAGTGATCTTTTAATTGGGCGGCATTTGAAGCGGTCAAACCCTGTGTTTACTGGGATGGAGCCCAAAAGATGCTTAAGTTCAAATGATCTTTCTAGTGGTTCTGGATTATATATGTTTTGAAAGTAGAATTTATAGATTAATATTTGAGACACTGAAGTGTAGAAAAAGGAATTGAAGATTTTGAATGGACCAGTACTGGAACTTGCATCACTTGACATATTTTTATCCTCTAATTTCTCAGGTTTCCAATTATACAAAGGAATTGGAGGAGATGAAACATGCAGGAAAGCAAGAATTTATTGCATCACTGCGAAGGTTTGCTGAGGCTGGTCTATTATATCTTTAACAGTACATCAATGCAGCAACTAAAATTGTACTTCCCACTTCTGGCAGGAAAAGTAGCGGTTTTTCCAGGGGAGCTTCCATATACAGGGGTGTTACAAGGTTAGTAATTTTAAATGATTTAACATACTATTGATTGTCTATTGTGTAATTTATGTTCCCCATGGCTCTATGTTCTGTACTTTTGGATCCTGCAGGCATCATCAACAGGGTAGATGGCAAGCAAGGATCGGCCGAGTTGCAGGAAACAAAGATCTATACCTAGGAACATTTGGTAAGTTTTTAGCTTCAACTGTTGCTAACTTTCTGTGTTATACAGTATGATTGTTTTTGTTTAATGGATTACGGTAAAATCTCAAGTTTGATGATCTGTGCCCATGATATAACAGTAAATGTAAGAACAGGTAAACGAGTCCTTATAATCGTAAGTATTCATGGTAGATCCGTTTAATGTTAACATTATCTCCAATCTTGAACATCATTGTTTTGCTGGCATGACTTGAAACAATTCTTCTTGCATGTTATATAATGATTTTTTCAAAGTAGAATATTCTATGTCTCATTCTCATCTAATCCATGTTGCATTGTTACAGCAACTGAAGAGGAAGCAGCAGAGGCCTACGATATTGCAGCCATAAAGTTTAGAGGCGCAAACACAGTAACCAATTTTGAGATGACTAGATATGATGTGGAAGCTATATTGAAGAATTCTTTTCCCGTTGGTGGGGCAGCAAAACGCTTGAAGCTTTCCCTAGAATCAGAGAAGAAAGCTCCTATGAGTAGTAATCAGCAACCTCAGTGTACAAACGTCAGTAGCAACATCAATTTCTCAACCATTCAACCAGTCGCTTCTATACCGATTGATTCTGCGACAGCATATTACCACCACAACCTCTTCCACCATTTTGAACCTACCTATGCTGGCAGTGGCACGGCAGAGTCTGATGTAACTATCACCAATGCAACCTCACTGAGTGCACTGCCGCCAGCTGCTGAGTTCTTTATATGGTCTCATCAGTCCTTTTGACATGAATTTATCAACTAGTTATCTTTGCTGATTTTCTGTTCTACTAACAAATCGAAAGCTGTTGTTTCTGGTGCAATTTAGCTCGATCTGCCTCTGACCCCTCTATAATTATATTATAACCTTTCAGCTAGGAAGAATGAAACGTAGGAGGTTTGTGTTCCTAAAGCCTAGAGTCCTAGTTACTGTAGGAAGCTGGATTATGTAAGTAAACTTCTCAAAGATGAGGAGTTTGATTTTTGAGTCGCCCATTTAAACATTAAAATAGGAACTTGGTTGAAACATCTTTCTACACTATAAAATTTGAAAGATTTTGTTTTGATAGAGTGGATATCATTCATGGTGAGACACACCAAGTACATCGAACCATTGTTTCTGTTAATCTCATTTATCATGTCAAACTTGATTGGAAGCTTTCAAATAAATAGAGAGAAGAATTCAGAATCTCAAATAATATGAATCCATGTTTTCTTCTTTTCTTTCTTCGTATCTATACCGACTATCATAAAATAACATATTTCAGAGTCTCCCAATCTATTTAAAAACAACAATAATTAAAATCTCACAACTTTTATCCCTCTTATCCTTTAAGAAAGAAGAGTATTCCTATTTTAAGAAGAAAATATTTTCTTCATAAATTTAATTTTTAAATTTGCTTTCATTTGTTATTTCCTGTGGAGGATTTCATTAAGATTCATTCCATTTAGAATAAAAAAACAAATTATCGTAAGACAATGTGTTTAAACATTTAAGTTACTTAATAGTATAGGCTATTGTTATGGTACACCCTGATAAGTTTGGGTGTACCATACACCCTTGACTTTTACTTGCAACAGAAGGTTTTTGTAGGTTTTTTTTTTTTTTTAGACCCCATGTTACTGTTCACATAGAGGATAAGATGAGATACTGTTTACATGTCGGAAAATACTATTCATACCAAAAAAATTATTGTTAATGTCGAAAAAATTACCATTCACACTGGAAAAATCACTGTTTATGCCCGAAAAAATCACTGTTTATGTCGAAAAAAGGTACTGTTTATGCCAGAAAAGTATTGTTTACATATTTTAAAATAACACAACTTTGTAAATAATATCAATTAAAATTATATCAATCCGTGTTTATATTTTTTCATAAATAACTGTGCATACTAAATTTTTTTCTAAAACTATTACTGTTGAAAATTCTTATAAATTTTAACTGATAATATTTATACAGTTATACAACTTAAAAAAATTGGAGGTGATCGAGTTTCTTAAAATTAAAACTATGTTTTTTTTAAAAATCTTATAAATTTTAATTGATAATATTTATACAGTTATATAATTTAAAAAATTTAAAGGTGACCAATGGTAGTCGACAAGTAACATAACCGATGACAATAGTAGTAATAGTATGTAAAAAAAATATAACACTAAAAAAAATTGATAAAAAATAAAAATAAAAGAAAACATGTTTAACAAGTTTCCTGTAATTGATCTAAATCATTGATTTATTTTATGAATAAATCAATGGCTTAGATTACGAGGTGTATCATACACCCTTAAAAAAAGGTGTATATTAGCATTGGCCAATAGTATAGCAGTCTTGTGAGTTTCACGGATATTTTTGACCTTTTATTATTTTTATTTTGTATATCTTTATATAATGATATTTTTAGTAAATATTATAATTAAAAATTTGAACATAATACTTTAGTTAAAAGTAGCTTAAGTAAATAAAATATTAAAAAATATTATATAACTGAAAATATTAATAAAATATCAAGTCACCATTAATTATTGGTCAATTTCAGATTTAATTAAAAAAGAAAATGAGTGCAAAGAAAAAGAACGCAAGAAATAATAGATTAACAAAATCCTATTAATTTTAACTTCCTTTATCTCTTATCTTTTAGCTATGCCCATGTTCTAAATATGGCTTTAATTTTTTGATTTAGTGACATATGATAAAAAGATGTAATCCAATTAGTAATAAATAATATATTTAAATGTGTAGAGAAACTTCCCAAAAAGAAAGGCTATAACCTGCAGCAATCCTTTTGTTAATAAATAATAGATAATTAATTTTAAAAAATTATAATAAATTATACTTATTTTAAATTTTCTATACATTTAGATTGCAATTTTTTTTTTTCAATTGAGAAAACTTTAAGAAAAATAATAGATAATTGAATTGAATACAACTACAAAAAGAAAGTCCCGTCCTCCCTAACAGTCTATAACGTGACGTTAAAAAAAAAAAAACACATACACACTAACGAACTAAAACAGAGTCGTGGGGAGAAGGAGACTTATGATCATGTTCGTCTCCTTTGGTGCTCATGTACAAAAAGATCGAGATAGCATAGGATGGAAATTATAGAATTCCATATACCCTAAAAGAAGAAACAAAGAAACAGAGTTACATGGGATGTGTGAAAATGCAAGAGTGGGGAAAAACTTTTGGGGAGAAACATTTTTGTGAATTATAATTAGAAAATACCATGTGGTAATTAAGGTAATTTAATTAGTAATAGATAATAATAGTTTAAACGAGAAAAACTTCATGAAATAAATTTAAGTTAGAAAATTATTAATAATAAAAACTTTAAATAAAGATTAGTTTCATATATAAAAAAGGTGGAGAAATTGTAAGAAAAAAATTATTAAATTAAAGGAAAGACTGTGGCAATTTTTTATTAATAGATAATAGATAATTAATTTTAAACTATATAAGTTATAAACTTTATTTAGCTTCATTTAAATTGAAATGATTTTTTGCAATTGAAAAAAAAAATTAAAAAAGGAAAAATTAAAATACAAAATACATAAATAGACTAAAATAGAAAAATAGAAAATTGAATTAAAAACGCATGACAATATCACAAGGATTATATTTTTACCATAACCATTTTTTTTTATCTTATTCGAAAGGTTTTTTTGAAAAAGAAGAAGAGTAGTCAAAATAAAATAATAAAATAATAAGAAAGTAGCATTTATTTACTCAAATACAAATGAAGTCATGTACTCCCATGGGCCCATTCACATTTGTAGTATAGAAAAAAAAAAAAGACAAAAGTTGGATCGTAGCTAGGTTGAAGTTATCAAGGTTTGGAAGATAAGATTGTGTAGTGGGTTGGTCAATTCGTGAATATATAAATTTTGATTTAATTTAATTTATAAAATATGAGTTGAGTTTGATTAATATGTTGGATTGACTTAAAAAATGTTTCAATTGGTAGTGTGTTAGAAGGTAATGAGTTAGAACATGTTTAATTTACACAAATTTGATTTATTTATGTTTTTTTAGTAAAAAAATATTTAGATGATAAAGAGTATATATAAAAAATAGATAATGAAGTTAATGATATGTTAATACGTATGATATGCATGATAACACTGATTTTAATTAGTTAAACTAATTTATCATTTAAATTATGATTAATTTTATTTAATTTATTCTAAACTTAAATCATGTTTGGTTCAGCTCAGAACCAACACCTTTTTTTTTGTGTTTTAACTTGTTACCATTTAAGCAACATGTTTGGTCTATTGGAGGAAAAAAACAACTTTTTTTTTAGATTTAAGTTATTAGATGAGAAGCAATTTCTTGTGTATTATTAAAAAAAGTTGTTAGAATTATTTTTAACAGTGAAATATAAATATTATTTTATTTTTTATCAAATAATTTTTTTAATCATTTTATACTTATTTTGATAATTTGATACATAAAAATAATTTTTTTATATCATTTAAATGAAACATATTAGTTTAAAATTATTTTTTAACTAATATATCTAAACATAATTTTTTTTCTTATAATCGATTATAACAAAAAAATTTATACAATAATCAATTATTTAAATAATTAAAATTTTACAACTATCTCAAATACGCACTTAGTAAAAATTGTTAATTTATTATGCACTTATTGACTTATGACGTTTAATTTATTTGAGATTGAGACCTATTATGTTTGAGTAAGATCAATTGAGACTTATAATGTTAATTTGTTAGATTGAGATTTATTATGTTTCAAATTGAGACTTAATATATTAATTTGTTTGATTTTGTATTTTGACACTTTTTTTAGGAAAATTAAAAAAAAAACATGTTGAACCTGTGGATTTGACCCAATCTAACTCACTCTTATACGGGTTGAGTTGGATCGAGTTGAGTGAAAAAAATTTCTCGACTCAACTTAACTCAATCCACTGCTTTAGAGAGTGTCGCAACCGGGATCGCGGCGGGACGACTGAAAAATATAAAATCAATAGAGTCGCCACTAATGTTTATTTAAAGTAGGAAAACATTAGAAAAAACCCTTTAATTTGAAAACTGTCTTTTAAAAATTGAGTTTGGATTCGTGAGTCGATTACAGGTAGAGAAGGTGTTAGCACCCTACACTGCCCATTCCAAGAACGGTACCTTATGTTAGTTGTGCAAAATTTAATGATCTCAAATATATTTATTTTTACCCTTTTTCAGAAAAAAAAGACTTTGTAATTAAATTTTTATTTTTTATCTTTATTTTTATATTTTTAAAAAAAAAAAAAAAAAGAAATAATCAAATTTGTGAATTTTTTTTTTTGGCTTGACAGAAATGAATTTCTGCTCTTACGTATCCCCTGGTGCAATGGAGAACTCAAAGTCACGTAGTTCTTTATAAAATGATCTTACTTATTACATTTTATTTTTTATTTTTTTATGTTTTATATACCTGGTATGCGACTGGGCAACAGGGATGGAGGCTGGGCCTGGTTCGACGGTCGGTATGGAAGAATTTAGTTTCTGAAATTCGACGGTCGGATGCGGAGAAAGATCTGGTGAGATCTAACGGTCGAGTGCGGAGAAGGAGCTGGAGGTTCGACGATCGAGTGCGGAAAAGGAGCTGGAAGTTCGACGGTCGAGTGCGGAGGAGGAGCTGGAAGTTCGACGGTCGAATGCGGAGAAGGATCTGGAATTTTGGGTTTCGACGATCGGTGAGGGTGTCGGTGTGATGGTCGGTGAGATGATGGTAACTGGTGTTGGTGAGGTTCGACGGTCGATTTAGGGAGATTGGGTGGTTGGACAGTCGGATATGATGGAGTTTGGGATTCGACGGTCGGTTGGGAGGGACCTGAGGTTCGGTGAGGTTGGTCGGTGAGGAAGTGGAACTCACGGTTCGACGGTCGGTTCTGATTGGGGTTCGATAGTGTTTGGAGAGGTTATGGAAATGGAAATTGCTTGGGTAATAGGGATTATGGAGGCTTTGAAGATAGTGAGTGTTTTGGAGGTGAAAGGGAAGTGATCGGGTTTGAGGTTCGACGGTCGGGTATAAGTTGGTTTTTTGGAGGTGATTTCGCGTAATGGATGGTTGAAGGATGGTGGTGTGGGTTCACAGTAATAGTGAGAGGGGATGGTGAAGGTTGATATATGGGGATTCGACGGTCGGTGAAGGTATGATGGTTATTGGTTCGTCGGTCGGTGCGGAGGGATTCAGGGGTGTCGGTGAGAGGATGATAGCTGGTATTGGTGAGGTTCGACGGTCGGTTTAGGGGGATTGGATAGTTCGACGGTCTGGTTTCTGGTCCGACGGTCGGTTCTGGTTCTTGGTCCGACGGTCGGTTCTGGTTCCTGGTCCGACGGTTGGTTCTGGTTCCTGGTCCGACGGTCGGTTCTGGTTCCTGGTCCGACGGTCGGTTCTGATTAGGTTCGGAGGTTTTTGGGAGAGGTTATGGAGGCACTTTTATTGGATTTTGGCTAGTGTGGGTGGGTCACGGTTGGGGCTTGGAACTTGGAGGAAAAATGGTGAAGGGTGATGACAGTTTTGGGGATGAAGAATGGAGTGTGGTGAAGGGTCGTGAACGAAGATGAACGTTATGGAAGTGAGGACGCTGCTGGGTTTACAGTGGAGTTTTTTGGTTTAAGTGGGGAGTAGTGATGGTTTTGTGAAACCGAGTTTGGAGGTTGAGATGTTTAAGATATGGATGTGAAGATGGGAGGTTGAAAAAGGGTGGTTGAAGACGAGTATTGAAGGATGAGAATGATGAAGGTGGATGTGTGGTTGTGGAGAGGCAAGGTGTTTTGACGTTGGGGTGATGGTGAAGGTTGATGAAGGGAGTTCTTCCGAGAGTGAATGTGAAGGTTCGGGAGTCCGCCTCCACCCCTTGTAAAGATGGATGAAGCGATTATTTAACAAAGGGTGTGTGCGGGTTTCCGTGTGTGGCGGGAGTGGGTGTGTGTGTGTGCTGCCATGTGAGGAAGGAGTGGGTGTGTCTTTGCGCCATGTGAGGAAGGAGTGGGGTGTGTCTTGTGAGAGGAAGGAGTGGGGTGTGTGCTGTGAGTGAGAGTGAATGGGGAACAAAAGCTGCACGTAAGGTGCAGTGTGCAGGCAAGAGAATAAAATGTAGAGAGAGGAAAATGGTGGAAAATCAAGCATGCTCCGCATTTTGTTGTATTTTTTCTATTTTTTATGTTTTATATTTTTTATTTTTTTTATTTTTCATAAAAAAAGGTACAAAGCAAAGCAATTAAACATCAATCAACAAACATAAAAAGAAAATTTCACGGACAAAATTAGGTATCAACAGCTGCCCCCCTTTGCTTTACGTTTAGGATAAACAGAAAGTAAAGGAGTTGATTCAATTTTGTCCATGAAGCTTGATGAAAAAGTAAAAAACTTGCGGAGTCGGGTATCCGCTGAAGCTTGACTTAAAACAGAAAAGACACAAAGCTTGCGGAGTCGGGTATCCGCTGAAACTTGACAGAAAACGTACAAAGCTTGCGGAGTCGGGTATCCACTGAAGCTTGACTTAAAACAAAAGACACAAAGCTTGCATGAGTCTGCATCCGCCGAAACTTGACAGAAAAACGTACAAAGCTTGCATGGAGTCTGCATCCGCCGAAGCTTGACTTAAAACAAAAGACACAAAGCTTATGAGTCTGCATCCGCCGATACTTGACAGTAAAACGTACAAAGCTTGGGTGAGTCTGCCCGCTGAAACTTGACTTAAAACAGAAAAGACATAAAGCTTGCGGAGTCGGGTATCCTGCTGAAGCTTGGAAACAGAAAAGGTACAAAGCTTGCGGAGTCGGGTATCCTGCTGAAGCTTGGAAACAGAAAAGGTACAAAGCTTGCGGAGTCGGGTATCCTGCTGAAGCTTGGAAACAGAAAGGCACAAAGCTTGCGGAGTCGGGTATCCTGCTGAAGCTTGGAAACAAAAAGGTACAAAGCTTGATGAGTCGGGTATCCTGCTGGCTTGCAAACAAAAGGCACAAAGCTTACTGAGTCTTATCCCGAAGCTTGACAACATAAGGTAAAAGCAAACAGCTTATGGGGTAGAGTACCCATCGAAGCCTGACAGAAAGGTAAACAACAAACAGCTTGTGGGGTAGGGTGCCCATCGACGCTGGACAGAAAGGTAAACAACAAATAGCTTGTGGGGTAGGGTGCCCATCGAAGCTGAGGGTAAAGTAAAAAGCAATCAGCTTGTGGGGTAGGGTGCCCATCGAAGCCTGACAGAAAAGTTGAAGGCAATGGGCACAAGGCCCTGACTTGCTGTGAAAGCAATGGGTGCAAAGACCAGAGAAATAAAAGGCAATGGGTGAAAGACCCGAAAACTAAAAGACAATGGGTGCGGGGACCCGGAGGCAGATAATCTTTGTTTTTTTCATTTTATTTTTGTCTGATCTGTGTTTTCTCTTCTTTTTTTTTTAAAAATTCAACCTCTCTTTCTTCTCTCTTTTCCTTTTCCTTTTCCTTTTCCTTTTCCTTTTCTTTTTTTTGAATTTTATTAAAAGTCCTTTGAACCAACAACAACCCGCGAAAAGGCAATGGGTGCGGGGACCCGGACACTAAAAGACAATGGGTGCGGGGACCCGAAAATTAAAGACAATGGGTGCGGGGACCCGAAAATGAAAAGACGATGGGTGTGGGGACCCTAAAATGAAAAGACGATGGGTGTGGGGACCCAGAAATTAAAGACAATGGGTGAGGGGACCCAGGAATTAAAAGACAATGGGTGCGGGGACCCGGAAGCTTAAAGACAATGGGTACGGGGACCCAGAAACTTAAAGACAATGGGTGCGGGGACCCGAAAATTTAAAGACAATTAGTGCGGGGACCCAGAGATTAAAGACAATGGGTGCGGGGACCCAAGAAATTAAAGACAATGGGTGCGGGGACCCAGAAACTTAAAGACAATGGGTGCGGGGACCCGGAAACTTAAAGACAATGGGTGCGAGGACCCGAAAATGAAAAGATAATGGGTGCGGGGACCCTGAAACTTAAAGACAATGGGTGCGGGGACCGAAACTTAAAGACAATGGGTGCGGGGACCCGGAAACTTAAAGACAATGGGTGCGGGGACCCGAAAATGAAAAGATAATGGGTGCGGGGACCCGGACATGAAAAGACAATGGGTGCGGGGACCCGGGAAACTTAAAGGCAATGGGTGCGGGGACCCAGAGAACTTAAAGACAATGGGTGCGGGGACCCGGAAACTTAAAGACAATGGGTGCGGGGACCCGGAAACTTAAAGACAATGGGTGCGGGGACCCGGAAACTTAAAGACAATGGGTGCGGGGACCCGAAAACTTAAAGACATGAAACTTAAAACAATGGGTGCGGGGACCAAAATTAAACTTAAAAATGGGTGCGGGGACCCTAAATTAAAAAACAACGGGTGCGAGGACCGAAAATTAAAGACAATGATTTTGTAAATGCATGCGATGCCAGAGACGGTGCATGATGCAATGGATGCATGGTGATGCAATGGATGTGATGCTTGAGTACAATGTATGTGATGCTAGAAATGATGCATGATGCAATGGATGCATGATGCAATGAATGCCCTACTGTAGGGATTCTCATGAACAAATTGAGTAAGCAAATTTTGTTTTTGTTTTTGTTTTTGTTGTTTTTTTTTTTTTTTTTTTTTAATTTTTTTTCACATCGGAGCTTTGATCGAGTCGCTCTTAATTCCACAACCCTTAAGGACTTTTCCCACAGTAGAACAGTAACATTCGTTGATTGGCCTTATGATTTGCCTGATGATTCTTACTTTTCTCATCAACACTCTTGTCAGGATTTCATTGTGTTTCCCATGACCTTTTGAAATTGTTAAAGCGAATCTAAATGCCTTTGCCATATTGTCACATGTTTCACATCTCAATATAAAATTATCATAAGAAATGCATATTAAATCGACAATGGATAGCAACAAAAAGGGATTATCATTATAGACAGGAAAAGTACAGGGAGGGCAGTACAAATGGAACTCGAAT
Organism: Ormosia semicastrata; assembly: GCA_029884595.1. Classification (NCBI taxonomy): domain Eukaryota; kingdom Viridiplantae; phylum Streptophyta; class Magnoliopsida; order Fabales; family Fabaceae; genus Ormosia; species Ormosia semicastrata. The sequence goes on along the minus strand of JAQQTO010000035.1, from coordinate 4,660,303 downwards.
TGAAAAGGTTTACAAAAGAAATATGGGAGCGGAATTTTCCAGCTTTTCCAGTGATGCTCTCTTGAATGAACAGTACTAATTTCCCATGTGCGCAACCTTGAACGTCCCCTTGTTTGTTTCAGAATATGATTCGACCCAGCTTTTACATATTGGGAGTGTCTCCGACAAAGCTTCAGTATATTCAAACCGCCTTGCAGGTTCGGCCAGATACTCTCAAACTGCCCCGCTTGTGACTTGAGGTATGTTCACTTCTCCGGATGTGTCAAGTACCATTTTTAACCCTAACTTTTGCCTAGGTCGCTCTTCCGAGTTTTCAACCTAGCGGGTCGCTCTAACTTTTGCCTAGGTCGCCTTTTCAGGTTTTCAACCTAGCGAGCCATTTTTCTTTTCCTTTTTTTTTTTTTTTAAGCATAGTACATTTTGATCGCATCTCGAATTTATGGGAAGTGGTAGATCTTCGCCATCCATGTTTGTGAGAATCAAAGCTCCTCCCGAGAAGGCCTTTTTACGACATAAGGTCCTCATAGTTTGGAGTCCATTTTCCTCGAAAATCCTTTTGAATGGGAAGGATCTTTTTGAGTACCAAGTCTCCTTCTTGAAACCGTCGAGGACGCACCTTTTTGCATAGGCCTTCATCATTCTCTTCTGGTAAAGTGACCATGACATAGTGCGGTTAATCTCTTCCCTTCAACGAGGTTCAACTGATCAAGTCGAGTCTGGACCCATTCGGCCTCTTCTAGTCCTGCCTCCATTAGCACTCTTAATGATGGGATTTCCACTTCAATAGGGAGTACCGCTTCCATTCCATAAACCAAAGAGAAAGGGGTTGCCCCAGTTGAAGTACGAACGGATGTGCGATAACCATGCAAAGGCAAAATGGTAGCATTTCGTGCCAGTTTTTGTATGTTACAACCATTTTTTGGATGATCTTCTTGATATTCTTGTTTGTTGCCTCAACTGCCCCATTCATCTTCGGGCGATAGGGTGAGGAATTGTGGTGCTCAATTTTAAAATTCTCACACATCTCTTTCATCATCTTATTATTCAGATTAGTGGCATTATCTGTAATAATCTTTCTTGGCAAACCATAACGACAAATCAGCTCTCTTTTGACAAACCTGACCACTACACTCCTGGTGACATTGGCATAAGAAGCGGCTTCGACCCATTTTGTGAAGTAATCAATTGCAACCAGAATGAAGCGATGTCCATTTGAGGCCCTTGGTTCAATGGGTCCTATGACATCCATTCCCCACATCGAGAATGGCCAAGGTGCCATTAAAACATTCAAAGGTGCTGGTGGCATATGAACCCTATCAGCATATATCTGGCATTTATGACATTTTTTCACATAGTTGAAACAATCAGTCTCCATTGTCAACCAATAGTATCCCGCTCTTAGTATCTTTCTTGCCATTGCATGCCCATTTGCATGAGTTCCAAAAGAACCTTCATGAACATCTTTGATGATCTTCTCTGCCTCTGCTGCATCAACGCATCTTAGCAGCACCATATCATGGTTCCTCTTGTAAAGCACTTCCTCATTTAGAAAGAAACCCATTGCGAGTCTTCTAAGGGTCTTTTTGTCATTTTCTGAAGCATGTGGAGGGTACTCTCTGCTCTTGATAAAGCATTTGATGTCATGATACCATGGTTTCCCATCTGGTTCCACTTCTATCATTTGACAATATGCCGGTTGGTCACGACTTTCCATTTTTATAAGCGGCAAGTCCCTATCCTGACTTGCTTTGAACATTGACGACAACGTGGCTAGGGCATCAGCCAACTGATTATCTTCTCGAGGGATATGATGGAATGTAACTTCGTCAAGTTGTTCAATCAACTCCTTGATGTAGGCATGATAAGGGATTAATTTGGCGTCTCGAGTTTCCCATTCTCCCTTTAGCTGATGGATGACCAAGGCAGAGTCCCCACATACCTCGAGAACTTTTACCTTTGAGTCTACTGCTGCTTGGATTCCCATGGCACACGCTTCATACTCAGCTATGTTGTTTGTACAGTCGAAACACAACCTAGCAGTGATTGGGATGAAATTATTTTCAGGGGAAATCAGTATGGCCCCAACTCCATGTCCTAGTGAATTGGAGGCTCCATCGAACAACAAAGTCCATTTTTCTTGTTCCGAGGGTTTTTCTTCTTTAAACAAAGCCATTACATCTTCATCAGGGAACTCACACTGCATAGACCCATAATCCTCCACTGGTTGACTAGCCAAGAAATCTGCCAGAGCGCTGCCTTTGACTGCTTTTTGCGTGACGTAGACAATGTCATATTCTGATAGCAAAACTTGCCAACGTGCAATCCTCCCAGTGAGGGCAGGTTTTTCAAAGATATACTTGATCGGGTCCATTTTGGACACCAACCAAGTGGTGTAACACAACATGTACTGCCTTAACCGGTGGGCTGCCCATGCCAAGGCGCATCATGTGCGTTCCAATAATGAGTATTTTGCCTCATAGTTGGTGAACTTCTTACTCAAATAATAGATTGCCTGCTCCTTTTTGCCAGTTTCATCGTGCTGTCCTAGTACACAACCCATAGATTCATCCAACACAGTCAAATACATGATGAGAGGCCTTCCCGGCACTGGAGGTACCAAAACTGGGGGTTCTTGCAAATACTGCTTGATTTTCTCAAATGCCACCTGACAATCCTCATTCCACTCTACTGTCTGGTTTTTACGCAACAACTTGAAGATTGGCTCGCATGTTGCCGTCAATTGGGATATAAACCTAGCAATATAGTTCAGCCTTCCCAAAAACCCACGAACTTCTTTTTCAGTGCGAGGAGCTGGCATCTCTATGATTGCTCGAACTTTGTCTGGATCAACTTCTATCCCTTTCTCGCTAACAACAAACCCCAAGAGCTTGCCTGATTTTACCCCAAAAGTGCACTTAGTAGGATTCAGTTTGAGCCTGAACTTTCTCAACCGTTAAAAGAGCTTTTGCAGATCGGTTATGTGATCTTCTTCTGTTTTTGACTTTGCAATCATGTCATCCACATAAACTTCTATTTCTTTGTGCATCATGTCGTGGAACAATGCCACCATCGCCCTTTGATAAGTTGCTCCGGCGTTCTTCAATCCAAATGGCATCACCTTATAACAAAACGTTCCCCACAGAGTGATGAATGTGGTCTTCTCCATATCTTCCGGCGCCATCTTGATTTGGTTGTATCCCGAGAAACCATCCATGAAGGAGAAAAATGCATGTTGAGCAGTGTTGTTCACCAAAACATCAATGTGAGGTAGAGGGAAGTTGTCTTTAGGGCTGGCCCTATTCAAATCTCTATAGTCAATGCACATTCGCACCTTCCCATCTTTCTTTGGGACAGGGACGATGTTAGCAACCCATTGAGGGTACTTTGCAACAGCGAGGAAACCTGCATCAAACTGCTTTTTAACTTCTTCTCTGATTTTTAGTGACATCTCTGGCTTCATCCGTCTCAACTTTTGCTTGACCGGAGGGCATTCTGGTTTCAAGGGCAATTTGTGCTCAACTATGTTGGTATCTAGGCCAGGCATATCTTGGTACGACTAGGCAAAGACATCACAATAATCAGATAAGAGCTTAATCAACTTGCTTCGCTCATTTTCTTTCATGGTAGTGCCAATTTTAACTTCTTTTTTATCATCCTCTGTCCCCAAATTAATTAGTTCAGTTGGCTCTTCATGGGGCTGAATTTCCTTGGCCTCTTGTTCCATTAATCTCATTAGCTCAGGAGATGGTTCCCAATTGTCATCATTATCCTCATCAACATGATTAACGGGATGGTCAAAATCGCATAATGGGGTCATAGCACTATCATTTTCAATAGAGTCACTTTCAGATCTGCATTTATTGGTATTAACACAAGTAAAAAAAAAGGTAATGAATAAAAATTAATGAAATGGTTGAGCAAAAGGCTAAAAAGAAGAATGAAATAGCAAGATAGTCTGAAAATGCATTTATTGATAGTAAATATTGAAATGGAAACATGTGAGCCCACTTTCACAACACATTATCCTAAAGCCTTGGGCAGAGCTAAAGGATTAGCATTACAAAATTACTTTGAATCAATTTCATAAGTCATGGGAAAATCAACGCTCTCCCAATTGTTGAGCTCTGCATCTGGGGAGCAAGGGTACACCAAGTTGACACCATGATTGATGGATTGATCGTCCTCGATAGCGGTCACTTGGTTCAGAAACACCAATCTTGCATTTCGGAAGCTTCGGCGAATGTCACAGATGGGGATCCCCTCAGCTTTAGGCTCCCGATTTTCTAACCTAGCCAACCTCCTCTCCCTTTTCTCTTCTAGGACCCTTCTTTTGTCTGCTTTGGTGGGTTTATATCCTAACCCAAATCTGTCTTTGTTTTCGCAGGGCGCCCAGAATTTCACGATGCCTTGTCCATTCATTCCTAGTCCTCTTCCATATTGGTATCCTTTTCCAAGCATTACCTTAGCCATCATCAGGGATGCATTAGATGGTCGGGGCTTCAGACTTTGAACTCCTTCTTCCACATAGGTGGCACTGACAATCTCCAGCGCTTGGAATGCGGTTTCAAGAGCTTCTTCTGCAGCTTCAATATAAGGAGTGTCCAATGGCTTACTCACCAGCAGGTCCTCTTCACCAAAGACAGTAATCATCTTATTATCAACTATGAATTTTACTTTTTGGTGCAAGGTAGAAGGCACAGCTCAAAGAGAATGAATCCATGGTCGTCCTAAGAGACAACTGTAGGATGGCGTAATGTCCATCACTTGGAAGAGTATATTGAAAGTGCAGGGGACCAATTTGAACCGGTATTTCCATCTCCCCCATGACCTCTCTTCTCGTGCCATCGAATGCCTTTACTATCATCGTACTTGGTTTCATGCAAGTTCCATCAAAAGGCACTTGGAAAGGGTTGATTTCGGTAACACGTTCAAGGAAGAACCATTGTCAATGAGCACTCTAGCCATTATATGCTTTTGACATTTGACAAAATGTGTAGTGCTTTGTTGTGCCCCATTCCTTCCGCTGGTATCTCATCATCAGTGAAAGTGACATAATTATCAGCAGTAATATTGCCAATAATGCCACCTAACTTGTCAACTGTAATGTCATGAGAAACATGAGCCTGATTCAATATTTTCATCAACACTTTTCTCGTGCGATTCGGAGTTCATCAATAAGGACAAAAGCGATATCCTTGCGGGGGTATGATTCAAATTGATTTACCACTCTATATTCACTTTGCTTGATAAACTTCAAGAACTCACAAGCTTCTTCCTCCGATACCTCTTTTTTGTACTCCTTCGCTTTTTTCTACCTTTCTTTTTCTTTTGCTTCGTTCCCAATGGAAGTCTCCTCCATCTTGCCTTTGCCTTTACGGTTCCCTCTTTTCTTCTTCTTCTTGGTCCTTTCGCAGCTCCTCAGGAGTGTAGATGCGGCCACTTCGGTCACTCCCCAATCCCGATATATTGGTAACAATAGAAGTCGAACCTAGACGCAACCTCCGACGATCATTCATGGAATTGCTTCTAAGGACTTGGACATCATAATTCCATGGCACGGCTCGAGTGTCCTTGAAGGGAAAAGGACTGGGAACTTGAATGGTGATAGGTTTCGGGCCACAAGGGGACGGCGCATATGCAGCTTCAGTATAATAGATAACCAACGGTTTGATAGCCGGATTTGCAATGGAAGGGACCAGAGAGTTTACGGCTTCCTGATCTTCTTGCAATTGTGGAATAGCGCACTTATCCATCATGTTTATGCCACTATTGTCCCATAGATGACCTATTTGCACTAAATGCATATCCATTAGATCTTGGAGGATTTGTCTGAACTCACCACATTCCTCAATAGAATGCCCCACATTCCCATGGAGATTGCACATTATTTCACATGCGTTGCCTCCTTTCTCTTCAATGTGAGCTTCCATCATCCCAGATTTGCACAGCTCTTTAAAGATAAACCACATTGGGGTTTTGATATCTGTCGCTTGTCTTATGAGCTGCAGGGCCGAACACTCCTCTATAGCATTTACTGTGGGATTCCCATGGTTTGGTAAAGGATTGTGACCCACACTAGGAGTATTTGTCTTGAAATTCAACCACTTAGCATTGATCAGATCTTGCACCTTAAACTTTAGTGCTTTGCAATTCTCTGTAGAATGCCCTGTGGCCCCTGCATGGTAATCACACTTGGCATTTGGGTCAAAGCCTTTAGGGTATGGGGGTTCTAATGGCTTCATCGGACAAGGAGCCAAAAGAGAGTTACGAATGAGTTGGGGTAGTAATTCGGTGTAGGTCATGGGAATTGGGTCGAAGTGGACAAACTTCCTTTCTTGATTATTTGGTGGCCTTCCTTGGTTTGTGTTTGGATTTTGGGTCCATGGTTGAGTTGTTTACGGTGGTAAGGTAGAGGGCGCTGGGTATTGAGTAGGAAGTGGCATTCGGTGAGGCCTCGTTGGGTCGTGTGAAGCGTTGGCGACATAAGGGTGGTAAGGTTGGGGATATGGAATCGGTGGAGTAGTGGGAAAGTACGGGTGGTAAGGTGCGAAAGGAGTCTGGAAGGATGGTTGATGGTTCACAGGTGTTTGGCTATATCTCGCCTCGGGGAATTTCTTTGGTCGAAGGTAACAGCATGGGTTTCTCCCTCCCTTTTCTTCCCCATCGGGGGCCTTTTGGCGTTAAATGTTCCTGTTGAACTTTCAACGATCTTCCCACTCCTCATTCCTCCTTCAACTTTTTCTCCAATGATGACCATGTCTGAGAAATTTGATGACACACTCCCTATCATTTTATCATAAAAGGGTGATTGCAGAGTGTCAATGAACGTAGCCACCATTTCTCTTTCCGTCAGTGGGGGCTCTACTTGAGCACCATTTCTCTCCACCTCTCGAGCATATTCCTTAAAGGTCTCAAAGATCCTTCTTAGCCATATTTTGTAATTGTAATCATCCTATGCCATATCAATGTTATACTTATACTTGTTTCAAGAAAGCGTCAGTCAAGTCTTTGAAACATCGTATATGGGCGCGCTCAAGATGCGTGTACCAGTTCGAAGCTGCCCCAGTTAGGCTATCTTGGAAGAAGTGGATTAACAGCTTGTCATCGTGAGCATGCGAAGCCATCTTACGGATGTACATGGTTAGGTGATTCTTTGGACAAGTAGTTCCCCTGTACTTGTCGAAATCTGGGACTTTAAACTTGGGAGGAATCACCACATTCGGGACAAGATAGAGCTCTGAGGCATCCAAAAGACCATAGCCATTTGCCCCTTCAATGGCTCGTAGTCTTTCTTCAAAAATTTCCCACTTCTCCCTGGAATGGGGGTTTTTCACAGAAGAATTCAACGGGTATTGCGGCATAATGGTGGGCATAGAATGTTGCCCCAGTGGGGTTCCACTGGTATGTGGTTGAGCTGCACTTAAGGAGTTTGAAGCAGGCATGCTGCTGTCCGGAGGATTGGCAGTTTGCGGTGGTACAGAACTAGGATGGAGACCATATGGCGGGATGAAGAAAGGGTATGGGTGTTGTGTTGGCGGGGATTCGTTGTCATTTGACTGAGTGGCTTGATTTTGGGTAGAGTTTGAGGGATTTGGAGTTGGGGACACTGTTGGCATGTCATTATTGGGGGAATTAGTGGCTAATGGTGGTATATACCCTGGAGGGAGGCCATATGGTGGAAAAGGCGCCCCTTGGTTTCCCTGTGAACTGGCGACTGAGGGTTGAGTGGTGTTGTTTGGGCAAATGGTGAGTGGCATTGTAATCCCTTGAGGATTAAAGCCTTGGTATTGCTGGGGGAACGCAGCGAAACTGGGCGGGCAAAGAGGTGTGGCCGGATGTCCTTCATTTGTCACTGAGGGATTCCCATCTGTGCTCTTTCTACTCTCCATAGACTGTAACATTTCCATCATTTTGGACATTTGCTCCCTGAGCTGGTTCACTTCATCCCTCAAATCTTGAGTCTGCTCTATCTCATCCATGATCTTTGCTTGGGAACGAGTCCTGTAAGGGTGTCGTGGAAGCTGTTTTCCTGCTATAGTGTCTACTTTTCTGCTCGAGGAAACATGATGTGATTATTAGTATTGACTAAACCAAAATGACACAATGTATGCAAAGTATCATGCAAATGAAATTTTTTTATTTTTTTATTTTTTAAAAAGAATGCTATGAATGTCATGGTAATGCACAATGATGTATCTTTTTCTTTTCTTTCCTCTTTTAGAGTTAGAAACGCGATGAAAATGGAAGATGATATCTTTTATGGGGATGTAATGCAAATGCAAGATAATGTATCTCTCTCCTTTTTTTTTATGCTAAGAATGCTATGGAAATGCAAGATAATGCTTTTTTTAGGAATGTTATGAAAATGAAGATGATATTTTTTTGCTTTTTTGATGCTAGGACTGTCATGAAAATATACAATGATATTTTTTTATTTTTTATGAATGCTAAGAATGTAATGAAAATGCAAAATGATATATCCCCTTTTTAAAAAAAAGGAATGAATGACATGAGAGATATGTGAATAAAAAGAGTTAAGAATGAAAATGCTACATGAAGTATTTGTCTTTTTTTGAATTTTTTTTTATACAGAATGGTGCATGGATGAATGACATAAGTGATAGAGATGAGGAAGTTTTTTTTTTAAAAAAAAATAAAAGAAAGAAGAAGAGAAGAAGAAGAAAAAAAAATGCTAGAAATGATAATGCAAGATGATGTATTATATGCTGGAAATGTCATGAAATGTATGATTTTTTTTTATAATGCTAAGAATGTTATGAAGATGCAAGCAATGAATGACCTTTTTTCTTCATTTGATTTTTTAATACAAGAATGAATGATATGAGAAACAGATAAATAAAGAAGAAGTATGCTTCCTTTGTGTCCTAATGGGGTTGCCTTAAACTTGGGAATTCTATCCTAAGGATCTAAGAGTCTTTTTTATTCGTGAGAACTTCCATAAGGTGGCTTTTCTATTTTAAAGGTCTCTAGAGCCAAGTCCTATTTCAGAATGTTGACCACGAAATAGTGGGTAAACCACTAGGTGTGGGGACATTCATAAAAAAGGCGCACTCTAGATGAGATTTTTGCGATAACCAAACAGGATGTACATCCAAAATGGCTACCACTACGCAACCTCTACCTATCCTAGGATTCACTCAGACCCGGGTATAGGGCCCCACTCAAGCGTGTGTGATAAACGTGTAGGTGCCGTGGGTGCTGGGAGCATACAAACTTATACCAAAATACCAAAATTACCCCCAATCTACAAAGACATATATACAATAGCCAGCCAGTAATCGTCTACCCTAAGGTTTTAACAATTAAGAACAAAATATACAAGTCACCATATACATGCTATCAGATATTTACATAAAAGTACTAAATAAAATACATTTACAAACAAATAAGAAAACAAAAACAAAGACAAAGAGGGTAAAATAAATAAATAAAAGATTATTAAAAATTCGCACAACTAACAACAACAGGCCTGACTCTCTGAAAGTCCCCAGTGGAGTCGCCAGCTGTCGCAACCGGGATCGCGGCGGGACGACCGAAAAATATTAAATCAATGGAGTCGCCACTAATGTTTATTTAAAGTAGGAAAACATTAGAAAAAACCCTTTAATTTGAAAACTGGTCTTTTGAAAATTGAGTTTGGATTCAGGAGTCGATTACAGGTAGGGAAGGTGTTAGCACCCTACACTGCCCGTTCCAAGAACGGTACCTTATGTTAGTTGTGCAAAATTTAATGATCTCAAATATATTTATTTTTACCCGTTTTCAGAAAAAAAAGACTTTGTAATTAAATTTTTATTTTTTATCTTTATTTTTATATTTAAAAAAAAAAAAGAAGAAAAAGAAATAATCAAATTTGTGAAAAATTTTTTTTTTGGCTTGACAGAAATGAATTTCTGCTCCTACGTATCCCCTGGTGCAATGGAGAACTCAAAGTCACGTAGTTCTTTATAAAATGATCTTACTTATTACATTTTATTTTTTATTTTTTTATGTTTTATATACCTGGTATGCGACTGGGCAGCAGGGATGGAGGCTGGGCCTAGTTCGACGGTCGGTATGGAAGAATTTAGTTTCTGAAATTCGACGGTCGGATGCGGAGAAAGATCTGGTGAGATCCGACGGTCGAGTGCGGAGAGGGAGCTGGAGGTTCGACGGTCGAGTGCGGAAAAGGAGCTGGAAGTTCGACGGTCGAGTGCGGAGGAGGAGCTGGAAGTTCGACGGTCGAATGCAGAGAAGGATCTAGAATTTTGGGTTTCGACGGTCGGTGAAGGTGTCGGTGTGATGGTCGGTGAGATGATGGTAACTGGTGTTGGTGAGGTTCGACGGTCGGTTTAGGGAGATTGGGTGGTTGGACAGTCGGATATGATGGAGTTTGGGATTCGACGGTCGGTTGGGAGGGACCTGAGGTTCGGTGAGGTTGGTCGGTGAGGGAGTGGAACTCACGGTTCGACGGTCGGTTCTGATTGGGGTTCGATAGTGTTTGGAGAGGTTATGGAAATGGAAATTGCTTGGGTAATAGGGATTATGGAGGCTTTGAAGATAGTGAGTGTTTTGGAGGTGAAAGGGAAGTGATCGGGTTTGAGGTTCGACGGTCGGGTATAAGTTGGTTTTTTGGAGGTGATTTCGCGTAATGGATGGTTGAAGGATGGTGGTGTGGGTTCACGAAATAGTGAGAGGGGATGGTGAAGGTTGATATATGGGGATTCGACGGTCGGTGAAGGTATGATGGTTATTGGTTCGTCGGTCGGTGCGGAGGGATTCAGGGGTGTCGGTGAGAGGATGATAGCTGGTATTGGTGAGGTTCGACGGTCGGTTTAGGGGGATTGGATAGTTCGACGGTCTGGTTTCTGGTCCGACGGTCGGTTCTGGTTCTTGGTCCGACGGTCGGTTCTGGTTCCTGGTCCGACGGTTGGTTCTGGTCTGGTCCGACGGTCGGTTCTGGTTCCTGGTCCGACGGTCGGTTCTGATTAGGTTCGGAGGTTTTTGGGAGAGGTTATGGAGGCACTTTTATTGGATTTTGGCTAGTGTGGGTGGGTCACGGTTGGGGCTTGGAACTTGGAGGAAAAATGGTGAAGGGTGATGACGCTTTGGGGATGAAGAATGGAGTGTGGTGAAGGGTCGTGAACGAAGATGAACGTTATGGAAGTGAGGACGCCGCTTTGGGTTTACAAGGAGTTTTTTTGGTTTAAGTGGGGGAGTAGTGATGGTTTTGTGAACCGAGTTTGGAGGTTGAGATGTTTAAGATATGGATGTGAAGATGGGAGGTTGAAAAAGGGTGGTTGAAGACGCAGTATTGAAGGATGAGAATGATGAAGGTGGATGTGCGGTTGTGGAGAGGCAAGGTGTTTTGACGTTGGGGTGATGGTGAAGGTTGATGAAGGGAGTTCTTCTGAGAGTGAATGTGAAGGTTCGGGAGTCTAGTCTCCACCCCTTGTAAAGATGGATGAAGCTGATTATTTAACAGTGGGTGTGTGCAGGTTTCCCGTGTGTGGCGGGTGAGTGGTGTGTGTGTGCTGCCATGTGAGGAAGGAGTGGGTGTGTGTCTTTCTTGCCATGTGAGGAAGGAGTGGGGTGTGTGCTGTGAGTGAGAGTGAATGGGGAACAAAAGCTGCACGTAAGGTGCAGTGTGCAGGCAAGAGAATAAAATGTAGAGAGAGGAAAAGGGTGGAAAATCAAGCATGCTCCGCATTTTGTTGTATTTTTTCTATTTTTTATGTTTTATATTTTTTATATTTTTTATTTTTCATAAAAAAAGGTACAAAGCAAAGCAATTAAACATCAATCAACAAACATAAAAAAAAAATTTCACGGACAAAATTGGGTATCAACAGAGAGTAAGTTAGATCTAAAAAATGCTACCAAATCCTCCCAACTTACCTATCAAACACCTCTATAAGATGCTAAAATAGAAACATAGATGTTATATCGTATATAGCAACGTGTATTAATTTATTAATTTTTACATAACGTAATAAAACGTAATGTGTATTGAAAGATATTTTAATTTAAAATTAAATTATATATATAATGCATTATTATAATATAATTATACTATAATAATAAACTAAAGAAAAAAATGATAAAAAAGGAATAAATATATAAGCCTCCTTCTCAAATGTATGTCAAAATAAATTACTATGTGAAGTTTGAAGTAGTGGTGTAGAAACAACTCTAGCAAATGTCACTAAAAGAAGATAATTTTATTGCAACTTATAAAATCTTGCACATTTTCTTCCTCTCCACCCTCCCACACATTCATTTGGGTTTATGAGACCTTCATATGCCCATTTTTTATTTCTTTCAAAGTTTCAATTCAACATATAATATTTTAATATCAAAAGTAAAAGGATAACTGATAAAAACAAAACAATTTAAATTAAAAGTTTACAAGGACAGTCTTTTACACAAAGTGCAAAGCGCTAGAGCCCACCTTGCTAAGCTAACTCCTGTTTTACAAACAAGTGAGAAACCAGAAATCTCAATAAAGTTATGAAGTATCTTCTTTTTTTCATCTGATAATATCTACCTACACATTTAATTATATATATAAATTATTAATTAAAATTTATAATTTTTATATATATAATTATTTATAAAAAAATAATTTAATTAAATTTTTATATAAATTTAAATATTATTAATTAAATTTAATATTTTAATCTTAATTATTAATTTATTTTAACAATAAATCATTTGATTCATTCAATAGTTTTTCTGATTTAGTGATCACATTAATGAGGAGCCGGGTGAGACTTTACGGTTTTTTGAGCTAATATTATGTTCTGATTTTAAAATTTTAAATCTCCTAATTTTTCTCCCATTGAATATGTGGAGGTCTATATATCACCGCTTCACCGATAGTAAGATACCATCAATACCCATCAATACTGATCCGATAATTGTTCGTTATGGTAATTTCATCTGGCGGTGTATATGAGAGACGTTGAAATGAATTTGACTTGACCTACGAAGCACCGAAATGGACACGAATACGAGACACGACACGGACACGAATATGTAAACACACTAAATTCAAAAATTTTAAGACACAGATACGGCACAGACATAACATATATATATAATTAATTTTAATTATAAATATTTCAAATACAATTCTTCAATGATAACACAAGTATTTTTATTTATAACTAAAAAAAATCAATTATAATTAAAAATTAAACTACCAGATCAGAGTGAAACTCACTTGAAACTTAAATTATTAGCACACAGTAAATACAATGTATTGAGGAAAAATAAAATTTTTTTCCTGAGAGTGGGTTAGGTGATATCGAGTTTGTGAGCCGTGATATTAGTACACTATCACAGTAAATTTTTTTTAAATTTTAATGGGTTGTGTCCAATATGTGTCTGTAGTGTGTCTTGGCCGTGTCCGTGGTGTGTCCTAGCCGTATTCGCGGTGTGTCCTGGTCGTGTCCGAACAAAAAATAATAATTTTTTTAATTAGACACAATCGGATACGTGAGACACGCGTGTCGTGTGCGTGGTGTATCAGTGTTGGACACGTATCTGACATGTGGACACGTCAGTAAAATGACGTGTTCGTGCTTTCTAGTACTTTACTCATCTCAACTTAGATATCTTGATTGTACTAATTTTTTTTTAATCTGAGTCCTATATTTTAGTGTGTTTAATTGAGCTTTTTTTATTGTGTAAATAATTTAAAAAAATTTATTTGTACAATATTATAATATATTTGATAAAATTAATTTCAATTTTTACACGAAATTTAATGTATTATAAAAAAAATTTTAAGTTAATTTTTATAATGCTAAAGATTGAAATTTATGATTTTAGTTTATAAATTATTTCTTACACTTTGAGATGTAACTATTATTTTGTCCTCAATTAAATAATTTTTTAATTATTCTATACTTATTTTAGTAATTTAATGTATAAAAATAATTTTTTATATCATTCAAATGAATTAGATTAGTTTAAAATTATTTTTCAACTAATATATCTAAACATAAAAATGAATCGATTATAATAAAAAAAAATATACAATTATCGATTATTGAACATAATTAAGTTTTTAAATTTTTTTCAAAATACACACTTAATATATATACATAATATATAAATTTAATCACTATACATAATTAAATTATAAAATTATAAAAATATAAAATTAAATTAAGATATATTTTATAATATATATTTTAAAATAAATAATATTAATATAAATATATTATCATATTATATATGAATTATTAATTTAAATAAAAAATTATTATTTATAATTAATTGTAAAAAATAAATTTTAAAATAATAAATAATACTTGATTAAATTGAAACGAAATATAACTTAAATATAATCTAAATACATATTAAATTTAATTTTTAGAATACAAATTCATTCTAATTAACTTTGAGAGAATTAATAAAATGAGTCCACTCTTAAACACAACTAATTTCAACATTGTAACGAAATTGGTATTTTTAGATACCTTTTCATAGATGCTTATTGATTTAAGAAAAAGATGATTTTATATTTTTTTAAAATGTAAATACTGTATATATATTTTTTAAAGATATGTGATTAAGAAAAAATAATAATAAAAAAATAAATATAATAAATAATATTAAATAAAATATAAAAAAATATATACATTGTTTATAATAAAAATATCAAAATTAATTGATTTAACAACTATGAACAAAAGCAGCAGACGCGTTACGCGATTAATTGGCTTTGAGCGGAATTTTTTTTACTTTAATTATAATTAAAAGATAACATATATCAATTAGAGACAGTTAAATTAATAAAAAATTACTTTATTATAATAAAAAATGACATGATAATTAAAAAAATGAAATCTGTAAAATTTTACTAATTATAATCAGAAGATAATACGTGACAATTAGAAATAATTCAATTTAACAATACATAATAAAAATACATTATCACGCCCGTAGATAAAGATTCTTTAAAATAAAATTTTTTATAAAATAAATAAGTAAAATTATATTTATCATTAATAATTGATATAAATTCATTTATTAATAATTAATATAAACTTATTTATTCACTTTATAAAAATTCTCATTTTAAAACAACTTGTTCCACGCCCGTATGCCACTCCTAATATTACAAAAATTTAAAGAAGAAATCAATACAACTCAATAAAGAATAAAAGAGTAAAACATCATTTGCTATATCTCAAAATAGAAAGAAAGAAAGAAAGCCTTTATGGGCCTAATCGGTCCAACGCATTACGAGCCTCCACCGAATCGGGCTCAATATCAAGCACCTTCTGGAACGCTTCCTTAGCCTCCTCCTTCATCCCTTTCCATTCATAACAATTACCCAACAAACACAACGCCTCGGAGTTAACACTTTCCCCTCCACTCAGCCCCACCGCCTCCACCAGGTCCTTCACCGCCGAGTCAACTCGCCGCCGGCGGTTAATCTCCACCTTCAGCTCCGCCCTCTTCACCAGAGCGTCGGCGCGCTCCGCCGCGGAGAGGGACTTAGCCGCCGGCGCCGAGAGGGCGGAATCGAGGGACCTAAGGGCGGCGGCCCGGTGGCCCATGAGGTGGAGGGATCGGGCTCGGAGAACGTGGGCGGAAGGGTCCCTGGGCGAGATGGAGAGGGCTTGATCGGCTTCAATGAGAGCGGTTCTGGCGTGTTGGGAGGTGGATCTGGTGGCTCGATCCAGGAGGCGCGATGCTTGGGCTAGGTGGCGGTTGGGTTCGGGGGCTTGGCGGTTCTTGTTGTTGCGGGTTCGGGTTCTGGCGTGGGTTGTTTGGTTGCGGAGATTGTGCATGACGAAGAACATGGATAGGGTTAGGATTAAGATGACCAGCTGCAGCATAGCCTCTGGTGCCATTTGGGTTGCTAGTTGCTACGCACGCTTTGTGCTTACTGCTTAGCAATGGAGTCAAGTTATTAAGGTAAACGGCTCTCGGATTGTGGATAAATTAAAGTCAATATAGTATAAAGTTATTATTACTTTTTTTTTAAATGGAAAGGGATTAAATCATTTACTATTTTGTAGTTTGGAGCAAGGAATGAAATTTTATAAAATAAAAATAAGAATAAAAATGAGAATTGCGAATGAAATTAGAATTTTCTCTCAATTTTATAATTTAATACAATGGGATATAATATGGATTGAAAAATAATCTTATAATTTAGTGTATAATATATAATATGAAATAGAATTTAAATTGGTATAAAATAACATAATTATTTTTAAAGAAAAAATTAAAAAAATCATTTTTACATTTTTAAAATAATATTTAAGATTAATTTTTTTATAACAAAAATTATAATAATATTTTTCATCAATTTTAATAATATTATTATTATACTTTTTTAAGTAAGAATAGTAGTTTTTATTGTGTGTCTTTTATGAATAAGGTGTACAAAGTTCAAAGGTTAAATTTAAGTTAGACATAATTAAATAGATTTAAATTAGATAGAAATTTTTGTCATTTTATTAATTGAACAAAAATATCTTAGATAAAAAAATATGAAATTATATTTTACAAAAATATAAAATTTTATTTTTTTTATTTGAAAAATAAAGTTTAAAAAATAAAATGAGAATATTATTTCATATTTATTTTTGTTAATAAACGTAAAAATTCTTTAATTTCATGATTAAATGTGAATAACATTTCATTCTTTCATGTTAAACATGAGACAATTTTTAAAAATAGAAATTTGCTGATTTTGATACTGTTGCAAAATGCGGCAAGACTTTCTCTTTTGTCATTTTTACTTTTCTTTTTCACTTGGTAATAACTAATAAGTAAATATTAAATTCATTTACTTTTCATTTCTTGATAAAAGAATATATCAAAATTAAAGTTTTACAATTTAAAATTTCAACAGTGCACATTCGATGATTAATGTACTAGTGTTTTTGACTCGGGTCATTAGAAAAAATATTTAAAAATAATAATTTATATGATTTTAGTCTATTTCAATTTTGGATTCTATAACTTTTCTTTTTATATCATTTATTATACTTTTATTATTATTTTTATATTATTCATATGAATTTTAGTTTATATTATTTAGGTGCCGTTTTTATATTCTCTACTTATTTAAATATTAATTCTTATAATTTTTATTTATTAAAATATTAATATTTATTTTCTATAAATGACCAATTATTATAATTTTTAATTATTAAGGTATTGATCTCAGATAGAACAAAATTTAAATGATTGAAATTATAGGGATTGATAAAAAAAAAGAATTAAAAGAATTAAAATCTATATCAAATGAAATTGGAAGAACTAATTGTTTATTTCATCTTCTTCAAAGTAAAACCTCATAAATAAATTAAAAAAACCAAATGATAAATGAAATCAAACATCAAACATGGATTTACATTAGGCAACATAAACAGCAACAAACAAATAATTAAGCTAGTTTGAGTAAATAATGTTTAATCCAATAGAATTCGTCGGCTAACATATTATCTCTATACAGGTGCACCAACGCACGGGTAATTAAAAAAATATTTTTGAAAATATAGATAAAAAAACTATTTATTAAACCTAAGGTATAATAAAAATATTTGATTACTTATATACTGGGATAAAATTTATAAAAAATATCAAATTTCTCCATACAAAATCATACAATTTTTTAAAGCTTAAAGAAAACCTTAATTTAATGAAGCTAAATTCATCATTTGCAACTTTTTAAAAATTAAATACATTAACTTCAAGGATTAAATAATAATATTTAAGTACACAAAATTTCACTTTATCATATTTAATTTTTTGGATGAAGCCACTGCCCACTGGATACTTAAAATCAATTTAAAAATGAGTTACATAATAAAGTCGATTATGAAATACATGAGTGAAATTGTTTGAATTTTATCTGCATGTTTGTCAGATACTTTTAAAAGAAGCCTTATATATTTTTCAATGACACTGAAAACCTTAGTTATTATTACTAAATCATGTATATTGTCTCTTGGAATAATTGATAATATTTATCTAAAATCACCAATTAGAACTATATCCTTTTCTTCAATAATACTGTAAAAAAATATTAATTAACTAATTTGGTTGGTTAATAATAAATTACATTCAGTTAATTATAATTTTTATATGTAAATTTTTTGTTGCCGTGTGTGATGTAGATATTAATAATTTTAAATATTAAAAAATATCATATACACACACATATATATATATATGAATAGAATAATTATTTAAAAAATATATGATTTAATTAATATACTTTCATGTAACATTTTCAGCCCAAATTAAGATATTTGAATAGTAAATAAAAAATGCTTAAAAATATAATTAAATAATTTAGTTTTCTAATAATAAATTACAGGTAATTAATTTTATTATGTTTTCATATAAAATTCTCACTCTCATGCAATTTATATATTAAATTTTTTGAATATTATAGAATAATATATATATCATGATAAGAATAACCATTTTAATATATATATATATATATAATTAAGAATTTTTATTAATAAATAATTTTTATTTTCTAATGAGAAGTTGATTTCAAATCGATTTCTTAACGTGAATTTTTTTTTAACATGGTGTTGAATAATTATATTTTAAATAATTTTTAATTTTTTTGGGTAAAATTCTCATGATCTCATCGTTGGGATTTTTTTATTAAAATAATGATGTTTTCAACTTTAATTCTCATATTATCAATATTTCAAGATTAATTCTCAAAATACGCTTGTTTTGGGTAACATTGAGAAGTTGATTTCTCTTAAATCGATTTCTTAACGTGAATTTTTTTTTTTTTTAACATGGTGTTGAGAAGTGATTTGGTAAGAACCGATTTTCAACATCATGAATTAACGTTGTTTTGATTACTTGTTGGGAAGTCATTATTTTCCTTGGAAACTGTCTTCTTAATAGGCTTTTATATTTTTTTTTTCTAATGTTAATTCATCGTGTTGAGAAGTTGATTTCTACCAAACCGATTTCTTAACACCTTGTTAAAAAAAATTAGGTTTTCATGTTGAGAAGTTGGTTTGGAAACCAACTTTTCAATGTTTTCCAAAATGAGCGTATTTTGAAAATTAATCTTGCAACATCAGTAATTTGGGAATAAAAGTTAAAAATTTCATTATTTTAATAAATTAGCCCTCATCCTTGTAGATATAGATAATAATATGATCTCATATAAAGTTCTCAACCTCATGTGATGTAAATATAAAAATATTTATATATTATAAACACAAATATAATTTGTTCCAAGGTACTAATCTGTTCATGTTCGTAGCATGAGGTGAAAGTCCCCCCTTTGGTGCTCGTAAGATTGTCTTTTATAATATTTTTGGGATGGGGGTATTGATTCCTTTGGCCAAGGGCCCAAGTATAGTTCACAATTCCCTTAGCTTGGAGTGATGAAAGAGCAAATGAGATAAGTGGACCTAGAGCTTAGGTATGGTCCACAAGCTCCGTCTCAGAGTGATAAAAGAGTGAACAAGAGAAAGAGTTATGAGGATTTTGAAGATGTGTGTGACATGTTTATCGGTCATTAATTTATCCAACACGTGTTATTTTATCCAATTATTATGTCTTTTAATATAAAACTTCGTTTGGGTATAAAATCTCGATCATGACTATTGACCATTTCTTCTTCTGCATATAGCCTTTTCAAGAAAAGTAATAAGAGAATGATCTTAATCAAGAGAATAATTGCCTCAATCTTTTTCAAAATTTCGATCATGACTATTGACCATTTCTTCTTCTGCATATAGCCTTTTCAAGAAAAGTAATAAGAGAATGATCTTAATCAAGAGAATAATTGCCTCAATCTTTTTCAAAATGATAAGAGAATAATCTCCACATAATATCAAATATTGTTGTAAATCAATAAACACAAAATATCATTAGAGTAACACTTTAACAAATTTCATAGTAGTTAGCAAATATATGCTCAAGTATGTATTTTTTGTAATAATAACTTGGTGCAAATGTGAGAGAAAGTACTTGGGTGCACACTGGTAATAACTAATCTTCTGGATATAGTAAGATATCATACCTTTACAACAATCAAATAATAAACTTGTAAATAATTGATGACTGTAGAAATAAATTTGTTCTAATGGTTTAATATGTTAAGTTTTGATAATGATAAATACAAAATAAAAAGAATGATGTTTATACTACATAGATGTACTTAATAGATTATATTGGGTCATGTATGATCATGTATTCTATTTTGTTATATTTCATATAAGGATCATGCATATTCTTTAAAGTATCTTTTATAGGATATGTCTAATAATATGTTATATGAGTGATATTAAATTAATATTGAATTTAGCTCTTTTTAAATGAAAATGTGCAAAATATTTTTTGTTGCATTCTATATAAAGCATATATATTAATAATTGATAAATATCTTATTTGGATGTATCTATGAAAGTATTATATGTATGTTAGACTAAATATAGTTATACATTTATGAATCATGCATATGAAGATACTGAATTATGAATTTGGACTAACTATGTTTGTTTAAATAAATAATACTTTGTAGGATAGTCCAAATATCAATAATGAGCTTTGCAACAATGAAGCAAAATATCACAATTATGCTCAACTCAAGAAGAATGAGAATGATAAGATGTTCCAAACATTTGTAAAATTTGAAGAGAAGAAATTTTTAGAAGCTTGAATTGCATCAAGAAGCTTAATATCTAGAATTTGTATATTTTCTTTTTAGGCTTTCTCCTATGTAAAGATAGAGGTTTTATAAGAAAAGAATTCAAATATGTTTTTAAATCTTTACAAGCAGTTCTTACATGTTAAAATATTCAACAAACATATTTTGAAAAGTTAGTCATGGTGGTAGTTAAAAACTATGAAAAATAGTCAAGTTTGAGTTTTATTCTGAAACTTATTTCATATGAAAATAGATTCAAAGATATTTTCAATGAGTAGTCATTTGCTTAAAATGAATAAGTTATGACCATTTAAAGTCAAATTTTGAAACTAAAGTGACTTATTCGAATAAGGGATTTATTATTCGAATAAAACACGCCCAGAAACATTCCCAATGATTATAAACGACTAGTTTTCACAAAAAAAGTATTTCTAAATACTACCAATGACTATTTTATCACTTGAGCTCTCTATATAAGTGATGTTTGAAGCTTTTACAACTCTAGAGCACTTGCTTTGATCATTGAATCATCAAAATCATATTTTGAGCTTTTTAGTGCAAAAATCCTTCTATTCATTTGTTCTTCAAGTTGTATATATACTCTTGTGAGAGTTTATAATCTTTATTTTTATCTTAAAATCATTGTAAGAGGGTGAGGTATCCCTCAAGAGAGAAAATGGTGAGGTATCCCAAAGGTATTGTGAGTGTTCTTGAATGTAAATGTTTTTCAAGTACCTGTGAATCTTGAAGAGTCGGAGTCTCTAACACAAAGGTGAAGAATTCCAAGGTGTGAGGAGTGCTCTTACTTGTACAAAGGTTTTTCTAGCACCCGTGAAGTCTAGGAGATAGTGAAGAAAATTTCAATTTAAGCTTAGGGACTGGATGTAAGCCACAAGTTTGGCATCCAAGAAGAGAAATATAATACACACATATAAGGTTGATTGCTCATTCTGCGGCTATAACTCACAATTATCGAGTTTCATTTGCTTCTTCAATGCATGGATGAATCAGGATAAATCTGTGTTTGCTCTTCTCAATTCTATCTCTTTACTTTGATGCTTTACTTTTATACGTTTTCTTGAATATTATTCATCTTGACTTCAAAATGCTTAATTTCTTAATGGTGTTTTAAAATATATAATCACCTAATTCACCCCCTCTTGGGTGATAGTTGCCATAGCTAACAATGACAATAACTGATAACAATTAACCGATCTTAAAGAAATAACTGATAGTGGAGAACCGATCTTAAAGAAATAAGTTGATCTTAATATATAGTCAAGCTAATATCAACAACTGATCTAAAAGAACCAAATAAAAAATGGAGTATGCTAATCGATCGTAAATGAAAATATATCGCTTTTCTCACAGTCAAAATAATAAGAACAACAACCCCTTACTCAATAATGCATAAAGTTATTCAAATCTTAGAAAACCAACATAGAATAAAATGAGATACATAAATGTAAAGTTCTTTATCAATTCCTCCCTTTAATCATATAAGCTATTAGGTATAGATTCGTAATGTAAAGTTCTCTATCGATTATCTCTTTTAATGACAAGAGTTTTTCATCCTAGAAAATGGATACTTAGGTTGCGAATATTAAATTGCTCTTTCGAAATAACCTTCTAAGGGGTATAGTCATCGAACTTTCCCCATGGTAGGCCATTAGGATTGTTCTTTGGGCCCTTGACCTCAGGTTCTTTTTCCTTCTTCCATGGTCCGTCTCGTTCTTTGTGGGCATCATTCATGTCTTTTAGGGTTTATTCCATATTAATGTACTTTTCGGAGCACAACTTCTGCTCCTATATCATCTTCGGGCTCTTTTTGGCAGTGATTTCGCAAACTCTCTGCATTTTAGACTATCCATGATTGCATGCATAGCGACGTTGTGATTAAAATAGCGAACCTCCAGGCAAGCCCTATTGAACCTATGCATATAATCACAGAGAGTCTCATCTTTCCCTTGCTTGATGCTAAACAGACATTGAGTGGTTCTAGGCTGAGTCTTACTTATTACAAAGTGAGTAAGGAAACTCTGTGCTAGTTCATCAAAGTTGTAATTGATCATGCTGGCAAGGCGGTGAACCACTTATGGGTGGATTTTCTTGAGGATGCATGGAAAAGCTCAGCATTGTATGGGGTCAATTCCCCTCGTGAGCAGCATGAAGGCCATAAAAGCGTCCAAGTGCTCTTGGAGGTCTGTAGATCCATTGTATGCCTCAACAATAGGAGGCTTAAAGCCTATTGGTAGCTGTACTCTCATGATGAATTCGGAGAACGAGTGGCTGAAGTTATAATGGATCCCATATGGAAAGCTTGTGCCTTCTTTGTGGTTCATAGCAGAGTGGGGTTGTTCTACAACGTGTTGTTGTGCCACTACTCGGGCTTTATGATCCACACCTACCTCAGCATCATTTTCAGCCACATGCTCCTAGTTTCCATTCAGGGCTCATAAAATCTTTGTGAGTTGGTAATGCTATCAATTGATGACAACTTTATGAAATAGAGTTATTATATCCTAGTTTTATACTTAAATGAATGCTAAGTCCTTGATTTGTTTAGAAATTAGCAAAGTTTGTGAGCTTATTTGAATATCTTGAATTACATGTGCTTTAGAACATATTAGGCTTGATTTGGAGTTGAATTGGTTTAATTATATATCATTCATGATTGAAGTCTTATTGAGGTATATTTTAATCTTGAAAGGTAGGTTGATGACCTAAAAGAGTACCAAAAATGAAAAGAATCAAGTCAAGCCAAGAAAATAAGGACATCAAGTTTTGAGCTTTGCCAACCATGCTGGATTAAATGGATCAGATTTGAAGATTTAGACCTCTAATTAAAACAAGACTAAAGTCATTGGAAATCTAAGAGATATATCTACAATTTTTATGTTGATTACTTTTCTTGATTCCATCAGGTTGAGTACATAAACATTGAGGGAAGTTTGGGCCAAATTGATGAACCGGCATCTTGACCTTGCTCTGGTATTTTGATCTTAACTAGATCAAATGACCTTGTTTTGAGATGATTCTGATGGCATTTGAAAGATAATAGAAATCAATACAATTTTTATGAAGATCTGGAAGTCTAAATCTAACGTTTGGAAGGCAAAAAATGAAATGGAAGTTCAAAAGAATAGAGGAAAGTGAGGAAAATAGCATCAGAGGCCACACCTAAGCGTGATTGTCTCTTTTTTCAAGAATTTTTACTTGAGAAGGCCACGCCTAGGCGTGATTAACACTTTACTCTGTAATTTTTTTTCTATTTTTAATGTAATTAGAGGACCATTTTCATTATTCTTGGTTTTAGACCTTCAAGCCCAAAAAATGAGAGACTAGCTTTGAGTTTTAAGGTTCTTGAGAGAAGATCTTTGAAGATTGAAAGATCAAGCTTCAAGATTAAGGATCATCCTTAGTTTTGCTTTCTTCTCCCTATCTTGTTTTTCCTACTTTTCTATGGATTTCTTTTTATCTTATATTTCTTTGAATATTATGGATTTCGAAGTTCTTTTTAGGGATTTTTTGGATCCCACTATGAATATTGATTGTAAATTACTTGTTCTTAAATATTTGATTAATAAGTATGAGTTGTTTATCTAAATTCATGCTTATTGTATTCAATTGCTTGATCATCAATTGATTTTGGGCTTTCTCTTGAACTAGACATAGTGAAAGGGAAGTGAGACCTTGGTTTTAGATAATGCATGATCAATTTTCACTTGAATTTATTGTGTGTTTTGAGTAGCCAATGGGATGGATATATACTCATTGGTCATGCATAGCTTGTGTTTGAAACAAGGTTTGAATGAGCATGAGATTACTCCTTTTCACATGGAGACATAGTATTTTAGGTAATTAAATGCTAAAAATTCAAGTGACCTAGACGTAAGCATTGTGGATGCATGACGTTTCTGCTAACAACTTAAGCTCATTTCACATATTCTTGTAAGTTACATCAATCAAGTGAAGTAGAAGGTGAAGAAAGTTTCCTAGCCTTTTAACCATTGCTAAATCTCTTATTTGAATGCTTGCTTGGTTCTCTTATTTAAGTGCTCCTTCCTTTTACCTTTATAATTTTTTACTTGCTTAAGCCTAAACAAAGTGATTGACTATACGATAATACAAACTTTAAAACCAAATCCCTTGGGATATGTCACTCTTTCTCACTCTCATATTACTTGCTTGACCCGTGCACTTGCATACAACTGTTGGTTGGTGGGAGGCGGATTTTGTGCTTGCTACTCCTACAAGACTAGAAAGGGAGCTTGCTAAGCTGGAGTAGAAGCTTAGTGTTATTGGGCGGGTTGCTCCACCCTTTAGACTACAAAATAGAGTCGTTAGGATGCGACTGGCCTGCTGAGCTTGACAGAGGCTTCAACCTCATCCCTTGGCTCCTGGTTCATCACCGTTCACTTCTTAGTAACAACCATAGTAGAAAGGTAGGAATGACAATTTACCATATTCTCACAAACAATGTCAATGTTCTGTCCCGATGCTCTAAGGCTATTTAGGTTAGAACTAGATTCTTGTTGTGTAGTCTTCAAGCTTAGAGGTCTTGAAAATGAGGGGTTAAGTACCTGTAAAGACACTCCAGCATTCAAGCCAGTATAGAGTACTAGGTTTAGCTAGGAGCAGGAAAAGATGCTTACCAACATCTTTGATGTTGCTATTTATATAGAGAATTTCGTTAGCGGTTGACAGTATGCAGGAAAGTTTGTATCCTAAAGGGATCCCAAGTCGTGAGGCCACTTTGGCATACTTGTTAAAAGTCTCATTAGTCTAGTTGAGGTAACCCTTCTGTATTAAGTCAAGAATTACTCTTCCGTTATTAATAGACTTGACCTTTAGAGGCTCAAAACTCCAAGATGGATTCCAAATAAAATAAAATAAATAAAATCTTGGACAAAATTAGGGTGCATTTAGTTTCATGAAATATTTCTTGTTTTGACTCTTTATTTTTATTCCTTAAAATTTATTTATATTTTCATTTTTTCCCTTCTTTTGAAAACTTGTTTGCTTTGTTATTTTTTATTTTCTTGTCTCCAAGTCAAATCCCTCATGGCAACTCTGACTCCATGTGCTCTTCCTCAACCCTCTTTATCTCACTCAAGCCCACCACAGACTCAATGGAGGAATTAGGATAAGGGAACTTACAAGGAAACAAAGCCCAGAAGAAACATCAAGAGCATAATCATTGTTGGGGCTAAATCCAGTAAGCTTCTCCATGGGTATATCGTCGTAGGAAAAGGTTCATCTAAATTGAACTTGTCTCTAAATTAAGTAAGCAAGTAATGATATATCTACTATTAATTTAATCTAAAATATATATCGTGATTTTAATCCAGTAAAACTTAATGATAAATACATTTTCACTTACTCACTTTAGAGATAAATTCACTTTAAAGGAACTTTATCTGTCGTAAGTACGAAATTATGATGGAAGCCAAAACTACCTTCATTCAAATTAACCCCGATTTTTTCACATTACTTTTTATACTATTCTCCATATCATTGATCTTATCACTTTCTCCCCGTCACTTTCTCTCATTTAATCATAACTATTAAAAAGTGTGGTAAAAAATAATGCGAGATGGAAAATGATGTTCTCACATCATTTTTCCATCCAAATTCTTTGGAATGGGGAATTAGCGGGAGAGAGAGGGCATTCGGATTTGGTTTTGGAAAGTGAAAAGGCAATGTTGGGGTTGATGTTGGATATGCTGACTGTAAAGGACCCAGCTAGGCAAAAGAGAGATGAAAGATAGGAAAAAACCAACAAGGATTGAATATTGAGCTTTAATGGCTATAGAGAAGCTCTGAAGGAGGAGAGGGCGATGAGGCAAAGGCGTGAAATAAGAAAGAAGAAGAAACTAATGTCACTAAAACTTCAAAAATGCTACTCACCATGAATTAAAAAACATTAAAAAACCACTTTTTGTTCTTTTTAAAACTTTTAAAAAAGTGAACTCTATTTTCTAAAAACTGAAAATGCAAATAACCATTCAAACATGTTTTTTCCATCATTTTCTATTCTTCACTTTGAGTTTTGCTTATGTGATGTAAATGAGTAAAAACAAGATTTAATCTTAGATCTTTGCAATTCACTGTGAATAACTTTACCAACTGAGCTATCCAATACTTTCACATTATTGTTAGTATTTGACCAATTAACAAAAATAAAATTTCATGGTGAAATTTTGGTATCAACGATACTTTGTTTTAGTAAATTTATTTCTAAATATGATTTTTTTATATCGCTAGTGTAAACGTTTATACACAGCAAGTATTAAATTTTAACCTTTTTGGTTATTTATATATTGCATTACCAAATTGGAGAAATGGAAAAGAGGCGCATCTGAGTGTGATTTAGGTATGAAATTGTTTGAATGGCACTAGTCACTACAGAATCAAGAAGGTACAAAACACTCCCTGGTGCATGATTTCTACATTAGATTGTTGCTTGAAAAATAGTTGTTCTGAGGCGTTACGTCCTTAACTGAGTGTCAGTCAATTTAGCAAACTATGATTGCTTCTTTACTAATGCTCAGTACAAGTTCATGCCAAATTACAAGCCTATGATATCATGCCAAGCTTGAAAAAAGGCACAAGCTTGTGACATTGTTAGCTTCACCCACACACGCACACACACTCAGCTACAAATATCATTCCATAAGTTTCAACAGATACAAGAGGGAAACAAGCAACCCCTAAAGGCAGCAGGCTGCACACGGATCCAATAAAGCATCACTCCATGAGTAATTCCTTGTGGCGATTGAGGTCGTTCAAATAATTAGAGCAAGTATAATCTTCTAGGTCACAAGCATCTAACAAGAGCGATCTTGGGGTTATTGATTTTTGATTGAGTTCAATAGCCACCTCTTCGCCCTTCAGGAGCTGCACAACCTATTGTTCCCAAAGAGGCAAGTCATTAAGTACCCAATAAAAAAAAAAATTAAGAGGCAAGTCATGTTCTGGCTTGCAATGGTGTAAACTAAGCTGAAAGAGAAAGGATGCTCATTTTGTTACCTGATTCATGTATGGCCGCCTGGAGGACATGTGGTGGACACACATGGAAGCCGTTGCCATGGCACGCTTCATTTCTGTGGGATCATATTGCTCTTTTAATCTGGGGTCTACTATTTCCTTGACCTCCTTTGCGTCCAGCAGTGGTTTTGCCTGACCACAGTACAACATGGTCCGTATATTATCTTTATCGAGTTATTAGTATGTAATCTTGATAGAATTTTGTAAGCTATGAACATCTTAATTGCCAAAAACCTAGTGCTCAACCAAAAGGAGTAAGGACTCATTGATTAGTGTTCTAAGAGAAGTTGATTACACTCATTGCTAAAATTTCTCGGATCTATTAATCTAAAAAATTTATAACATATCAAAATATATAATGAGTTATAGGATTACCTTAAAAAAGATACCAATGAGGACGCCATAGTTAAAATATTTAAAATCAATCTCAATGAGAGAGATATACTATTTTTATTCCACAATAATAGCTCATGAATTAGTATCAATGGAACAACTGTACGTACTAGAATAGCTAAGAATAAGAATTTCTCCCTGTATATATAGAATAACTAAAATATGCTAAATCTACTACTATGACAAACTCATATATAGGACTCAAAACAAAACTCACAATATGAGCCGTGCTTTAAGAACAATAAGCTCAATAACAATACTGAAAACCATTCAAGTCAAATGAAATACTCTAATAATTTTGACATTTAATTAATTTAAATTTTATGAAATTATAATATAATTTATACTATTTCATAAAAAACTCTAACATCATCTGGAAAGGAAATTCACTTCTACATGCTATGGGATAGGGATTCAAACTCCTCTGTCCTAATAAACTATCAACTAATAAAAAACTATATATTTCTTACTTCGTAGTTTTAGCAATATCTTTTTTCTTAGTTGATAGTATAGGGGTTATGAAGAGGGCACATGATTAGGGACCAGGAGAGGAACAGAGGATTTGAGTATAGAGGTTATGAAGACTTACCCAGATCACGAGACTTTGCCTACTGTTTGAATCAACTGCACGACGACCTGTTAAGAGCTCCAGCAACAAAACCCCAAATGCGAAAACATCAGTCTTCTCATCCACAAGTCCATGCATAAAGTACTCTGGAGCCAAATACCTGCAGCCGTTGATGCAACCAGCGTTTTAGAAAATGGATTTACAGTGAGAAGAAAATACATAAAAGCCACTGAGGCTGCAATGCCAACCCGAATGTGCCTTCTATTGGGAAGACAACATGGTGGGCCCACTTATCTGGGAGCCACTTTGCCAATCCAAAATCTGAAATCTGCAGTTTATTACAGAATGAGTTGTTTACCTTGCCCAGAAACAAATATGAAATTCACAATTATATATTACAGGCTGATACCAAAGTACCTCAGCTTCATAATTATGGTTGAGTAGTATGTTTGAGGCTTTGATGTCTCTGTGAATGATTCTTCTTGGGCAATCGTGATGGAGATACTGCAATCCTTTTGCTACCCCAATAGCTACCTTGAACCTGATCTTCCACTCCAAGCATTCAGAACCTGAAATATCGAATGTCTCTTTTATTAGCCAAGTAAAATAGAAAACATTAACACTAGTCTCAATAACAGTTCATTGGTAGCATGTATAACTCTGCCTAAACTACAAAAACGAGTCCAAGAATAGAAGGAAAAGACTGCACCAAAGAGCAAAGAAGCAAGGCTGCCATGTGGCGCGAATTGTAGGACAAAATAGAGGCCACGATCAATCCCAAACCCAATCAGGTGTGTTGCATTTGGGTGGTTTATGTGAGCAATAATCCCAAGCTCTGACAAGAAATCACCAGCTCTGTCCTCAGCTTCCTTTTCATTCTTCATTAGCCTCTTTACTGCTACAACTTGTCCATCGGGTAAGCGTCCTTTGTAGACTTCAGCATGACCACCTTTTCCAACCAAGTTCTCTACGGAACCAGATATGCAAAGATAAGATTAAAACAATATCTAAAAGGGGAAAAAAAGGTTAAAACAAAGTCAAGTTTTTGTATAATTATATATTAGTATTATCAATCTTATTAGTTGGTATTACTTCTAAATTTAGTCACATAAAGACTCGATCGATAGGAATTGGAAAAGATTCTTGCACATTTTTTTCCCTCTACACCACTTTTTATACTATATTATTTTCATAGAGATTCTTGTACACATGGTAATTCTCCTATATAGAAATCGGACAGTGGTTTCGATTGATGTAAATTCGACACCACACAAATGGTGTACAAATATCAAGATCTGAAGGAATTATTCAGTTGATTGGATCGAAAGGATAATCTGAAAAGCACACAACCTACTCATTGAATTTACACTTTGACTTCGAAGTATAATTTGGCAACTAACTGTAATTGAAGTTTGATGGTTATGAATAACGACATGGAACAAAATCAAGTTGAAATTAAGTCTAATGCTGAAACTTTATTCAGTCTGCTCCTCATTCAAACTAATTGTCAACTGCTTTGAGAATTCCCAAATCCATAATTGACTTGTAATTTTGGAATATATATATAGAGAGAGAGAGAGTCAGAATGAAGGCTAACGATCTAAGAGATACATTTTGTTATTCAGTCTTAGAATAATGCTACTTGCACAATTAATTATACATTATATTTTTATTTTGGTAGACTTAATTATACATTATATTTTTGCAGTATTGTTAGAGAACAAGATTAAGTTACTTAACTGAATAAGTGCATGTTTCGATTAGTTAATCAAAATGTTGCAGATTTTTGTTTTGTTTTTTTGGTGCATATAAATAAGCAAAACCAAACATTACACCAGTTACAACTTTTGCATCTATCATTTTTGGGAAGTAGAAATTTTGTATAAATTAATGAATTTGGATAATCGGTCAACTCTTACTTGGCCTAAAGTTTAGCGAATATTTATGCCAACAACTGAAAGAATCCAACATACCAAATTCATCATTTATCAATTATCATGATAAAGAATGACACAACAACAGCTCCTGTCTGTAAGAGTGTACCCACTCCAGGGACACCAACAAAATGACACATAACAAACCATTTTGACACAATTAATAAACTTCTCTTGGTAGCTATGAGAAAGGCAACCAATTCACGGCCCTCACATTCGCCCTAAGCTTTCAAGAAATCAATCAAGTTTTGTTATATTTTTTTAAAATATTTTTAAAATATTTTTGATATTTACTATAAAAATATTAAATAAAAAATAAATATATTTAATATATTAAAAATATAAAAACATTCAATAATTTTTTAATAAGTAAAAGAATTATTAAAAATTTAACTAAAAAAACTTAGAATTATTCAAATCAATAATACCCTTAGGAAAAAGCAATTTTCAACTACCAAGTAACTTCAATGCCTAAAGCCCCAAACAAAAACATTGGGCTTCCCACAAGGATATATACATCTTTCCAAACTAAATAATGTTACATACGTATATTTTACACACATTTTTTTATCATTTAATTATAATCGATTTTATTTTAATATTTTTTTCACATATATAATCTATTCTACCACATACGATGTATGGAGATGTGTGTCCACCTCGACTGCATCAAGCATTAGCCTCTCAAACGGCACTCTGCTCAAAGCCTTATTGGCAACCTAAAGCACCAGCACGCAGCAGGCACGCCTATGCATTTTTTGGGACTAGACTCCGCACCCATTACTCAAATGCAGATAAAACTTTTTAAAAATGAATTTATTTTTAAAATATATAAAATGTAATATATATATATTTTTAAATTATTTCATAAGTTAAAATTTTAATATTATTTATCAAATAAAAATAAATACATTTTTATTTATTTTCTTTAAATACAAACCTACTTTATAAAAATCGAATCCCTCGAGTGCACTTCTCTATGATCTATATAATGGGAAGGGCCCCACTATCTCCCTCGAGTGCACTTCTCCATGATCTATATAATGGGAAAAAATGATTATTTTATCTCATTTTTTATTTAATATTATTTTTTATATTTATTTTAAGTAAATATAATTAAATAAAAAATGATAAAAAAAATTTAAGTATAACAAATAATATTAAAAAATATAAAAAAGATGTGTAAACAGTAAGAATATAATTGTTGTAATGGGAAGGGCCCCATTATCAGTTTTCTGTCTTGCTCTACAGGCAGAGACACAAAGTTTTGGCCCCAACCAAATCCAAAAGTACTGGCGGAATGGTTGCAGTTGACCGCATGTTCATCCATGATACTCAATTACCCATCTAAATTATATTCTAAATTATATCCTAAATAAATTCAAATGAAAAATTATATACACATCTCATTCAAAATTATGTGCAAAATATCCGATTTTATCATTTTACTTTTCTAACATGTTTATAAAGTATTTATTTTTGTGCACTAAATCAATTTACATTTACATTTGGTAGTTACATAATTTTTTCGCCACATAAATATTTTATATTTTAAAGTCATATCTTAATTAGTTTCATGCACTCAATCATGTTCAATAGTATACACAAAAATCTCTCCTATTTTATTTCAATATTTTGCTGAGAAACCCAAACGTGAATTTGTGATATTCATGTAGACCAAAAAAAAAAAGTTGAATAAACACAAAGACATTTTCTTATAAAACGGAACTAAAATTCTGCACCAATGGTAACTGCTAATTAATAGGAAAGAAAAATTTAATTCATGGTTTCTTGTTTATTCTTACCTGAACTGAAATCGTCAGTTGCAGCAGCAAGGTCTTCGTAAGTGAAGTTCCTCCAAGAAGGCTTGGTAGGAATACCCTCGAGATCAATACCATCATCATCATCTTCGTTAGTGGCTCGATTACGAGCCAACTTCTTACGTAGGCTCCTCCTAGAGATCTCGTAGCTGGCCGCAAGCAGAGGAATCGTCGAGAACCTTCGAACAGACTTGAACCTCAAGCCATCGATCATGGCCCTCCATTGCTGACCGTAGCCTTCCTTCCCCTGAGGTCGGTGTGGCGCCATCGCCGGTAACGACTTCCCCGGCGAGCAAGCGCTGCAGTTGCTGCTTCCAGTGCTGTCCGAATCTGTGCCCGAAATAGGGACCTCAAAAACACCCCTTGGTGATGATAATGATGCATCATCGTCGCATGGAAACTCTTTTCTGTGATTTCCGATGAATTCCATTTCTGGGTTTGCTTTTGTTTTCTTTTCTCTCATGTCTTTTGCCTCTTTTCTGTAATCTCTGCGTATATAAACAACGAAACCTCACGATTGAACACCGAGACAACCTCGTGCCGGTTGCATGGTTTCAAAATGTTGTCTTTTAGAACAAGGCTTTCAGGTAGACACAATCTAAATTCTTTTTTTTTTTTATTTGGGTGTAAACAATTGTATGTGTTCTGCTCTTGAAACGGAGGAAGTTATTGAAAAGACAGAGTATGTTGCGTGGTGAAGGAAGGGTTACCTTAAAGAGGCACGGTTTGATTGGTTTCCCTGGTGGAGGGTTAATTCCATATATTCCAAACCCATTCAGCTCATGTTCACACCAAAATGTGAAAGGAGGAGTATGAGTTTTCAACTCATCAATATCACAGCTGAAAATTCCTTCCTCCTTTACATTTGGTGAGGGTTTGAAACAGAGAGAGACAGAGAGAGGGGGATGAAGGTGCTGAAAGGGACCAGAGGGGATAAGAGAGAAGGAGGATTCAAAATTGGTATATCTTTCAACGGTGGTTATTCTTGGGAGGAAGTTGGCCAGCTCTGTGATGATTGGAATCTTTACTATATTTATACACGTTTGTGATTTCCGTTCTGTTTTTCTTTTCTTTTCTTTTCATTTTTTTACGTGTATGTTCTGTCACTTTTGTAAGGCCAAAACCCAAGTTCTATCGGGAAACGAAGTGTTCAGCTGAGCTGATGCTATCTACGAGTTGAAACAGGTAAAGTCAGATCAGTTTTTGTCTTAAATAGAATTAATTTGTATCTTAATTATAAAGTTTGAGTCTGACTTACAAATTTATAATAGATTAATTTTTAAAGTTTGACTTGACCTTTTTAAAAACTTAACTTAGTCTGAAAGTATATTTAAAGACTTACTTTACAATAAGACCTTTAAATAGGTTAGCAAGTCTACTTTTAAATAGGCCAATAGGCCTTTATATAGATTAACAGACTTACCTTTAAATAAGTTAACATGTCTTACATAGGCTAACATACTTACTTTTAAATAAGTCAATATGCCTTTATATAAACTAACAGACGTAAGCCTTGAAATAAGCCAATGGGCCTACTCAAATTCAATAGACCATTGTTATAATTTAACACTTACTTTTTAATTTTATAGATACTCACTACTTTCTTACTCTAGTTTTTGGTCGATGTGAGACTTGGAGATATACCAAGTTACTCACTTTCTTACTCTAATCTTTCAAGTCTCACATCGACTAAAAATCAAAGTAAGAAAATAGTGAGTATCTATAAAAGTAAGGAGTAAGTGTTATAGATGTTCTTTACTTTTTTACTCTAATTTTTAGTCGATGTGGGACTTAGAGGTGTACCAAGTTACTCACTTTCTTACTTTAATCTTTGAAGTCTCACATCGATCAAAAATCAGAGTAATAAAATAGAAAACATCTATAAAAATAAGAAGTATGTATTAACTTATTATTTTCATTCTAATAAATATATTACGTTAAATATATTAATATTAATAAATATGTTATTTCTATTTTAACTTACTAACTTAAGTTTTAATTATTGACTTTTATTAAAATTTAATTAAAAATATATTAATATATTATAATAAATTAATAATTATAATTATAATTTATAATTATTATACTAATATATATTATATTATATATAATTAAATAGGTCAGACTGACCTACCAAGCTTAAAAGGCTTATTAGATGATCTGAGATCTGACCTTTTTAGTTAAACAAGTTTTTAAAAAAACTTTGGCCTAACTTGTTTAACAAACAGGTTAGGCCAGGTCATACCTCAGACAGACTAGACCATAAGCCCCTAACGTACAATCTGACCTATTTCTACCCCTAATACTATCTCTGCCTTTGGTTTGGGATACTCGTGATTTTTGCCGCAACTAACGTCCAAAAGCGCATGCCAAGCTATATAACATGCACATTATCGTCGGTTAACCATGTTTTATCTGTAAATAACCGACCTTTCCTTTCATTGGGGCATTTTGAGGAACTGCAATAGGATAAACAAGTAACATTTAACACATTCATTCATCATTTTATTTTTTTGCTCTTAATGCTCTATAACATAATTCATTTTGGATGGCCTTCGTAGATATGTGTCGATCATATCCGACTTCACACACTCAACCATTAGCGAAACTTGAACAAAAATTTGGGGGACAAAAATCTTATATTTCAATACTTAATGCTCTATAACATATTCATTCATTTAACACATTCATTCATCATTTTATTTTTTTGCTCTTAATGCTCTATAACATAATTCATTTTGGATGGCCTTCGTAGATATGTGTCGATCATATCCGACTTCACACACTCAACCATTAGCGAAACTTGAACAAAAATTTGGGGGACAAAAATCTTATATTTCAATACTTAAAATTCAAGATATTATAATGTGGATTGATATAATTAACTTAAAACTCCATCAGACTTAACATATTTTTATTCTAATCCTCTAGTCATAGTTACAATGTAAATTATTAGTCACAAGTAAGTTGATAAAAATATTAGAAAATGTTCTTTTTAATGATTTAGCCATCAATTTTATGAAACATAAAGGCTCACAAAATTATGTTCTAAATTTTTGTAACCATCATGATAAAAGTAAAAAACGATAGAATTATATGACCCATTTTTCCATTAAAAAGTTTTATTATCTATAAACTTTCTCAAAGGTTTGTGAGGAAGACAATTTTTTTTTTTCCAATTGAAAATGTAAAAGAATTAATAAGAGTACTGCTTGTACAAAAATTTATTCCGTGTTCCTTCAAGACCAATGAATTAAAATAAAGGGAAAAAACTAAACAAAAACTAAACCTTAAAATTAATCATACCATAAAAAAAGTATACATATCTATATTTAATAAAGTTCTAATAATACTAACAAAATTAAAAGTTTTAATAATTCAATTACATGCATAATATTTAAAAAGAAATTTTGGAAAACTTTGGGGAAGCTGCCCCTTAGTCCCCTTAAAAGATACGCCCGCATTCAAGATTTATTATGACTACACGTGCTAGAATTTGTCACGA
Organism: Ormosia semicastrata; assembly: GCA_029884595.1. Lineage (NCBI taxonomy): Eukaryota > Viridiplantae > Streptophyta > Magnoliopsida > Fabales > Fabaceae > Ormosia > Ormosia semicastrata. The sequence continues at coordinate 4,624,362 of JAQQTO010000035.1, read as the reverse complement.
ATTACGAAATATAAATTTTTAATTAAGAAAGAAAGAAATATTAATAATATATTTTTTAGATATTTATTTTAATATTTATTTTATTATTAATTAAAAAATAAATATTACTAATATGTATGTATTTCAATTTAAAATGAATAGAAAACAGAGCTGTAAACAACTTTTATTACGTGTATGTATTTAAATTTAACCATGGTTCTTCTCCCCCCCAAAATTTAACGTTATTTCCATAGTCGTATTAAAGCCTATAAAATTATTAGATTGTTTAATCTGAATGTCTCAATTAATTCTGCCTTAAGTATGGCAATCAATTTTGGCAGTATCCTAACATTGACATTTTTTAAAATTGTGGTACCAAACTCTTTCTGTAAGAACAAATGAAGTATCACTCTTTTAGTTAACCCAATTACCCAAGGGGTAATGTCAAGATTTGTTACAACTGAGGCACACTTCTTCCTTTTCTTTTTTTTTGGGCTAATCCGAGAACAACCTCAAGAGGTGATTTGCTGATCTTAATTATTTCAACGACCATATTATTTACACGTTATTTCTATTATATTATTCTTACATTATTATTTATTAGGTAATAAAATAAGAAAAATATACTTTTTTTAAATAAGTATAAATGTTAAAAGAGATGTAAAAGAATGATGTGCAAATATGTTTTTCTACCGCAGTTAGCTATTTCTGCTAAAAAAAATGTTAATACATACTTCAACATGCTTGATATATGATGTTGTTAAGAATAATGAACGCATGCAGCCTGAAACCGTAAGATGGCGATAGAATGCAGAAGATTTATCTTTAGGAAACATGTCAGAAAAGGAGGTGATGACATTTACCAATTTTATCAGCATGTGTTTTTGAGCAAGGAAAAAGTGAATAAGCAACTAGGGACATTTATATATACATGAGTACATCTATCTAATTTTTATTACGCAATGGTGTAGGAGACCAAATTGACCAATGCTTGGGTTTGTTAATGATCCCCCTTGTTCTTATACTGTTGGATGGCAGCATCATTGTAAATGGGCAGGTGCAGGGGACCATCTTGTGTTTGACATGTTTGATATTTTATACAGGATGATTCTAGCATGCTCACAAATATATGGGGTACTCATAAATTTGTGACATGCTATAGCGTGTCTTTTTTATTTTTTAGAATCTTATTAATATGTATGTAAATATTACATAGTTAATTCTATAGAATTTTTTTTTTGTATATACAATATTTATGACAAAAAAAAAAAAAAACTAGTCCCAATTATTATGTTAGTGTAAATATTACCAATTGAAATTTATATAATTTTCTACATGTATATATAGACCATATTGTTTATCTGTTCAACAAGTTGCAAGTTATAGATCTCAGTCATTCAAATTTTTATTATTATATCTCTTAAGATGGACAAATTGTTTATTGAATTGCCCAAGAAAAATAGCCTCAGCACTACTAATTATATACAAGATTTACAATCACTAATATTATAAAACTATGTAAATAAGGAAACTAAATAATAGGACAAATATACAAATCAAATCAGAAAATATACAGCTCCTAAACAGATGATATTCTCCCTAATATTCTTCCTAAATGGGAGATACTCTCCAACACTCCCCCTCAAGCTGGAGCATACAATGCACTCAACTTGTTACAAATGAATTTGAATCCGAGGACCTTGAAGAGACTTTGTAAGGATATCCGCAGCTGATCATTGGAGTTGACAAACTTAATAGTAATTTTCTTAGAGATAACTTTCTCTCGGATAAAGTGACAATCAATTTCTATATGTTTAATTCTTTCATGAAAGACCGGGTTTGACGTAATGTGTAGAGCAGCTTGATTATCACAATATAGTTTCATCTGATAAACACTACCAAACTTCAACTCACGAAGTAATTGTTTTACCCATATAAGTTCACAAGTAACCATTGTCATAGCCCGATATTCAACTTTTGCACTTGACCAAGCAACCACATTCTGCTTTTTACTTTTTCAGGATACAAGATTACCACCAATGAAGACATAGTATCTTGAAGTAAACCTCCTATTAACAAGTGAACTAGCCCAATCTGTATTTGAATACTCTACAACATGAGTGTTTCCTTTATCTTCATATAACAACCCTTGACCTGGAGCACTCTTAATGTATCGTAAAATTCAAACCACTGCATTCCAATGATCAACACATGGTGATTATATGAATTGACTCACCACACTGATGACAAAGGAGATATCTGGTCTAGTTATTGTAAAATAGTTTAGCTTCCTAACTAACTTTCTGTACCTGCTTGGATCTGAATAAGGCTCCCCTTGATCTGGTAATAATTTGTTGTTCAGATCCTTTGAAGTATCAACAGGTTTACAGTTTATCATGCTAGTTTCCTCCAGTATATCTAAAGTATATTTCCTTTATGAAATCACAATCACTACATGAAAAATCACGATTTACGAAGGATAAATCTACCGTAAATCAGTTAAATTCCACCACAAATAGGCAATTTGCAGTGGATTTTTTCGCTGCAAATCCATCACAAAACTCTCTAAAGATAAGCCGGAATCATTGTCGGAATGGGGTGTTCGCATCCGCTGCTAATTTGCGATGGATTGTTCCACCGTTAATTTGCGGCGGAATATGGATTTTGGTAGCAAAAAAATCCACCGCTACTTTGCAGTGAATTTTTCTGCCGCTAAATTTGCAGCAAATTTTTTCAAGAGCAAATTTAAATAGCAGAGCAATTTTGCGGCGGATTATGCCAATTTTGTGGCAGATCAAAATTTGTGGATTAAAAAAAATTAAAATTAAATGTTGAAAAACCACAATGCAAACTAATTGTCAATGCAATTCCTATCAATGAATACAACCTAATCCATAAAACATAACCGTAATTCTTGTTAATGCATCTAACTAATCCATCAAACAAACATAACAAATTACAAAGTTTGTTCAAATACAACCTAATCCATAGAAAAGTTTAAAAGAAATATAAGAGAATTCATACAACACATCAATTTCAATCCATATTCTCATCATCATTGTCATCTTCAGTATCCTCATTGTATTCTTCTAATGTTGGCTATTGCTGGCTTGGCTGAGTGCTAACGGCTTATAAATATGATTTCAACAAATTACCAATTTGTTTACTCTGTTGACGATGGTATTGTTCAAATCACATTTTCCACTCTGCATCACGTTGCTGGCACTGCTGCTCCATTCACTGTTGAACCTCTTGAACTCTATCCTCCATCTCCTTCTACAACTGCTTCTTAACCTGATTAATATATATAAACACAAATTCATCAATTCATAACACAACTCATCTCCAAACCCACATGCAATAAGTTTTTCTTTTATGGGATAACCAAAAGACAAAAATCAATTAATCAAAAATGTTGTAGCTATTACTTAACTTGATTAATAACATGCTCAGGAACTTGACTTGATCCATGCCTTGAGGAGGATGACTCTCCATGGTCATAAATAGATGCTTGAGAACCAAGGCTATAAACACGACCCTTTTTTATCTCGCCAACAGTTTTAATTCAAAGCTCTTGACTGGTCATTTATGTACCAGATACCCATTCTTCATTTGAGCACTGAGAAGAATGTTCAGATTCCTTTGTTTTAATTCATCCTAAAGATGAAAATAAAAGACCTCTTATGACTTTTGTTATAAGATGAGTTAATATTAAATTTTATAATTTCAAAAGAAATACTAACATATAAATTCTTAGCTTTTGTAGAAACTCATTCAGTATAGTCTGCTTTCTTCAAATGTATGTGACAAAAGGTCTCATCAACTGTGGGCTCTCTACCCCAAGCCTTAGCCTGTAATATTGAGAAAATAAGTTAATAATAAAATATTAAAACATATTACTAAATAATTGACGATGATAATTACCAATTTTTGCTCATTGGTGCCTATAGAAATGCAACTACCAGTGTGCAAGCATTCACCAGCGTTAGAAGCACGATTCATCTTTGCTTGTTGATATTTCTCCTTATACACACTACTAGCCCACTGCTTGCATAAGTTTTCCTATATGTCTTCTCCAATCCAAAAAGGTCTTTCACTTAAGTTGCGTGCCTGCCCTAGCAAACCTGATAGTCTCTTCAAACTACGGCTATTATATGCCTTCCGCATATGGTTATGATGTTGAGGCATCCACCAAACATAAACCTTCAAAAACATTATGTAAATAATGTTAAAGTTAAAAAATTGCACTATTACAAGAAAAACAAACATAATTAAACAAATAAAAAATGATACATACTTGAAACTCTCAAAATCACATTTCTCTAGTATCCTTGGGTATTTCTCCCCAAGATGTCCAAGGTTGATTATACCTAGATCGTATAATCTTGGTTATGGCATCAACAACAGGTTTAGATGGAAGAAACTTATAATACAATTAAAGAAAGGAAGTGTAAATATTCTCAACAAAAAATTTGAATGCGCATAATTATAAATGAATAAGAAATAGTTGTACACATACCCAAAATCACCATCTGGCTCAACAAACGTCTTGTTGCTTTGATTTGTTGCTTCCCCATTGGTAGCTAATAGTGTAGAAGAAATGGGAACATTAGAATCACCGATAGCTAGCGACTCACGGGTACTCGGTGATGGGCCAATAGTAGGGGACCCAGAATCATATGCTGTACCATGCGATGTGAAGGAAGTATATGACAGACGCTGGAATCCAGGTGTGGGTATCATAACGTACTCAGAAGATGGTGGCTAATACAAACTTGTAGTAGGTGATATTGTAACTGGGGGTGGAGATGATCCTAATGATTGCCCCCTAGGTGGCTTCCCTAAATTGATTCTAAGACGTCGAGGTTGTTGCTTCTCCTTTTGTTGCCCTTTCCCCTTATCTCCGCGTGATGATGACATTTACACAAATAATAAAAATATAATGTAAATATAATTCCAAACACAACACAATAATGTATAATTATTAACTACAACATATTAATATAATTCTATACTCACAGTTATGAGGAAACATTGTCCTCGTCACTATTTATTTCATATTCATTATTGGAAGACGTTTAATCATCGTCGTTATTAAAACTTTTTTCACCTTCATCATTTTCATCTTGTCTACTACAACCAACATCTTGAACTACATCAAAAACCTCATTAGTGTCTTGTAAGTGGTCAATGAGATCCACATCAACAATTGAATCCATAGGAGTCATAGTATCATCTTGGAATGTAATTTCTTGAACACTTTCAATTTCAACTCGACCTCTTACCTTGGTATTTATTACCACCCACCATTGGACCTTATCCTTTTTCTTTCTAGGATAAGGAATGTAATACACTTGTCTCACCGAGGAAGCAATGATAAAAGGATCAAACCTCTTATATCGACTATTGTGTCGAACCTCGACAATCTTATGATCTTTGTGAACTCTTGTACCTCTATTAATCATAGGATCAAAGCATTCACATTTAAAAAGAATAACTTTTTTTTTATTCCCCAGGATATTCTAACTCAACCACATATTTTAGTATTCCATAATAATCATTTTCATCTTCACCATTAGTTGAGCCTTTAACATACACGCCACTATTGATTGCTTTCTTCCCATCTGACTAAACATCTACGTAAAATTTATATCCATTGACAAAATACATTGGCTAAGATGTCAAACTTCTACTGGCCCCCCATGCCAAATCATGCAAGTAAGAATTATTCACCATATTTTGTGGATTGTGAACTTAGAAAAAAATATAGTTAATGTTAATGATCTAAATTATATATAATGATTGGGAAAGCCAATTTAGTAATGTTTAAATACTTACATAACTTCTAAATCACTTTATAAAATCTGCATTAATTCTTTCATTTGAATGTTCCTCAAGAATGTTGAAATATTGTAAAAAAACACTAAAAAATTAAAAGTTTATGATTTGATTGTTAGTGAGCAATACATTTGAAATTTAAATTAAATTAATAGAACTACTTACTTGAGGCATGATTTAACTTCTTCACAATTTAGCAAGATGTGTAATGTCACAGATTTCATCTCAGCATCATTTAGCCATTTTTTTTATATTCCATAACCTCAACCGGGTTGATTAAAAATTGACAAAGTCGATTCCATTGACATATTTTCATGTGTATCATCATTTCGTCTAACTCTAGTTCTCATTGACTTAACATGAGGCTCAAAGTAAAATGAACAGAAATGAGATATCTCTTGAATCAAATAAGCTTAACAATTGGAACCTTCAACCCGAGCTTTGTTCTTGACTATTTTCTTTATCTTGTTTAAGTACCTCTCAAATGGATACATCCATCTATACTGAACTGGTCCCCCTACTCTTGCTTCATAAGGTAAATGGACTGGTAAATGTTCTATGGAATCAAAGAAACTCAATGGAAATATCTTTTCCAATTTACACAAAATCACCAGAATGTTCTGCTCCATTTGGAGCATGTCTTTTTTCATCAAAGTCGTTGAACACAAGTCTCTAAAAAATTGACTCAATTCAATTAATGGCTTCCAAATTTGATTTGGAAACAAAGAAAAAGCAACTAGAAGCAAACTCTCCATAAACACGTGACAATCATGATTCTTCATTCCAAACAATCGTAATTGATTCATGTCCACACATCTGACCAAGTTCGAAGCATAACCATCTGGAATTTTTAAATTCTGCACCCATTCATAAACAATATTCTTTTGCTCTTTTGTAAAAGTATAATTAGCCTTTGGTTTCATAATCTTACCATTTGGTAAATCAATAAGCTACAATTCTTGTCGTTGACAATATTCTTTTAAGTCCATTCTTGCCTTCACATTATCCTTTGTTTTGCCCTTAACATCTATAACAGTGTTGAATATGTTATCAAAGACATTTTTTTCAATATGCATGACATTTAAATTATGCCTAATCAAATTGTCCTTCCAATATGGTAACTCCCAAAATATGCCCTGCATAGTCCAGTTATGATAAACACCATACCCATGGTGTTTGCACAACTGCATTTCAATTATTTTACTAAAGGCACTAACAATCTCACTTAATTCATGTCCAGATAATCTTAGTGGAGGCAAATCAGTCACCACCATTTTCTTCTTAAATGCATTTTTATTTCTTCTAAACATGTGATCAACATATGCAAGAATTGATGATGGTAGTTAAACCACAAACTTTTTTTCCCATGCTTCAAAGTGAATGACTTTGTTTGATCTATGCAATATGGACATGCTAATTTACTAGCAGTCATCCATCCAGACAACATTTCATATGCAGGAAAGTCATTTATTGTTCATATCAATGCAGCCCTCATTATAAAAAAATTTTTGATCGACACATCATAAGTTAAAACACCTACCCATAAAATTTCCAATTCATCGATTAATGATTGTAAATAGACATTAATCTTGCTCTTAGAATTGTTAGGACTAGGAATAAGGCATATTAAAATCATGTATGGGGCAGTCATACACATATATGGAAGCAAATTATATGGAGTGACTATCACAGGCCAATAAGAATAAAGAGAAACAAATTGATTGTAGGGAGTGAAACCATTGGCACACAAATCTAGCCTAACATTTCTAGGATTAATTACAAATTTAAGATATGTCCTATTAAAATGCTTCCATGCTTCACCATCGGATGGGTGAGACATCTCCCCCTCCTTCCTATTATTTTCAGCATGCCATCTCATGTGTGCAGATGAGCTCATAGAGGAATACAACCTCTTGAGCCTAGGAATAAGAGGTAAATAATGCTTTCTTTTCACTGAAACTTCATTGTTATTTCCATTACTGGTTTTACGAAATTCATATCTTTCAGCACCACAAAACCTACATTGTATGGTATTATCATAACATAACATACAACCATTTACACAACAATATATTTTTCTTGAAGTAATCTTGAGTTTACCAACCAATTTTTTTGTTCGATAGTAATTTAGAGAAATTTGTGATCCTGGTGGAGCAACCTCTCTTAATATTTCCATAAATGAATCAAAGCATGCATGCGTTACATTATAATCAGATTTGAGGCTTAACATTCGAACTGCCAAGGATAACTCAGAATGAGTTTTGCAACTAGGCCATAATGGCTGACTTGAAGCATTTAGTAGATCATAAAACTCTTCGGCCTCAGGATGTGGAGGCTCCTCAACACTCTATTCAAAATGACTCCTAAAATCCCCAAAGTCTATTCCAGCTACATCACAAATCATATTTTGATATCTATCAACCATATCTTCATCCTCTAATATAATACTATTAGTAGTGTTCACATCAAAGTTTATATCTACACTAATTAGATCAGGCTCATCCTCTCCATGATCTTCCCAATACCAACCTTTTTTATACAAATAAACTTTCACAATCTTAGGTTTTAACAATTTTCCACTATAATACATCAAAAAGGGACACTTAATTGTTCCTTCACTTAAGTAATGGGAAGATCGACATTTATAATTCATAAACTCTTCAACTCCATATACAAATTCTTGTGTAAGTCCTCTATGACCCGAATGAGTCCTATTATACTTCCACCTACGATTTTCTGGAACAACTATTTTTTGCAATGATAAATTTTTAGTAAAATCAAAAATACAAAATGCAAAATGCACAATATATGTTGCATAATAGATAATACAAATTCTCATGTTCCCTTTATAAATATTTCAATCCAAACAACTATTATTTCCAAAATCCTCATCTCTCTTAACATGGTATGACCCAATCCCATTCAAGAAGACATTTTTTCAGCACTTGATTGATAGTACTCACAAAAATTACACATCGTATACTTGACAAAATTTCGGCAGTATTTCCCATTGGTCTCCAAGTATACAACTAGAAAGTGATGACATCTACTACGATCAAGTGTGCACCTATAGAAAAAAAAGGAAATATTGCACAACAAAATTTCATCAAGTATCTGATATGAGATTTAAGGAGTAACTATAATCAAGTGAAGGAAAAGTTTCTTCTCAAACTGTCCAACTTGGACAATTCAAAATTCAATACAATGAGCAATACCTTCAAAAAGATCAAGTGCTCACTAATATTGAATCTCAAACGGGAAACTAAGGCTTCGCTCACCAATAAGATTTACCCCATACATCAAATATATGACAAAGATAACAAGACCAGACAGAGTTACAGTACAGAGCAATAATCAAATGAAATTGATGATGGACAGATGATCTGTTGATTATTTCTATGTCTTCAATACCTTGTCTTTGATCCAATTGGACTCCATATATGATTAATTGTCAACTTTTAGTTAACTTTCTTGATATGAAGATTAATTAGTTCCTTATTGTGAAACTATGCTTAAATGTGTTTATAAGCACTCATAATTGCATTATGTTTTTCAAGAGATTTTTGAGTGACGGATTCCATTAGCATCAAACATCACCCTTAGAAGCAAAGGGAGAATCAATATGTGAAGAATTAGGGCAAAATATAAAGAAATTAAGTGACACGGCCTGTGTCCCCAAACACAAGGGGGGCTGTGTCATTCTCTGGCATCACAAATTGGATCCAGTTCTAAGTTACCCGAAGACACACCCCGTGTCTTAAGACACAAGGTAGGCTGTGTTTCTTTCTAAGTTTCACTCTAGTGGAACTTATGCTGACAGACTTAAACACCAGGGGAGGCATGTAATCAGACGCGGCCTATGTCTGCGTGTCAAGAAATTGGTTTTGAGTTTGGACGAGGGCTACGTATTTAAAAAGCTATAAACAAGAGTGCTTAAGGTTAAAAGAGAGAGTTTGAGATAGAAGCCACCAAGGAAATGAGGAAAATTGATAACTTCGGGGAATGAAGTTATTTCACATGAATTTGAATGTGTATGAGGATGCTTTCCTTTAGTTTTCAAGGCCCAATGGTTCAATTAATACATGATCTTGATGATTTAAGCTTTGTATCTCAATTATTTAAGAATTCAATTTTTGATGATTGTATTTAAGAAATTGAGATGAATTATGGCTTGATGAATTAAAACATTGTTTTTGAAGCAGATATTCAAGATGGAAAGAACTTGGAAGGGATAAGGAAGCAAAGAAGAGTTCAAATGAAGAAGGATGCAAGAGAGAAACAAGGGCAGCCAACCCACGCCTAAGCATGGCAAAATCACGCCTAGGTGTGACCCTTGCAGCATTTCAAGAATTCTAAGCAGAGACCTCCACGCCTAGGCGTGACACTCTCAGGTTTTCAGGATTTTCAGATAGAGACACCCAACCCTAAGCGTAAAAAAGTCACGCCTAGGTGTGGCCAGCACCTAACAACACATGTTTCACAACCACGCCTAGGCGTGGGAAAAATCCTAGTCCACGAAATTAGCTTTTAATATCTGATTTTTGGGATTGAAAGTGATCTTCTATTTTTGACCAAGCACGAACTTCATAGAGAAAGGGAGAGGAAGAGAAAACCTTGGAAGATTGAGGTGATTCAAGTGAAGAATCAAGATCAATGAGGAAGATCAAGCATTGGATTCTCACCATTCTTGTTCATTCTTTCCCTTTTCTCTCTTGATTTGTAATTTGATGGGTTTCAAAACTCCATTAGTTTTCTCTTCTTTCATGTTGTGTAACTAAACTCTAATCTAGGGCCTCTCTAGGATCTTGTTATGGATTTGAATATCTTGTAAATTTGTTAGGTTTCTATCAATGAAATTAGTTTTGTTCTTCCATATCTATGCTTAATGCTTGTTGTTGATTGGCCATCAATTGCATGATTTTAGTATTCCAATTAAACTAGAAATAGGGTGTTGTAAATATGGATATGATATGGTTGATGTATGTTCAATTACATTCTATTGGGTTGAGTGTATTGATTAGCTAATGAGATGGACACATACCCATTAGTCATGTATAGCAAGTATTTGATAATTGGTCTCAATGAGTGACTCTTATGCTAAATCACATGGACACATAGTGGTTTAGCTAAGTTTCATATGGGTAATTTTCCTAGACAAGGCCTTTACCTATTGCTTATTTTTAGCTAGCAAAACCAACTCATTGTTAGGTACTTGTGAATTTGCAAATATTCATTGAAGTAGTAAGTGAATAGGGACCTTTAGGCTTTAATCATTCTCATTTTTCTCTTATGGAATTGGTGTTCAATACTTTCTCGCTTTGTTTCTTTTAATTTGTTATTTCAATTCCAAACTACTCTCATAATTCGATTGCTTGGATAAGAATTTGTGAAAATTAGTTAAGTTTCGTATTACTCTAATTGTCAATCCTTTGGGACACGATACTCTACTCTCATATATTACTTGTTGACCCGTGCGCTTGCGGATTCACACAAACAAGTTTTTGGCGCCATTGCTGGGGATCGAATTTAGATTTTTTGTTTTCTTAATTCAATTCACAACTCTTATTTCAAGTTTTATTTGTTGGTTTTGTTTTTATGGTACTTAGCTCTTGTATGCAAAGGACTCAAAGTGTATCTCGATTTCCTTACGATCCTGAGATCGATAGGACTTTTGATAGATTGCTAAGAGAACGACTAGTACAAGGGAAGACACTTAAATTAGATAGCGAATCGAAAATGGCAAAAGAAGTGAATGCTGAAAGACTCTTGAGGGAGTATGCCACTCCAAATGCTAAAAACATTCGATCTAGCATTAGAAGACCAGCTGTACAGGCACAGACTTTTAAGATCAAGCCTGTTATTATCCAGATAGTTCAGAATAATTTGTAATTTGTGGATCTTTTCCATGAAGATCCTAATGCTCATCTAGCCAACTTTCTGGAGATTTGTGATACTTTCAAGCACCAAGGAATAATTGATGATGTAGCTCATTTGAGGCTTTTCTCTTTTTCCTTGAGAGATAGGGCCAAGGCACGGCTTCAATCATTACCTGAACATTCCATCATTACTTGGAAAGAGCTAGCTTAGAAGTTTTTAGACCGATTCTTTCCTCCCATGAAGGCAATAAAGTACAGGAATGACATTTTGTCCTTCAGGCAGTTTGAAGGAGAGACCTTATATGAAGCATGAGAGCGATTTAAAGAGTTGTTAAGGAAGTGCCCCCACCATGGCATAGCAAAATGAATGTTAGTTCATACTTTCTACAACAGCTTGATAACCTCCATTCGATCCATAATTAATGCAGCAGCTGGAGAGACTCTTATGAGCAAGATCGTGGATGCAGCCTACAACCTTTAAGAGGAGATAACTAACAATAATTATCAGTGGCCAGCTGACAGAGTTACTCCCAAGAGATTAGAAGCAGGTATTCATGAAGTTGATGCTCTTACATCACTTACAGCTCAAGTCGCCGCTCTTTCTAAGAAGTTGGACACCATGGGAGTCAATTCTGTAGCAAGTGGAGCCAGTAACTCAGCTAAAATTTGTGATCATTGTGGGGACCTTCATTCAACTGCTAATTGTACAGCTACCCTGAAAAGTGTACAATATGCAAATCAATTCCGTCAGCCATTTCACAATAATGTTTTAGGTAATACTTATAATCCTAGTTGGAAGAACCATCCTAATCTCTCATGGGGTGGAAAAGTTCAAGGTCCTTCTTCTTCTTCTTCCTATCAGCCCAGAGAAGCACCCCGTGCCCCTCCAGGTTTCTAACAACAGAGCTCCCCTCAATCCCAAGGTGCAACTTCAACTTCCAATTTGGAGAAAATATTTACTTAGTTCATGACTAGCCAACAAGAGTATATGACTAAGATTGACTCAAGTCTTGCTTTCCATGATGCTTTGATGCAAAGTCAAGCGGCTTTTTTGAGGAATCTTGAGACTCAAGTTAGTCAACTTGCCCAAGCCTTAAGTAATAGGCCTCAAGGGAGTTTTCCAAGTGACACCATCAACAATCTAGGAGGTTCTCCCAAGGAGCATTGCAAGGCTATAACACTGAGGAGTACGAAAGAAATTGAAAGAAATGCGAAGACCAAGCTACTTGAAAAAGAAGTTAAAGTTACAAATCATGAATTAGTTGTGAAAAAATGAGGTTGACAAGAATGATGAGCTAGTAGAGAGGAAGGTTGAAGACAACAAGAAGGAGGACAAACCTTATACACTACCTCCACCTTTCCCTAACCGACTAGCTAAACAAAAACTAGATGCTCAATTCCAAAAGTTTTTGGATATTTTCAAGAAACTTCACATAAACATATCATTTGCTGAGACTTTGGAACAAATGCCTAGTTATGTAAAGTTTATGAAAGACATCTTGTCTAAGAAGAGAAGGCTTGGGGATTATGAAGCTGTTGCTCTCATTGAAGAATGCAGTGCCATCTTGCAAAATAAGCTACCTCCTAAGTTAAAGAATCCAGCGAGCTTCACCATTCCATGCACCATTGGAAACTAATTCTTTGGAAAAGTTTTATGTGACCTAGGGGCAAGCATAAACTTGATGCCTCTATCCACCTTCCAACGGCTAGGTTTGGGGGAGGTGAAGTTAACTTTGGTTACCTTGCAACTAGCCGACCGATCTCTCACTTATCCGAATGGGGTCATAGAAGATGTCTTGGTCAAGGTTGACAAGTTCATCTTTCCAACAGACTTCATCATCCTAGACATGGAGGAAAACTGTAATGTACCATTGATTCTTGGAAGGTCTTTCCTAGCCACCAGTAAGACTATGATTGATGCTCAAAAAGGTGAGCTCACTATACAAGTTAATGATGAGAAGGTAACTTTTAATATTTACAAAGCCATGAAATTTCCAAATGATCATGACGAGTATTCTTATATAGGTATGATTGATCAAGTAGTTAATAATATATTCCATGCTAATTTCACTGATGATTCCCTTGCTTTATCATTGACATCCATATATGAGCATGTAGATAGGGAAGATGTTTTGGAATGTATTAAACTACTTGACTCGTCTGCTAAGTTTTTTAGGAAACTAGGCTTTGAACTGTTGAACATACCTTCTGACAAGCCCATTCTCCAGCCTTCTGTAATCACTCCTCCCAAGTTAGAGCTCAAGCCATTGCTTGATCATTTGAGGTATTCATACTTGGGGGATTCATCCATATTGCCAGTCATTATCTCTTCATCTTTGTTAGAGGAGTAAGAATCCAAGTTGCTCAGAGTGCTCAGAGAATACAAAAAGGCCTTGGGGTGGTCTATTGCAGATATCAGAGGCATTAGTCCCACCATATGCATGCACAAAATATTGCTAGAAGCATATCATAAGCTAATAATTGAACATCAAAGGCGCCTCAATCCTATCATGAAGGAGATGGTCAAGAAGGAGATCATTAAGTGGTTGGATGCAGGTATCATATACCCTATCTCTGACAGCAAATAGGTGAGCCCAGTTCAGTGCGTGTCTAAGAAGGGTAGGATGACTGTGGTTCCCAATGAGAATAATGATTTAATTCTCACCAGTACTGTCACAAGATGGCACATTTACATGGACTATAGGAAGCTTAACACCGTAACCCGGAAAGATCATTTTCCATTACCATTTATTGATCAGATGCTGGATAGGTTAGTAGGACGTGCTTTTTACTATTTCTTGGATAGGTATTCGGGGTACAACCATATTGCCTTTTCCCCGAATGATCAAGAGAAGACAACCTTCACCTGCCCATATGGTACTTATGCCTTCAGAAGAATGCCCTTTGGGTTGTGCAATGCCCCAGCTACCTTTCAGAGATGTATGATGGCTATCTTCACTGATATGGTGGAAAACTATTTGGAGATATTTATGAATGACTTCTCTGTATTTGGTGATTCCTTTGATGAGTGTCTTCATAACTTGGCCCTTGTGCTTCAAAGGTGTGAAGAGACAAGCTTAGTGCTTAATTGGGAGAAATGTCATTTTATGGTCCAAGAGGGTATAGTACTTGGCCAGAGAGTGTCATATAAGGGAATAGAGGTGGATAGAGCTAATATTGAGGTGATTGAGAAACTACCACCACCAATTTCAGTGAAAGGAGTTCAGAGTTTCCTAGGGCATGCCAGATTTTATCAAAGGTTTATCAAAGACTTTTCTAAGCTTGCCAAATCACTATGTAATTTGTTGGAAAAAGATATGCCCTTCAAGTTTGATGAGTCATGTCTGGAAGCCTTTGTGGAGCTGAAAAGGAGATTTTTCTCAGCGCCCATTATTACCACTTCTGATTGGACCTTACCATTTGAGCTCAGTGTGACGCTAGTGATTATGCTATTGGAGCAATATTGGGCCAAAGGAAGAACAAAATCTTTCATTCCATCTATTATGTGAGCCAGACACTCATTAATGCTCAGTTGAACTACACCACCACTGAGAAGGAGCTCCTTGCAGTTGTCTTTGCATTTGGCAAATTTTGGGCTTATTTGGTTGGTACTAAAATCATTGTCTTCACGGAAAACTCGGCCATCAAGTATCTAGTGAGCAAAAAGGATGCTAAGCCAATGTTGATTCATTGGGTGTTATTACTGCAAGAATTTGACCTTGAGATTAGAGATCGAAAGGGTGCTGAAAATAAGGTGACTGACCATCTTTCCAAGTTGGAAAATGAGCAATATCAACAGGACCCAGCTTTGATTAGTGGGACATTCCTGGATGAATAACTTTTTGCTGTGTTTGCTAGTTCAGATCCATAGTATGCTGATTTTTCTAATTACATTATGAGTGGATTGGTACCATCTGAATTGTCTTATTAGTAGCAGAAGAAATTCCTTCGTGATGTCAGATACTATGTTTGGGACGAGCCATATCTCTTTGAACAAGGTGTTGATCAGGTGCTTCGAAGGTGCATTCCTATGGAAGAAACTAGTGCTGTACTCGAGCAATGTCACGCTTCACCTTATGGAGGTTATTATGAGGGTGAACGAACAACGACTAAGGTGTTGCAATCTAGTTTTTATTGGCCAACTCTGATTTATAATGCCCACTCATTTGTAGCAAAGTGTGATAGATGTCAGAGAATCGCAAATATCTCTAGGAGATATGAGATGCCTTTGAATTCCATTCTGGAAGTGGAACTCTTTGATGTGTGTGGCATTGACTTTATGGGGCCCTTTGTATCATCTTTTGGTAACTGCTACATCTTTGTGGTGGTGGATTATGTGTCAAAGTGGGTGGAAGCTTGTGCCTTACCAACTAGTGATTCCAAGGTGGTTCTTGTTTTCCTCAAAAAGAACATTTTCATAAGGTTTGGGACCTCTAGAGCCATTATCAGTGATGAAGGATCACACTTCTGCAACAGGCATTTTACTACTCTACTTGCTAAGTATGGTGTGACACATAGGGTAGCCACAACCTACCATCCACAATCCAGTGGCCAAGCTGAGGTTTCTAATAGAGAGTTGAAGAAGATTCTTGAAAAAATTATAAGCCCTTTTAGGAAAGATTAGTCTAAGAAGTTAGATGACGCTTTATGGGCTTATCGCACTGCCTACAAAACCCCACTTGGCATGTCTCCATATCAAATGGTCTTTGGCAAGGCTTGTTATCTTCCTATTGAACTTGAGCACCACGCTTACTGGGCCATCAAATAATTGAATTGGAATTCTAAAGCTTGTGGGGAGAAGAGATTATTGCAACTTAATGCACTAGAGGAATTCTGCTTGCAAGCATATGAGAATGCTAAACTATACAAGGAGAAGGTGAAGAGGTGGCATGACAAGCACATTATCCCAAGAAGCTTTGAGTCAGGCTAGAAGGTCCTTTTATTCAACTCAAGGTTGAAACTGTTTCCTGGCAAGCTCAAGTCCCGATGGTCAGGTCCATTTTTAGTAGTGGAAGTGTTTTCCCATAGTGCTGTAATCTTAGAGGATCCAGTTTCAAAGTCAACGTTCAAGGCCAATAACCAGCAGCTCAAGCTCTACTTAGGTGGTGAGGTAGAGAGGCACAAAACATCACTCACCCTAGTTCCCCTATCTTGAAAATCTGTAAAGTCTAGCCAGGACTATAAATAAGGCGCTTCTTAGGAGGCAACCCAATTTCTTACCCTATCTCTTAGTTTAGGACACTTTTATGCATGATTTTGCATTTTCTTCATAGTTTTTGATTTTGTTTTGATACTTTTATAGCCTTTGTTTTTCAAATTGATGCTTTGCTTGTGTACATATTGTATGTTTCTTAGTTGTTTGAATGAGTGAATGGGGTGTTAGAGGCATGAATATGGGGTCATAGGGCTGTTTTTGCTAAGTTCTGAGGTCCAGTAGGGCACTCCTAGGCATGTATGTATCATGCCTAGGCATGGAGCTCTCAGTCTTATCAGTCTGAGTTTTCCTGAGACATCCATGCCTAGGCGTGTATTTATCACTCCCAGGCGTGGTGGTCTCTGCCTTATCAGTTTAATTTTCCTACGAGTACCATGCCTAGGCGTGACTCTCACACGCTTAGGCGTGGGTTTTCTATTCCTCAAAATACATAAATAAATAAAATAAAATAATAATCATTCAAAAAAAAAAATCCATGCCTAGGCGTGGACAATACACGCCTAGGCATGGACAATACACGCCTAGGCGTGATAGGTCTGTTGCTGCACAAAACGCAACATTCTTTACCCATTCACTCCAAAATCCTTAATTTCCCCCCATTCTCTCATTCCTCCATAGACCTTCCTATTTCCATAAATTCCTCAATCCCTTCCTCTCCTTCTTCGTCCCTACCACTTCTCCATCACCCACATTCTCTTCTTCATCCACGAACCTCACCATTTCTCCTTCACATACCTTATTCCTTTCCTATTCATTTCTTCATCTTTCTCATCACTTTTTCCTTCTCCTCCACGAACCCAACACCACCATAGAAACCCAACCACTTCTTTCTTCTTCTTCTTTACCATTTCTCCCTCACCTCCCCACCTTAACCCCTTCCTCTCCTTTTTTTTCCCCACCATTTCTCACTCCACCACCACTTTACCCTACCACACGGCCAATACAACGTACCACTTCTGTCTTTTTATTATTATTATTTTGTTTATTTTATGTTTCTTGCTAGCTTCGGGCGCCTTTCCTATTTGCTGTTCCCTCAAGGTTAGTTTGTTTTTCCATTTCCCTGCAATTTCTATTTAATTTGGTTATCATATGCTCTGCTTGCATGTTTGGCAGATTGTACATATTTTGTTTGTTAATTGCTTATCAATTGTACATATTTTGCTTCTCAGTTTCTAAATTGCTAACTTGTTATGGTTTGGAAATTTTGATTTCTGTTGGGCTTGTGGATTGGCCATCTCTGCTGAACAAGGACCATGTTAATTTCTATTTGTGTTAATCATGTGCCTGTTAACTTACTTGAGGTGTTGATTAATTTTGAGCCACCCTGTGATTTTTAGTAGGATCTGTTGCCAATTTTGGGTCATTGAATGGTTAGGTTGGTTGTGAACTGATTGAGTTGTGCATTAGTTGGGCTGTGTTTGGTTAGGCTGTAAATGATCCTTGCTAGGTTTGGGGGTTTTAATGGGCATAAGAAATAAGGCTTACTGGTGTCATACTTGTTTTGTTTGAACCTGTGTATGTTTGAATTGCTATTTTGTTTTCTCATGACTTATTTTATCTGGTATTTAGTTGCTTACTGGGGCATGCTATTTTTTAGCTCGGTTTGGGAGTGGCCTTGATTTGAGTTTTATGCTAGAATAAGCTTCATTCTCAATTCTTCTCAATGGTGACTTTGCTTGAGTTGACACATGTTCTTCATTGGGTTGCATGTTTGTATTAAATTTTGTTCTCATTTAGTTTGAATGATTTAGTTAGAAGTATTTTTTATTATCTATTTCAATGATACTAACTAGCACCATTTTGTTTTTAGGTTTTTACCAACCATGTCAAAGCATCAAAGAAAATCTATTGAAAGTGGGCCAAGTCAGGATAATGACAGTGAGGCGATTCCCGTGTATGACTGTTGTGGTGTAATCGCAAGTGTACGATTTCGTCAAGTAATAAAATTATTGATCCACGAGGACTGAGTTTATGACAACCAATTAAGTTTAATTATGATTATCTAGACCAAACTAGTGATGTAAAGTTGTGATGGTAGACCAGAACGCAGAAATTAAAATTCGAAAGTAACAAAGAAGATAAACTTTGGGATTTAAACACAGAAATTGGTATTAAGAAATCAGTTTTTAAAGAATCTAGGATATGGGTTCACCACAATGGAAATCAACAAGTTTTGCAATTCTTTCCTCGCTTCTCAAACTAAGTTATTCTTGAAGGCGAATTATCCTAAAGAATTATTGTTTCCTTTCAGAACACAATAACGTATCCAATCTAATCCAATTCCTATTTTCACAACAATTGCATTAGATAGAATCCAATAAGAACAGATAATTCAAGAGAGAAAACCTCAAGAGAATTAATCTACTTTCGTGATTTAAAAGCTCGAGTTCGCTTTTTAGGGTTCTCAAATCAAGAGTCACCTTTCAGTTCTTCCCTTAATATCAAAGATCATGCAAACATGTGGCCGGCATATTCACAAACAATTGGTGTGCCCAAAAACTAAATCAAGAGAAACTTAGTATTAAAGAGGCAGAAATTCATGCATCAAACATTGTCAATTGTTCCAATGGGTTACTACCAAATCCTAGAACAAAGAATTACTCAATCATATTCATTGAAATACAAACCATAATATATCCAGAAACAAACCAAAAGAAAAATCCAAGAGAAGAGAAACAATTCTTGTGAAGCCTTCTTGTCTTCCCTAACTCTTCTTCCAATCCAAGAGTCTCCCCCTTTTGCCTTGTTTCAAGCTTCAAAATCTCCAATTTAGGTCTCCTCCTTCGTGCCTTAGCCTGCTGTCTCCTTTTGACAATCCCTTCCCCCTTTAAAAAGGGAAAACAAGTCACTTAAAACTGTTCGTCAAGCGGACCACGGCCGTGGTGGGGACCACGGCCAGGCCGTGGTCAGTTCTGGACCAAATTTTCTAACCCTGCTTCTCAACCACGGCCGTGGTGGCCACCACGTCCAGGCCGTGGTTGAGTCTGGACTTCTGGTTCTCTTCTTTCTTGACTCCCTCAAACCATGGCCATGATGGAGACCACACCCAGGCCGTGGTTGAGTCTGTTTGTCTTCTTTTCGGTGCATTTTGTCCCTAATTCAACATCAATTCAGCTTAGCTCCATTCCACTTCAATTTGCCTCGTTCCTGCATTATAACACATGCCAAACCGCAGAACGAATGATGAAATAAACAAATATGCATAAAAGACTATGAAAATGCATGCAAAACATATGCAAAATGTGATGTGGAATCACACGCATCAAACTACCCCAAGCTTAAGATTTTGCTTGTCCTCAAGCAATCACTAAGGCCAAAATCAGAACTTTGAAATATGACAGTGAATGAAGAACCCGAAAAACAACGAATGCAAGTAATAGGCATAAACATTCAACCAGTGTAGAGATGATCAATGTCCAGTCCAATAGAAGCTTAGGTTCCCTAAATTCATGCTTTCCATCAATTAGGGTCACTCATCTAATCACTCTCAAAGTGTGTAAGGGTAAAGAAACATCACTCAAGCTCCTCAAAAAGTACTTTTATGAACTTGATAGGAAACCAAATTTTCACTAATAATCAGCATGCATGCAAGAATCAAAAGGTCTTTCAAAAGGGTTGTAATGGGGCCATGGGAATGATTTTTGGTAGGATAAAGAAAGGAAAATATGTACAAAGGGTTAGCCAAATTTCTAGTAACAAGAAACCCTCTAGAACATATATGAAGCAAAGGTATTATACAATAACAAGCATAGCTTCGCATTTCCAAACAATTTTCTCATTTCTTTTCCTTCTTTGTCAAGCATTCATTTCAACATTTATTTTTTTTTTATTTTTTTCAGAAGACTCAAAAACACATGATTCTAAGCACAAGCTTCAAGCCGAGTTTTTGCTCCATTAACCGTTCTAGATGGTTACCAACGGTGTATCCTCATAGGTACCAAGAAAATCAATTATGCATAAGGCTCAAAATGGGCAACTAGCGGATGAAGATGTGACAATAAGTTCAGAAGGCCATGAAAAATACCTAAGATGCCTTAATCACATTCAAGCATGCAACCAATAATTCCGCTTCAAAATGGTTTCAAATCAAATTCTAAAGCACCAAATCCAAGAGTACAGAATTTCACTCAACAGAAAAGAGGGGTTAACATCAATGTAAAGCACATACCCCTTATTAGGCTCAATTCTCACCTTTAGTGGCTAAATCAATGAAAAGCTCAAAAATAGAGAACCTTACGCTAACCATTGCTATCAAAAGATCTCCCTTTGAAAACTTGCCTATCACAGGAATAAAAACATGGGTTCCACATTCACTTTCTTTAAAATTGGCGAAAAATGTTCACACAGGAGGATGCAAACCTATACTGGGGTAACAAGATGGTGTGATCATGCAACAAAATGCAATGTGCAATATGAAAAAGCTAAAATGCAACTAAGCATGCGGCATGAAAACATGAAAATAAATGTAAATACCCCACCCCAAGCTTGAGATTTATATTGTCCCCAATGTAAACCATCAAGTCAGAGAGAGAAGAAAAAGAAGTGGACTCACTGCGGTGGAAAGTGATGCTGGCTCATATGCCAGTCATACATAGCACGGATCATGGTCTCCATGCTCTGGCCCTGTTGTTGTAGTTGCTCCATCATCACTCTCTGCTGAGCTTGCTTTGACCGGATGTGTGCCTGGTCGGCTCGAATGAGCGCCTGCTCAGCCTGAATGGCATCAAGGGAAGTGTAGATCCGATCAAAAGCATCAGAAGAAGTACCTGCAGAAGAGGAAGGAGGCCTAGATGGCTGACCTTGGGGTGGTGGACGAAGAGGCTGCTGAACGTTAAGTGGTTCAGGTTCATCCACCACTGGTACACGCCAGTTTGCCGGGTTTCTAACAGAGATGGCAGCAGGGTTAGGGAGGGGAAAAGGGTGCAGCCGATCAGGAATTACTAAGCAATATGACTATTCCTCCCTAACAATCATCTTCATAGCTATACAAGCTGTGAGATCAATTCTATTGCGCCCTTCGGCTTCGACGAAACCATCCAAGTCATACTCAAGATAGTGGGCTATTGCAGTGACAAGCCCACCTATGACTATTGAACCCTCTCCTTTCTTGGCAACTTTGAGTAAGTGCCGAATCATGTGAGACCCTGTGTCCAAATGAACACTGTGCAACATAGCCCATAAGAAAAGGAGTTCGTCCTGGCGGACGGCTCCATCGCTATCCCCGCGGCCAAATAAGGTATTAGCCATAATGCGGTGGAGATAGCGAAAACAGGGGTTGACTAAGGCAGTGACCTTAGCTTTGGATGAATCATAGCTACCTCCACTAAAGCTTATTTGACTCCAGAAATTCCCAACATTAAATTCTCTAGGGGAACGTCTTTCCCCACCCACCGGCAAGGATAAAATGGAGTTAAACTCCTCTAAATTCAGGACATGATCAACATTAAATAGCCGAAAACTGATTCGGCCATCTTGACACCCCTCCCCTTGCAAAATATTGGCCTCAAAAGAGCTCAAAAACTCTAATGTAGGCCCAAGAAATGTAACATAACGGGTGCGAGGAAAGGTGCTCCACCCTATATTGTCCAGCATCTAATTTAGCTCCTCAGTCAATCCTAAAGTGTCTAGAACTTGGTCATCTAGGTACCTAGTGTTTACTATTTTTCTTTTGGCTAACACATTGTACCTATCTTTTTGTTCTCTATTTTTAAACACAATGCCAAAAGGGTTAGAGTCAGGAGAGTTACCTCTTGAAGGAGCGCCTCTGGCTCTGGAAGATGAAGATTGATCCCCACGTTGCCGTTTACTAGCCATATGAACTCTCAATTTGTAGGAGATTATTGAAAATCAGGAAGCTAGGGTTTCCGTCTTCAAAATTGGGGATTTAAAATCTGGTGCAAATGTGAGAGTTTGAATGTGTGGGTGTGGGTAATGGAGGTTGGGAATGATGGAAAAGATGAAGAAAATGGGTGATGAAAGGGAGGGAAAAAATAGTAAAATGGCAAGGGGAGGGACGTGTGGTGTTAGCTATGGAGGGAAGGAGGAGAAGAATGGGGAAGAAGAAGAAGAAAATGGTAAAATAGAGGTGGAGGATGGAATTTAGGGGTGGATTTGGGAAGGTTTAGGGTGATTTGTGAGAGAAGGGGTGAGAAATGAAGGTTGGTGTGTATAGCAATGGAGGTGGGGGAAAGAGGAAGAAGAAGAAGTGGGAGGTAAGTGAGGGAAAGATTGGTGCGTAGGAGTTAAAAAAAATGCAGCAGACACGAACCACGGCCAAGCCGTGGTCAATTCTGTTTTTCATCTTTTTAATGTTTTCTGCAGACCAGACACCACGGCCATGATGGCCACCACGGCCAGGCCGTGGTTGGTTCTGTTTTTTACGTCTTCCCTTTTTTTTTTTTTTACCAAAAACCACGACCGTGGTAAACACCACGGCCATGATGGGAACCACGGCCAGGCTGTGGTTGGTTCTGGAATTGTTTTTTTTTTTAAAGGGTAGCAAGAGCTGAATTATGGTTGTGGTACATACCTCATCCTAACCGTTGTTCCCTTTGGACTTGGAATTTGAAGCCTTGAAGTCCCAAAAGAGGTTCAACTTGAAATGCACTCATCAGTAAGTGTTCATTGCCCTGTAACTTTGTTAAATTTATCCAAATAACAAATGCAAAAACATAAAGAAAAAGAAATTTTGCAATGGAAGAGAACTTGGGTTGCCTCCCAAGAAGCGCTTATTTATGGTCTTAAGCTCGACCCCTGCCATTTTTAGTTTGAAGCACTTGGACAGAGAAGGTTGTGTATCACCCCCTTCTCTATAGGTTCATCAACAAGATAAGACTTCAACCTTTGTCCATTTACTTTGAAGGACCCCGTGGCTTCGCTCCACACCTCTACAGCTCCATAAGGAAACACTTGGCGAACTTGAAATGGCCCGAACCATCTAGACCTGAGCTTACCTGGAAATAGCTTCAATCTTGAGTTGAAGAGCAGCACAAGATCTCCTTCTTTGAACTCTCTGCGTAAGATGTGCTTGTCATGCCAACGCTTAGTCTGCTCCTTGTAAGTCTTGGCATGTTCATATGCATCAAGCCTCAATTCATCCAGCTCATGAAGTTGTAACTTCCTTTTCTCCCCAGCCATTTTCATGTCAAAGTTCAATAGCTTGATGGCCCAAAATGCCTTGTGTTCTAGCTCAACTGGAAGATGGCACGGCTTACCATAAATCAACTGGAATGGAGTCATACCAATGGGAGTCTTATAAGTTGTTCTGTATGCCCATAGAGCGTCATCAAGCTTCAGAGACCAATCCTTCCTCGATTTCGAAATAGTCTTCTCCAATATGCTCTTGATTTCTCTATTGGAAACCTCTACTTGTCCGCTGGTTTGGGGATGGTATGGTGTAGCGACTTTGTGAGTCACTCCGTACTTTTTCAAGAGGTTTTCAAATTGTCTTTCGATGAAATGCGAACCTCCATCACTTATCACTGCTCTTGGAACTCCGAACCTTGGAAATATGATCTTTTTGAATAGCTTCATAACGGTTTTAGCATCACTTGTTGGGGATGGTATTGCTTCTACCCACTTTGAGACATAATCCACCGCCACAAGAATGAACTTATTGTTACAAGATGGTGGAAATGGTCCCATGTAATCAACTCCCCAAACATCAAAAATCTCAACTTCCAAGATGGGATTGAGAGGCATTTCATGTCTCTTAGATATATTTCCAGTTCTTTGACAGCTGTCACAAGAGATAACAAAGTTTCGAGCATCTCTGAAAATATGAGGCTAGAAGAAACCAGATTGAAGAACTTTGGCTGCTGTCTTTGAGGCACTAGCATGTCCTCTATAGGATGAAGAATGACAACAATTCAATATACTTTGACCTTCATCCTCTGAGACATATCTTCGATAGATACCATCAGCACATCTCCGGAAGATATACGGCTCATCCCACACAAAATGCTTCAAATCAGAGAAAAATTTCTTTTTCTGTTGATAATTAATTTCTGGTGGTAGAATTCCGCAAGTTAAGTAATTCGCAAAGTCGGCATACCAAGGAACCTCCTCTTTTGAAATGGCAAGTAGTTGCTCATCGGGGAAGGAATCATCAATAGGCAAGTTACCTTGCTCATTCACCGGTGGTTCAAGTCTGGATAGGTGATCCGCAACTAAGTTCTCCACCCCTTTCTTGTCTAGAATCTCCAAGTCGAATTCTTGTAAGAGAAGTATCCAGCGGATAAGTCTAGGCTTTGCTTCCTTTTTGCTCATGAGGTATTTGAGTGCGGAATGATCAGTGTACACAGTCACCTTTGAACCCACAAGGTATGATCTGAATTTCTCAAAGGCAAAAACCACCACAAGCAATTCCTTCTCAGTGGTTGCATAATTGGCTTGGGCTCCATCAAGAGTTTTGCTTGCATAATAGATGGCATGGACCTTCTTGTCTTTCCTTTGCCCCAAAACAGCTCCTATGGCATAGTCACTGGCATCGCACATAACCTCAAATGGTAGATTCCAATCCGGTGACTGTAAAATGGGAGCTGTAATCAAAGCTTCTTTCAATCTGCAAAAGGCTTGCAAACAATCAGTATTAAAATCAAATGGAACATCTTTCACTAAGAGATTAGACAATGGTTTAGCAATTTTCAAAAAATCCTTAATAAATCTCCGGTAAAAACCGGCATGTCCCAAGAAACTCCTCACTCCTTTCACATTCACTGGTGGAGGCAATTTTTCAATTACTTCAATCTTTGCCCTATCCACCTCAATCCCTTTTCCGGAAACTAAGTGTCCAAGCACTATTCCCTCTTGTACCATAAAATGGCACTTTTCCCAATTCAAGACGAGGTTAACCTCTTCACAACGCTGCAAGATCTTAGACAAATTAGACAAACAATCATCAAAGTTAGTACCATATACAGAGAAATCATCCATAAAAACTTCCATGATGTTTTCAATAAAATCAGAAAAAATTACAGTCATGCATCTTTGAAAAGTAGCCGGAGCATTACACAAACCAAAAGGCATTCTCCTATAAGCAAAGGTGCCATAAGGACAAGTAAATGTGGTCTTTTCCTGGTCACTAGGATGAATGGGGATTTGGTGGAATCCCGAATAACCATCTAGGTAACAGAAATATGCATGCTCAGCTAATCTCTCTAGCATTTGATCAATGAAGGAGAGGGGGAAGTGATCTTTCCTAGTGGCTTTATTCAACTTCCTATAATCAATGCACATTCTCCATCCTGTGACCGCCCTTGTGAGAATCAGTTCATTTTTCTCATTTTTGGTCACAGTTATTCCCCCTTTCTTAGGAACCACATGCACTGGACTAACCCATTCACTATCTGAGATTGGGTAAATTACCCCAGCATCTAACAACTTAAGAATTTCTTTCTTAACCACCTCTTTCATATTAGGATTCAACCTACGTTGATGATCAATGGATGGTTTATGGTCAACTTCCATCAAAATCCTGTGCATGCAAAAGGAAGGATTTATGCCCTTAATATCATCAATTGTGTATCCTATGACCTTTCGATGCATTCTAAGTGCTCTAAGTAATTTCTCTGTCTCTAACTCATTCAAACTAGCACTTACAATGACGGGATAAGAAGAGTTTGGACCAAGAAATTCATACCTGAGAGTGGAAGGGAGGGGTTTGAGTTCTACCTTTGGAGCCTTGTCCTCTTTCCAATCTTCGGGTTTGGGTTTAGACTCAAGCTTTTCCATTTTTGCATTTTGAGGTGGAATCACTGGGTTTGCCTCTAACAAACGGGCATACTCAGCTACTTCACCTTCAAATTCTGATGAGTCTCTTCCAACCAAGCACATTTCCAATGGATCTTCCAAGTGCATCTTGATGGTTTCTTCTTTCACTACCTGATGCAATAAATCAATCCTGCAACAAGAATCCTCAAAAGAAGGTTGCTTAATTGATCTAGATATATCAAACTCAACCTTATCATCACCAACAGTCAATGACAACTTACCATTTTTCACATCAATAATAGCACCTGCAGTAGCCAAGAAAGGCCTACCAAGAATAATGGGAATTTGTGCATCCTCTTCCATTTCAAGAACCACAAAATCAGCAGGAATAAAGAACTTACCCACTCTAATAGGAACATCCTCCAAGATGCCTATTGGGTATTTGACGGATCGATCCGCCAATTGAAGGGAGATAGTTGTGGGCTTTAGTTCACCCACCTCCAACTTCTTACAAACAGACAAGGGCATAAGACTAACACTAGCCCCCAAATCACATAAGGCTTTATCAAAACTGGTGTTTCCAATCAAGCAAGGAATAGAGAAGCTGCCAGGATCTTTGAGTTTAGGAGGCAACTTATTTTGAATCAAAGCACTACACTCCTCAGTTAATGCTACGGTCTCATACTCCTCTAGCTTTCTCTTATTGGACAAAATGTCCTTAAGAAATTTAGCATAAGTAGGCATTTGTTGCAACGCCTCAGTAAAGGGTACATTAATGTATAATTTCTTAAGGACTTCAAGAAACTTTCCAAACTGCTTATCTAGCTTGGCCTTGGCCAATCTTTGAGGGAAGGGCACCAGGGGTTGGTAAGGTTTAGGGGGTACATACTTAGACACTTTCTCATTGCTCTCCTTTTCTTCTAAAGGTTGTGTCCTAGTTGTTTCTTCCTCTTCATCCCTCCATTCCTTGTCATTCTCCCCCTTTGCTTTAGAATCTTCTAATTGCTTCCCACTCCTTAAACTCACAGCCTTACAATGTTCATTAGGATTTATTTCGGGCTGTCTTGGAAATTTCCCATGTGGTCTATTTGAAGAACTAGCTTGTTGGGCTATTTGAGTTTCTAACATCTTGTTATGAATAGCTAAATTATCAACCTTAGATGTCAAATCCTTAATAGCCTCACTAACAACTTGACCATGGTGCCTAAACTCTTCATTTTGCTTGGTTTGACTCTCTACAAAATTTTTAAGAAGAGATTCAAGTTTAGACTTTTGTACCTGGGGGAATCCAATAGGAGGTTTAGCACCACTTTGCCCAACTTGATTTTGATTGTTCCTATAGGGGAAATTAGGATGAGACCTCCAACCGGGATTGTAAGTCTGGGAATATGGATCATTGCGCACCTTCGGTGGAATGTCATAGAAATTATGGCATGATTCCATTTGTTCCACTGAAGTGCCTTGCGAGGAACCATTTTCAGCTTGGCATTCCGCACTCATATGTCCCTGCATTCCACAAATCTCATAAAAGGTGTTAGCAGCATTTACAGTATTAACACCAGCTTTTTCAAGCTTATCAAAGCATTTATTCAATGAGTCAAACTTAGCCATAATTAAACCAACATCATCCAACTCAAACTTACCTCCCGAGAGTTTTCTCGGGTTGTTACCTCTTTCATTGGCCCACTGGTGATAGTTTGCAGCGACATTCTCAATAATGTCATAGGCTTCCGTAAGCCTTCTATTCATCAGAGCTCCTCCGGCCGCAGAATCAAGTGACACCTTTGAAGGATATTCCAATCCATTGTAGAAGGTGTGAATGATTAGCCATTTTTCTAACCCATGATGTGGGCAAGATTCCAACAACCCCTTGTATCTATCCCAAGCTTTGGATAACGATTCTCTTTCCTTTTGAATAAATCTTGTGATTTGAGTTCTAAGATGTGCAGTCTTAGAAGGAGGGAAGAACTTATTCAGGAACGCTTGCTCCAATTGATTCCATGTGGTCAATGTGTCGGTGGGTACCGACTTCAACCAAGCTCGAGCCTTGTCCCTCATGGATAATGGAAATAACCGGAGCCGAATGGCATCGACTGAGGCACCTTCAATCTTGAGAGTCTCACAGAATTCCAAGAACATCTCAACATGATCATTTAGGTCCTCCGAAGGTAAACCTCCAAACTGGTTTTGCCTTATCATGGATAGTAAGGAAGGCGGTATAGTGAAGTTCTCAGCTTCAATGGCTGGCCTAGCAATCCCAGATCGCAAACCCCGAGCATTAGGGGCTGTATACTCCTTCAACGGTCTATTGTCTTCAGCTGCTGCCATGGTAAGTTGTGGTTCAGGTATTTCTCTTACTTTTTGTCTTTACTGTCTTCTCCTTCGATGAAAAGTCCTTTCAATTTCAGAATCTGCTTCAATAAGAGTCCTGAAACGTCTAGAACTTCGCATAAACAAGAAACAAGTCAATTGCAGAGAGCACAG
Organism: Ormosia semicastrata; assembly: GCA_029884595.1. NCBI lineage: Eukaryota > Viridiplantae > Streptophyta > Magnoliopsida > Fabales > Fabaceae > Ormosia > Ormosia semicastrata. Next base: position 4,595,259 of record JAQQTO010000035.1, on the reverse strand, counting down.
GAAGAGAAATATCCAACACAGAAATTAAAATGCCTAGAAGAATCAAATTAAATCTGAATTGATAGTCAAAGAAAACACAGTCCCCGACAACGGCGCCAAAAACTTGTTGTGGTGTAATCGCAAGTGTAAGATTTCGTCAAGTAATAAAATTATCGATCCACGAGGACTGAGTTTATGACAACCAATTAAGTTTAATTATGATTATCTAGACCAAACTAGTGATGTAAAGTTGTGATGGTAGACCAGAACGTAGAAATTAAAATTCAAAAATAACAAAGAAGATAAACTTTGGGATTTGAACACAGAAATTGGTATTAAGAAATCAGTTTTTAAGGAATCTAGGATATGGGTTCACCACAATGGAAATAAAAAAGTTTTGCAATTCTTTCCTCGCTTCTCAAACTAAGTTATTCTTGAAGGCGAATTATCCTAAAGAATTATTGTTTCCTTTCAGAACACAATAACGTATCCAATCTAATCCAATTCCTATTTTCACAACAATTGCATTAGATAGAATCCAATAAGAACAGATAATTCAGTAGAAAACCTCAAGAGAATTAATCTACTTTCGTGATTTAAAAGCTCATGTTCAGTTTTAGGGTTCGAAATCAAGAGTCACCTTTTAGTTCTTCCCTTAATATCAAAGATCATGCAAACATGTGGCGGACATATTCACAAGCAACAGTGCCCAAAAACTAAATCAAGAGAAACTTAGTATTAAAGAGGCGTAAATTCATGCATCAAACATTGTCAATTGTTCCAATGGGTTATTACCAAATCCTAGAACAAAGAATTACTCAATCATATTCATTGAAATACAAACCATAATATATCCAGAAACAAACCAAAAGAAAAATCCAAGAGAAGAGAAACAATTCTTGTGAAGCCTTCTTGTCTTCTCTAACTCTTCTTCCAATCCAAGAGTCTCCCCCTTTTGCCTTGTTTCAAGCTTCAAAATCTCCAATTTAGGTCTCCTCCTTCGTGCCTTAGCCTGCTGTCTCCTTTTGACAATCCCTTCCCCCTTTAAAAAGGGAAAACAAGTCACTTAAAACTATTCGTCAAGCGAACCACGGCCGTGGTGGGGACCACGGCCAGGCCGTGGTCAGTTCTGGACCAAATTTTCTAACCCTGCTTCTCAACCACGGCCGTGGTGGCCACCACGTCCAGGCCGTGGTTGAGTCTGGACTTCTGGTTCTCTTCTTTCTTGACTCCCTCGAACCATGGCCGTGATGGAGACCACACCCAGGCCGTGGTTGAGTCTGTTTGTCTTCTTTTCGGTGCATTTTGTCCCTAATTCAACATCAATTCAGCTTAGCTCCATTCCACTTCAATTTGCCTCGTTCCTGCATTATAACACATGCCAAACCGCAATTATCCGAACTAAAAGAAAAACGAATGATGAAATAAACAAATATGCATAAAAGACTATGAAAATGCATGCAAAACATATGCAAAATGTGATGTGGAATCACACGCATCAATGACCCAGCCACTTTCATTTCTCAGAAAGCCTTTGACAATTTCTGGAAACACTTGAGGAAGATAAACATCATACCAGAAAGGGGGTTCCATAACTTGAATGTGGTGCATTATCCAGCCATATCACGCACCACAGCTATTTTCCATTAGGCAACTTTTGCTGAACATCCCACTGAAGAACTAGTAGCTGCAGTGGTTAAAGAGTTCTATACCAATGCCCATATTGAGTAACGATCTTCTACAACTGCTAGAGTTAGAAGACAGATAGTTGATTACTCAGTTGAGCGTATCTGGCAAGTCATGGACCTTGGCCCCCCTTCATTAGTGTGTTCGTACCGTGAGTTACAGTTACTTGAGGAGCAAGGGGGCACCCCCTTTAGCACCGTGATGGACAGTATCTATGACTCTACCTTTCTTGTTCATGTTCAAAGGAACACTGATAATTCAATTAGATTTATCAAATAGGAAAGTTTACGCCGTGAGCTGTGCCTTTGGAATCACTTCGTGTGTTCCTGTTTGCTCCCCATTGAGCATAGGTTAGAAATTTATCCCGAGCGTGCCTACATGCTTTATGCGATCCATAATCTTCTACAAGTGGACACTGCTCAAATACTTCATGATCAAATCTGGCTGTGCATCACCTCAAAGTTCAAGTCATTATTTTTTCCTTCCCTTATATGTCAACTATGTGCGCAAGCGAAGGTGCAATGGAAGGAAACTGAAGTCCGAGTGAAGCTAAAGACTCCTATGACGGAGAGGGCAGTGCACACTATCATGACTGCCCATGAGAAGCGTAGGCATGGTCTAGCCCAGCATCCAATTGCAGCTCCAGAGCCTGCCCCTGCACTTGTCCCACAGCCTGCCCTTGCACCTATCCCACCACCTGCCCCAGTGTTTGATGCTGCTTGGGTAGCTTCAGTTGATCAGTGCCTGGATCTGCAGTAGGCGATGCTGGCTACTATCTATCAGAGCATCCGCTGGTTAGCTTTGGGTCAGGGACGCCCAATGGATGACTTTCCGATGTTGCCACCAGTTGCAGCTCCACCTGTTGCAGCTTCACCTCCACCTTCACCACCTGCTAATGATGCAGAGATGGGCGCTGAGGGTGATGACTTGTTTGATGAGGCTAATCTATTTTGAGGCACCAGGGCCTTTTTACTTTCATTTTCCTTTCTTTTATTTTTATTTCCCTGTATTTACTTTCATTTCCCTGTTCATACTTTTTTTCTTATTATATACAGTGGGACACTGCATGCCATAGGTTTGGGGGGGATTTAATATCTTTTTGAGCTTCATGCCTTGTTATTTTTGGTGATGTATATTGTTTCCCTCTCATTTCTTGGCTTTGGTACTGAAGTTAGAATAGTTCATTTTGTTGAAGTTTTAAATCTTATTTGTTAATAATTTTTGTTATGATAGTTTAGTCTTGTTTTGCTTTTCCAAATTTGTGGATCCGAGAGTGCTTTATTAGGATTAGTGGGTTGCTTGAAATTATGCATTAAATTGATGAGTGTGTTGTGAAGTAAGTTAAACTTGTGCATGCTAGAATTTTGATTTGACTATTTAATGATTGTGTGAATCACAGATATGCCTCATTGCTTGGGAAATCACATGTAAAAAAATTCAAATTTTGTGCTTACACTTTTTGCTATATTTGTGTATTTGTGTATTTCCCTGTCGTATGTGTGGTAGATCTTGGAATATAAATGAAATGCATGATTGGGAAAAATTTATAAAAGGCATGTGTATAGTCAATCTGCATCTTAAAAGCTTGTCTGATTCCCTTTCAAGGAGAAATCCTAAGTGATGTGTTTTCAAGGAAATGACTAGGGTAATTCTTTGGACTGATTGGCTCTTTCAAGCTAACCTTGACTGAATGAGTTCCCTAGTACCCCCTTTGAAGCCTAGTGTGAGTCTGTGCGGCCTAAATTTTCCTTCTTTAAACCTCATTTTTCCATCTTGTTACCCCTGCATATGAAAAATCATTTTACCCTTGATTATATCCCTTGTTGAATGCCTGATCAGGCATTTTTGTTTAGTTGAGCCAATTCAATTTTTGCATGGTAATAAAAAATCAGGATCTTTTTGGAACAAAATCTTGTTAAAAATCAAAATAAAAAAGTACAAAAAAAGAAATAAAAAAAGTGTAAATAAATAAAAAATAAAAAGTGTGAGCTGTACAAAAGACAACCTCTTTTGCAAAGAAAAAGAATGTGTACATAAAAAAAATTGGAACAAAGAGAGTTGATTTTTTATATTGGATCCTTTTGTACATCTTGCATGCTTGGCTTGATTAAATGGAAGTGTGTGATTATGTCTTTAATATTTGATTTTTAAATCCTTCCCCTTCCTTTTTAGCCATTACCCTTAGCCTCATATTACAAGTTTAAAAGACCCTTATGATCCTTGATCATGTGTTGCCTACATTAGTGGAGAAATGGATGAAAGACATTCTTATGAGAGTGCATGTGCATTTTGCAAATTCATCCAGCTTATTCTTCATGATTGGGAAAGGATCTTAAATACATGAATTTAGAAAAATATTCATGCATAAATCTTGCATTCAAGGGTAATCATGATTATTGGAATTTCTCTTGCATGTATGGACCTTGCTGTGAGGTTAAGATATGATTTCTGAGGGTATGAATGATGATTGGAAGATGGATATGCTTTAGTTTAATTTGCCTCAGGTTTTTTGATTTTTTGTATTGGAGTGTATCCCTTCTTCCCTTGCTTGGATTAGGTTACTCGAGGACTAGCAAATATTTAAGTTTGCGGGTGTGATAACTTTGGGAAATGAAGTTATTTCACATGAATTTGAATGTATATGAGCATGCTTTCCTTTAGTTTTCAAGGCCCAATGGTCCAATTCATACATGATCTTGATAATTTAAGCTTTGTATCTTAATTGTTTAAGAATTCAATTTTTGATGATTGTATTTAAGAAATTAAGATGGATTATGGCTTGATGAATTAAAGCATTATTTTTGAAGCAAATATTCAAGATTGAAAGACCTTGGAAGGGATAAGGAAGCAAAGAAGAGTTCAAATGAAGAAGGATACAAGAGAGAAGCAAGGGCAACCAACCCATGCCTAGGCGTGACCCTTGCAGCATTTCAGGAATTCCAAGCAAAGACCTCCACGCCTAGGCGTGGAAAAGTCATGCCTTGACGTGACACTCTCAGGTTTTCAGGATTTTTAGACAGAGACACCCAACCCTACGCGTGGAAAAGTCATGCCTAGGCGTGACCAGCACATGACAGCACGTGTTTCATAACCACGCCTAGGCGTGGGAAAAATCCTGCTCCACGAAATTATCTTTTAATATCTAATTTTTGGAATTGGAAGGGATCTTCTGTTTTTGACTAAGCACGAACTTCATAGAGAAAGGGAGAGGAGGAGAAAACCTTGGAAGATTAAGGTGATTCAAGTGAAGAATCAAGATCAAGGAGGAAGATCAAGCATTGGATTCTCACTATTCTTGTTCATTCTTTCCCTTTTCTCTCTTGATTTGTAATTTGATGGGTTTCATAACTCCATTAGTTTTCTCTTCTTTCATGATGTGTAACTAAACTCTAATCTAGGGGCTCTCTAGGATCTTGCTATGGATTTGAATATCTTGTAAATTTGTTAAGTTTCTATCAATAAAATTGGTTTTGTTCTTCCATATCTATGCTTAATGCTCGTTGTTGATTGGCCATCAATTGCATGATTTTAGTATTCCAATTAAACTAGAAATAGGGTGTTGTGAATATAGATATGATATAGTTGATGTATGTTCAATTACATTCTATTGGGTTGAGTGTATTAATTAGCTAATGGGATGGACACATACCCATTAGTCATGCATAGCAAGTATTTGATAATTGGTCTTAATGAGTGACTCTTATGTTAAATCACATGAACACATAGTGGTTTAACTAAGTTTCACATGGGTAATTGTCCTAGACATAGGCCTTTACCTATTACTTGTTTTTAGCTAGCAAAACTAACTCGTTGTTAGGTACTTGTGAATTTGCAAATATTCATTGAAGTAGTAAATGAATAGGGACCCTAAGCTTTAATCATTCTCATCTTTTTCTTGTGGAATTGGTGTTCGATACTTTCTCGCTTTGTTTCTTTTAATTTTTTATTTTAATTCTAAACTACTCTCATAATTCGATTGCTTGGATAAGAATTTGTAAAAATTAGTTAAGTTTCGCATTACTCTAATTGTCAATCCCTTGGGACACGATACTCTACTCTCATATATTACTTGTTGACCTGTGCACTTGCGGATTCACACAAACAAGAATATGAAGAACAAGAGAAAGGGGGATTCAATCAAAGATTGAAGATTCGGGTTTGAACCATCGTCGATCAATCAACCTTAATCATTGAAAAAAAAAAAGAAAATCACAATGGCACACAAGATACAACACAAACTGACTAAACATCATATTACATTATCAAGATTCAGGATGAACAGTATGGAAGAACTCAAAAATATAAAAAATAAAAACTTTTTTCAAATTGAAAGGCCAAGAAACATACCACAAGATCAATAACTGAGAACAATGAGATAAAAATGGTACAAATGGAGATTGAGCATTACCACTAAAGAAACCTATAAACTTGGAAATAATGGCATACTCAATTGCTCAAAAGATGTATAGAAACTAAAAATATCAAACAAAAAGTATAGAGAAGCAAAAAGTTTCAACCTTGTTGAATCCGGGTCGAGTTGCTAAGGGGGAGAAGGAGAAAAGGCCTTTGCGACACAAGGAGGAGGATGAGTATTCGGTTAGCAAGGAGAGAGAGATGAGAAGATTTCAGTAGAGAGAGAAATGAGAAAGTGATAAATGAGGTTAGTAGAAGGGAGAACACGTTTTAGATCTGGAAGTCTATTTTTAAATCTGTCGCAAATTTATTTTTTAAATGGCGGCAGTTTTTTGCGGCGGATTTTTTATTCGCAAATTTATTTTTCAAATTATTACAGATTATTTGTAGTGAATTTTTGCGTCACAAATTATTTTAAATTATTTTATTAATTTTTTAATTTTATTTATTATTTATTATTTTTTATTTTTTCTTCGATTTTTTATTATATTTATTAATTTTACAACAAATTTATTTTTTAAATTGCTTGCACATTATTTGTGACATGATTTTTGTGCCGCAAATTATTTTAAATTTTTTTTCTATTTTTTATTTTTCTCCCAAATTTTTAATTATATTTAGTAATTTTGCGGCGGATAGTTCCGCCACAAACATTTTTTTTCAAAAAAAATTAATTTCACGGTGGAAGTGTCGTAGAAAAAATTGGGGGGGGGGGGAGGGGAATCTGCCACAAATAGATATATCGCAAAATCTCTTTCAAATTGAGACGATTTTTTATTCACCACAAAATCCGCCGCAATTGATCCACCACAAAAAATCCATCGCAAAATAGCTCTTTTCTTATAGTGAATACCATTCTCTGACCGAGCTACCTCAAGACCATGGAAGTATTTCAACTTTCCTAAGTCTTTGGTTTGAAAGTGACTGAACAAATGTTTCTTCAATTGAGATATTCCCTCATAATCATTACCTGTAATAACTATATCATCCACATAGACTACAAGATAAATACATCTGCCAACTGAAGAATGTCAATAGAAAAATGAATGGTTTGCTTCGCTTCGAGTCATACCAAATTCTTGCACAATGGTACTAAACTTACTGAACCAAGCTCAATGAGACTATTTTAAACCATAAAGAGATCGTTTCAACTTGCAAACTAAGCTTGACTCCCCCGAGCAATAAACCCAGGTGGTTGCTCCATATATGTTTCTTCCTCAAGATCACCATGAAAGAAGGCATTTTTAATGTCTAGCTGATATAATGGTTAATGCCCAACAGTTGCCATGGCCAGAAAGATTCGAACTGAAGCCATCTTAGCTACCGGAGAGAATGTATCACTATAATCAAGACCGTATGTTTGAGTGTACTCCTTTGCAACTAGGCAAGCTTTAAGATGATCAATTTGACTATCGGAGTTAACCTTCACAGCAAATACCCATTGACAGCCAACAATTGTTTTCCCTGGAGGAAGAGGAAATAAGTCCCACGTGCCACTATGCTTAAGAGTAATCATCTCATCAATCATGGCCTACCTCCAACTTGGATGGGAAATGACTTCACTAAAGGTTTTAGGAAGTTGGACAGAGGACAAGGAAGACACAAAAGCATAATAGGATGATGAAAACTCAAGAAATTATAAATGGGATGAGGATTTTTAGGGGACTGAGTACCTTTTCAAAGAGCAATAAGAAGACTAACAAACTTAGGAGACTTAGAAAAGTCCGTGGTAGGGGAAGCCGGTGGAGTCGGACATGATGCACTAGGATGCTCGTCGATCTTTGTAGTAGCTGGAGTGGCCTCTCGTGGACGATGCTGATAAGTGAGGAAGGGTCACTGAGGTGGAGTTAAGTGAGCCTCTCCAGATTGGACCTGCAAAGGAGACAAAGGTGGGCTAAAAAATAGAACAGGTAAAACCTCAGAGATGATACTAGGATCAATGGAAGAATGGAAGTACAGTCTTTCTTAAAAAAGTGACATATGCAGAAGTATACCAATGGTGAGTGATAGGATAATAACAACGATATCCCTTTTGTACCTTGGAATAACCAAGAAAGACACATTTAATGGCACAAGGAGACAACTTATCTTGACTAGGAGAAATTTCATGAACAAAATAAGTGCAACCAAATACACAAGGAGGAACATGATATAGGGGACCTTTAGGGACTAATAACTCATGAGGGACTTGATTATTAGTAGTAGAAGAAGGCATACGATTGATTAAATAGCAAGCTATTAACATAGCATGTCCCCAAAAATGCAAAGGCATATTTGCTTGCAACAACAAAGTACAAGAATTTTCAACAAGATGCCAGTTTTTTCTTTCAGCCACCCCATTTTACTAGGATGTGTGGGGACATGTTGATTGATGCAAGATACCATGAGATGACATAAATGATGAGAAGTCATGAGAAAAATATTCTTTTGCATTGTCACTTCTCAAGATCTTAATTGATTTGCCAAATTGATTTTGAATTTTAGAATAGAAAGACTTGAATATAGAAAACAACTTTGAACGTTCTTTCATTAAGAATAACTAAGTACATCAAGAAAAGTCATCAATAAAGGTAACAAAATGCTTAAAACTGATAAAGTAGAGAAACAACTTGGACCCCATATATCAGAATGAATGATAACAAAAAAGGACTCTGTTTGACACTAAACCTGACTAGAAAAGGAAGTACGAATATACTTCCCAAGTTGACACAACTCACAATTCAAAGATTCTAATTTTGCAAGACTTGGAACCATTTGCTAAAGTTTTTGCAAACTGGGATGCCTGAGACGCTGATGAAGGAGCCTAGAAGACTCAGTAGCAGTGCACACCACGGGAGGCATTGTCTACAAATAGTAAAGTCCATGTGATTCATGTCCGATGCCATTCATCTTTCCCGTACCACGATTCTGTATGACAAAAGAATCAAAATTAAAGGTTATTGAATAGTTAAGGAATCTAAAGCTTTAGGTGAAGGAATTCTTAGAAGACGAAGTATGAGGTTTTCTATGGTAAGAACTTCTTGAGTAGTTATAATTTGGTCTCGAATATAGTCGAAATCAAAATACATAGCATGCAAAACCAATACCACATATAAGTTTTCCAATTTATTTAATAAGCAATGAAGATTATTGGCCTACAAAAACATTTTCAATTCTTCCACTGCAGCCCTTGCCTGAGCAACAAAAATAGTCATGCTATGATCTACTTGTTTGAGAGATGCCAATTTCTAAGCTGAGTCATAGAAGCACTGGATATCATTAGCAAACAAATTACGTGCCTTGTTCCAAAAAGTGAAACATGTCTTAAAAGTTTTGAAATTGACTAAAATAGTGTGTTCCATAAATTGCCATAGCAAAGCACACAACTGATAATCGAACCTCTCCCATTGGCTTCGATTTTCTGGGGGAATATCAAGTGTTGATTTCTCTAGGTGATCAGAAAGACCTTGTTCTAAAAACCAAAGTTCAACAGAGACTGACCAGGCTAAGTAATTCTTACCATTCAACTTCTTTGAGGTACGTGTAGGTGTGCCTGAGAATACATAAGTAATAGGAATGCCTTAAGATGAAGTTTTGATAGCAAGAGGGAGGTCATCAAGTTTAGAATCAGATGTAGAAGACATTAAGTGGTCGTGAAGAGACAGAATAGCACCAAAAGACTGGATTTTGAGTTACGTAACGGTGAAGAAACAGGATAGTACTGAAAATTGGGTTTTGAGCCAGCTTTAGTGACCGGGACGTGACTGGCAGTGTGACGAATAGCATGAGGAGGCTCAGTCGACCGGAACAAGACCGGCGGTTCGACGAACAAAGGTTTGGAGAGTGGCGCGTGAACTGCATGCACTTTGGTGATGAGCGCACGTGGCAGCGCGTGGCTGGGACTTCCGATGATGGCGCTTTTTTGGGCTGGTTAGTCGGTGGTTTTTGGCCGGGGATGTTCCACTAGTTGGTCAGTTAGAGATGGTTCGTCGGAAGCCCTAGCCTTGATGGCGGCTAGGGTGACGGACTGCTATTAGGGTTCAGGTCCAGAACATTAGCTCTGGTACTATCTTAAGGTGAACAAACTATTTACTGAATTGCTTAAGGAAAATAGCCTCGACGCCACTAGTTTTATACAAGATTTACAATCACTAATATTAAGAAACTATGTAAATAAGAAAACTAAATAATAGGACAAATATACAAATCAAATCACAAAATATACAGTTCCAAAACAAATGATATTCTCCCTGATATTTTTCCTAAATAGGAGATACTCTCCAACAATATCAAAGGCTCACAATTTGTGAGCATCAATGCTCCCCCCAAAATTGTGAGCATGTTAGACGAGCCCTTTTATACATGTCAGCTTAATACCCAAGTTAATTTTATTGTAACTGGCCCCAAAAATTGACTAAAATAAACTACATGTTATAAATAAGCTTAGTTAAAATTTAAGTGAATGACGTAACTTAATTTTTTTTTCTGGTTATCGTAACTCAAATAAATGTGTAAAATAGCATCCCCTATAATTCTCATTAGTATTATATTTTAGTTATGGTATTCCAAGCAAGTTAGAGATAGAACAAGCAAGGACTCGTTGCATTGACTGCAAAAAGCCTTAAAATGAATAATCAAAAGCTAGGATCACTTGGTTCCAGATCAGGTGAAGTTTTTTGTATATATCACCCTGCAATCTTGGGAGGAGTTACACAATAACTTGGATTTTCAGTTGCAGCTCACTCTCCATGAGGTTACGGCACTGAGGACTGATGAATGGCATCGTCCAAGATATTTTTGGTTGAACTGCACTCGCAAAGCCCGCCCCAAAAAACAAACAATGAATGTTCAAGTGTTGTACCGAAACCAGCATAGAAAATATTAGCGAATAAAGAAGTTGGAAAAATCATAACAAACTGAGATATCTGCTTCTACTGTGTTGTCACCTTAATTAGTTATCCTACGTCTGCTAATAATTTAGTTATATTCCCTCCTTATTCGGTCACTATCACACACGCAAGAAAGCTTAAAAAAAAGTAGGTAAAGAGGGCACGCATGGTTAAGTTAGTGAACTAAACCAGTTAATGTGTTTTTTTTGCCCAATTATAAAAGCTTTAATCTATAATCCCACCAACCTTACCAGTCACCCATGTGTTTGGTGTGATTTTTGTCAATATACAAATTCGATTCTAAATTTTGATTTAGAGAAGTAAATCTCTTTCTCAAAGAATTCTCTAATACTTATTGGTTTTGTTTTTAATAAGAATGTCAAGAAGATTTTCGTATAAATCACAAAGACGCGAAGATCAAAATTGAAGTGTAACAATATTGCGGCAATAAACTTAGTAAAAGTAAAGAAAGCAAATAGAAACAATAAAGAAGCCATGAAAATAACTTGTTCGAAAGATAAAATTACAGTAAGATAAAATAGTTTAAAGAAAGTAGTTAAATTGCAGGAAATGTTAAATGCAGAAAAAAAAGAGGACAGTAAAATAAACTTGACAGAAATGATAAATTGCTAAATCATAAATGAAGGCAATTAAAGAAAAGCATGTAAAATACAAAAAAATAAATAAATGTGCAAGGAATTAAATTGACAGAACAATAAACTTGCAAAAGAATAAACAAAACAAGTAAAAATAATAATTAAAAGAAATTAAATGATCTCGAGAAGACCACTCGATTATGGGTCGAAAAGAAGTTGCAAGAAAGTAAACAATTAGAAATAAAAATGAACATAAATTAAACTTGCATTTGAATGGTAAAGTTTACAAGACAAAAAGTAAGATGGAAACATATTTAACTAACTTCTGTTTGCTCGAAAGCATCAAGGTAACTGAGAGCGTGTTTAAAAGTGTGTAAGTACATGAATTCTAACCCCAAAATGTTTTCATCTTATTGATATTTATAAAAAACCTAAGTAACTATTCCCTTTTACAATTAAGTCAGAAATCAATTATGAGGGCTGAAACAAACTGGAGCTGCAATTTGGGTTGGCCAGTGTTGAGCCGCTTATGTTAGGACTAGACCAGGGAGACCGGTTCACAACAATACTATATAAAAAATGTTCATACTACTTAAAAGAAGAATAATGTTAATAATTTTAGAAACTATTGCTTTATTAGAGGAATATTTTAAAATTGAATTTGATAAGGTCTTATCTAAAATTAATGTGCCAAGAAAGATTAAATGAATTAATTGTATTATTGTTGGTGCGGTTCAGGCAGATGAAGTCAAGAAGAAAGACATGATGATAGGAATTTTTTTTTTTTAATTTTTCGTTAACCATAGTTAGTATTTAAAAAAAATTAATTTAAAGAGAAGTGACATAGAGCAATATATATATATATATATATATATGGCTTCTAGACTCCATTGCATCTAAAAATTTCTTACATAGAGAAATTAGTTAACCTCTAGATGTGTGTATGTCTTTTTTTTTTTTTTAAGGTAAAAGATTGTAACTTAGAACTTTGGTACATGAAATTTTTTCAAATTCTTTCGAAAGTCTATCAAGAAAAATTGGTTTTACTAGGTTTGATATGAGATAATAGTTAAATAAATTGTATGGATTCTAAATTCTTGTTGGATTCAAACTTTCATGAGAGAGAGGGAATTAATTTGCCTTCTTAACAGTGTGATTTAATCGTAATTGCTTTTCTAACCACTAGGAATTATTATCACAATCATTTTCACCTTTTCTAGATATCTTATATATTTATTGTAAGATTTTATAGAAAAATTTCAAAATAATTAAAACTTATTAGGGGACAAACCATAAGAGAAAATAATTATTGAAGGACATCTTAGAGCTTGTTTGGGAAATATTAATTCTTTCCTATTCAGAGTGTGTTTGGAAAAGTTAGAAAAAATAAATTATGCTGATAATTAATTATTGTTATAATCGATTATAATCGATTCATTTTTATGTTTGGATGCATTAACTGTAAAGTGATTTTAAGTTAATATGATTCGTTTATAAAAAAGAATTATTTTTATGCATTAAATTACTAAAATAGGTATATAATGATTAAAAAAATTATTTGATTGAGGACAAAATAGTATTTACATATCAAAAGTGTAAAGAATAATTTATAAGCTAAAATCATAAGTTTCAATTTTTAGCTTATGAAAATTAGTTTTAAAAGCTTTTATTTTGCATTGAATTTCATATAAAAACTTTTTTAAAAAATAATATTTTTACCCAAACATAATAATTATTTCACAAAATAGCTTAATCCTCCAAAAATAGCTGAGAGCTTGTTTGGGAAAGATTAATTCTTTCTCATTCAGCTATTTTTGGAGGATTAAGCTGTTTTGTGAAATAACTATTATGATTTGGTAAAAAGATTATTTTTTAAAAAAGTTTTTACACAAAATTCAATGCAAAATAAAAACTTTTTAAAGCTAATTTTCATAAGCTGAAGATTGAAGCTTATGATTTTAGCTTATAGATTATTCCTTACACTTTGATATGTAAATATTATTTTGTCCTCAATCAAATAATTTTTTTAATCATTCTATATCTATTTTAGTAATTTAATGCATAAAAGTAATTCTTTTTTATATCATCCAAACGAATCATATTAGCTTAAAATTGCTTTACAGCTAATGTATCTAAACATAAAAATAAATCGATTATAATCGATTATAACAATAATCGATTATCAGCATAATCTATTTTTTCTAATTTTCTCAAACACACTCTTAATTGCAATAGTATTTGAGGAATTAGTCTCAAAATAATATCTATGGCATATCTAGTCAAAGAAAAAAAAATGCTTAGAACTTGTTTGGAAAAGATTAATTATTTCCCATTCAGCTGTTTTTAGAGGATTAACCTGTTTTGTGAAATAATTATTATGTTTGGATAAAAAGATTATTTTTAAAAAAAGCCTTTACATGAAATTTAATGCAAAATAAAAGTCTTTTAAAACTAATTTTCATAAGCTGAAAATTAAAACTTATGATTTTAGCTTATAGATTATTCCTTACACTTTGATATGTAAATATTATTTTGTCCTTAATCAAATAATTTTTTTAATTATTCTATACCTATTTTAGTAATTTAATGCATAAAAGCGATTCTTTTTTATATCATTCAAACGAATCATATTAGCTTAAAATCGCTTTACAGCTAATTCATCTAAACATAAAAATGAATCGATTACAATCGATTATAACAATAATCGATTATAACAATAATTGATTATCAGCATAATATATTTTTTTCGACTTTTCTAAACACACTCTTATTGGGGGATATTATATGATTCCCATTAACAAATCAAACATGAAAGTCCTCTTATTTATCAACTCAAAATAATAAAAAAGAAAGTCCTCTTATTTATTATGTCCAATTTGAGTTGAAGTGCGGGTTTGAGATAATTGTGAAAACTTAATTATTTCAATAATCAATTATTATATAAAAGTTTTTTGTTATAATCAATTATAAGAAAAAAATTTCTATTTGGATATGTTAGTGAAAAGTAATTTTAAGCTAATATATTCTGTTTGGATGATATAAAAAAGAATTATTTTTATGTATTAAATTACTAAAATAGGTATAGAATGATTAAAAAGATTATTTAATTGCTTAAAAAAGTTATTTAATTGAGAATAAAAGATATTTACATTTCACTGTTGAGAATAATTTCAACAACTTTTTCTAAAGCAACTCAAATTTTTCCTTGATGTCCAACAACTTTTTTCTCCTCATAAAAATTGTTACTTTTTTCATTCATGGTTGCCAAACACATTTCCATAGTGGCCAACAACTTTTTTGGTTGAAAAAAAAGCTGTTGAATGGTTCAGATAATCTGAACCAAACACAAGCTAAGTTTCTTTAAACTTAGTACCCAAAGAAAAATGGGTCTTTTGAACCCGTCTGTTCACCAAAAAGAAAATGTACCCGATAAAAAATAAACACCAATTTATAATTTGTTTTGGGTAGAAACAAGGGCCAAAGCCCAAATTGAGGAAAGAAATAGAAGGACAGTAGTAAGGGCGCAAGCAAACTTTATAAGCCCAAATTTGATTTGAGCTACAGGGCACGCAAAAATGAACCTAAATGGGCATGGCTCATAATAGAATCAATGATTTCCTTGGCTGGTTGATTTTATGTACTTGATCAAATAGTCCAGGTTGGTATAAGAGGACTCACCTTCATTAACACTCTTCTTGTCCAACACAGCCATTGCCTCCATGAATTTCACAAACTTCTCTTTCCTCTCCACCACCATAAGATCACTGACCATTTTCACCACAATATTCCTGTCGCACACATCCTTTATGTCCAACCCAACCTTCCAAACCTCACTCACGAACTTGCTGTTAATTTGCTGGTCCGCAAAGTAAGGCCAACAAATCATGGGCACCCCAGCCACCACACTCTCCAATGTTGAGTTCCACCCACTGTGGGTCAAGAACCC
This sequence comes from Ormosia semicastrata, assembly GCA_029884595.1. Taxonomy (NCBI): domain Eukaryota; kingdom Viridiplantae; phylum Streptophyta; class Magnoliopsida; order Fabales; family Fabaceae; genus Ormosia; species Ormosia semicastrata. The sequence goes on along the minus strand of JAQQTO010000035.1, from coordinate 4,579,771 downwards.
ACTTCCTCTTGCGGGGCCCACCCCACCATGAACCCCATCTCCTTGGTCCCTTTCACCAGCTCAGTCGATACCCCATGGTCATCGTCTTTTCCAGCCACCATGTCAGGCCTTATAACCCACAGGAACCGCTTCTTGCTGTTCACCAAACCATGCCAAATCTCCATTAGCTCCTCCCTTTTCATCACAGTTATGCTGCTAAAACTCACGTATATCATAGATTTCAATGGTTGAGAGTAAAACCAAGCCAAACAGGTTCTATCCACTTCCCAGAAACTATTGTTGGTGGATGAAGGTGGTGATTTTGATGATGGTGTTTCAAAATATGCTAATTTTCTGAAGTTCAAGAGTGCGTGGAGAGGGCCAAGGGTGTAGACTTTGGGAAAGTGGAGGTGTATCTGGGACAAGATATGGCCTTCTAGATCCTTGAATGTGTTCAGTATGACGGCTCGGGCTCGAAGCTATTGTTAGGTCTCAAAAATAACAAACTCTAGAGGAATCTGATCCGTGCCTCTTCCTCGACAGAAACCTAGGAGGTCTCGACAACGAAGGAGGTTTTCCATGCCTGGGATACTATTTATGATCCAATCATATCTTCATCACCTTCACTCGATTTGAATTCAATCACCACAAGTTTTACATATAAATTTTCATAAAATTGCATGTCAATTTTACTATACGTACATTTAGTAATAGTATAGAATAGATAACTTAATATCTTAGGCCATGTATTTGGATAAAATAATTAATATTTTGGGTTTTAGTTTGTTATGTTGTCATGTTCAGAAATTGATGTGAAAAGTACAAATTAAAATGATTAATGGGAAGTTCATTACATTCGAAGAGCTTAGAAACACAGAAATAAGCCTAGACGCAACAAGAATTGACGGTGCAAAAATGAATGAATGGAATCCCAAGCTCATCTGCTATATCGGTGGTGAAGCCTCCTAAGTATCCTTAAACTATGATGCAAGTGACCCTGGGCTTTCCGGGGCTTTCGGAGACCAGAATGTCTCTGGAGAGAGGTTTGGAGTGCGACTTTAGCCACTGTGAGAATTCCCACAGCTGGTTTTTAGGACTAGCATGGTTGGTAGGGAGGCCATCTGGGATGGCCTTGAATTGGAGCGTAGGATAGCATGTTAAGCAAGCTTGGATATGGCCTAAACTCAAGAGGCAAAGATGGATGTGGTGGGTGTTAAGGAAGGTGACATGGAGATTGAAAAGTGCAAGAAGCTCAACGACCTTGAGCATGCTGTTTACATGGCCCTGTGTTGCACAGGGGAAGATAAGCACATGGGCACCATCAACAACATCTTCTTGTACTAATTCTTCTTCTGCTTTCATCTTCAATTACTTTGTTTCCTCTTTCAATTATGGTGTGATATAGGTGATATAGGGTGTACCTCCTACTATTGCTACACATGATTGTTGAGAAACAGAGGATCGAAGGAAATAAATTTGCCTTTTTGGTGTATTTAGGAGTGAGGATATTCTTATTAAGAAAACAATTATTATTGTATGATAATTTTAAAAAATAAGAAATATTTATGTAAATCTTGTATATAAGATTATATTAATTAATATTTGAATAATTATATAAATTATTGTGTTACATAAATATTTTGTATAAAAAATAATAACGTGTTAATTATTAATTAATTTATTTGGTATAACTTCACTAGGGATGGAAACAGTCCAGGCCAGGCCAGACTTTGGCTTAAACAGGCCTGACCTGTATCCCAATTATACGGCCTGAGCCTGGCCTATGAGCCTGTAATAGGCCAATTTTTAAGGCCTGACCTAACCTTTTTAAAAGTCTAGTCTGATTTGAAAGCCTATTTAAAGGCCTACCTTGCAATGAAGCATTTAAATAGGCTAACAAACATACTTTTAAATAGGCCAATAGACATTTACATAGAGGCTAACAGGCATACCTTTAAATAGATCAACATGCCTTACATAGACTAACACCTACCTTTAAATAAGTCAGTATGCCTTTACATAGGCTAACAGGTCTAAGCCTTGAAATAAGTCAACGGGCCTACTCAAAGTCAATAGGTCTTTGTTATAATTTAACATTCACCTTCTAATTTTATAGATGCTCACCACTTTTTTACTCTAGTCTTTGGTCGATGTGGGACTTGGAGATATATTAAGTTGCTCATTTTCTTACTCTAGTCTTTCAAGTCTCACATCGACCAAAGATCAGAGCAAGAAAATAGTGAGCATTTATAAAAGTAGGAGTGAATGTTAACTTATTATTTTCATTCTAATAAATATATTACATTAAATATATTAATAAATATGTTATTTCTATTCTAACTTACTAACTTAAGTTTTAGTTACTTGACTTTTATTAAAATTTAATTAAAATATATATTAATATATTATAATAAATTAAAAATTATAATTATAATTTATAATAATTATAATAATATATATTATATTATATATAATTAAATAGGTCGTAGAACTTGTCAAGCTTAAAAGGCCTATTAGATGGCCCGAGATCGACCTTTTAGTTAAACAGGCTTTTAAAAAAGCCTTGGCCTAGCTTGTTTAATAAACAGGCTAGACCAAGTCATGCCTCAGCATGCCAGCCATAGGCCCCTAACGGGCAGTCGAGCCTATTTCCACCCCTAAACTTCACACATAACTTGACCAATAATAAACGTAAGAAATATGTGTTATTCCTTTTAGAAAAATTATACCATATTTTTGAAATAATAATAACAATATTTATTATTGATTTTAAATATTTTTATATTAATTTTAAAAAATAAAATCAATAATTAAGATCTTTTAAAATATATATTTATTGCAACTCCTCTTAATTTTGTGAGCCATTATTTTCTTTCAATAATTTTTTCTTAATCTAGGAGCAGGAATCTCACGGGTCAACCCTCGAAACTAGAAAACTTGTTGTAAGTGGATAGTAATTGGCGCAGGAATCTCCCAAGTTAATCCTCGAAACCAGAAAACTCGTTGTAAGTGGACTGTAATTGCCAAAGAATCCAACCAAATGATGTTGTCTCAAAAACTAGCATATGGTGTGCTTTAATGCTTAGATGTTTAATGGTGTGGACAAAAAGGCATTTTTAGATGTGAGTTAATTCTTGTATCAACTTACAATTAGAGTCGTCAAAATGCGTCAAGCTCAATAAAATAGGTGGGTTAGGTTAACAAAAGTAAACATAAAATTTAAAATAACCTGAATTAGCCCAACCCTAATGGGCCAGCCTGCAAGAGGTCAGGCCAGCCTGCTTTGATAACACTGCATAGGATCAGGTTGGACTAATAAAATGTCGGTTTGAAACTCACATACCTCAATCTGACCTAATTCAAAAATGACTTGGCTTGAGTTGGCGAGCCGGGCTGGCCTATTTTGACAACTATACTTAAAATTTCTTTATGCATTGGAGTTTGAAGGGAAACTATTTTTTTATTATAATTTATATGGATAATTTTAAGATAATTTAAATAAATAATAAATATTTTTAAAATAAGTGATGATTTAATTATTTATATAATGATTTTTTATTACATATAGTGAGTTAAAATTTGAATTCACTATATAAGTAATAAAGATCACTATTTATCGTCTTATTAATCACCACATGATTATCTTTGTGCAAAATATGGTGAATTATAATTTCTCCTTATTATGTATAATAGAATAAGATCACAACTTATCTTATAAGCGTTCATCACTTATCTGAAATTGAGCATCATACATTTTGGACGGTGAAGAGGTGCAACCTGGACCTAGACCAAGCGGGCATGGAGAGGAAGCTACAGTTGCAAAAATTGGAGGAGATCCGCTTGGAGGCATATGAGACTTCCAACCTTTATAAATATAAGACTAAAGTCTTTCATGATAAGATGATTATGAGAAAAAACATTTGAGATTGGTCAAAAAGTACTTTTATATAATTCTCTTCTTAAATTGATGCCCGAGAAATTGAGATCTAGGTGGGAAGGTTCTTTTGTTGTTACTAATGTTTTTCCTTATGGTGTAGTTAAGCTTCAAGATGTGACTACAAAGAGGACCTTCAAGGCTAATGAGCATAGATTCAAGCACTTTTATGATAGTGTCCAAGCGCATACCATGGAGGAGGTGGCCTTGCTTGATGCTACTTATCCAACATGAAAGAGAGAGTTTCCTTTCCTGACTTGTTTATTTTTGGTTTTATTTGTTTTTTTTTTAAATTTAGTTTTCTATTTTTCTGTCTATTTATTCTTTTGTCTGCTATTTTCTATTTTCTATTTTTTGTTTCTCGCTTGTCTGTTTTTATTTCTATTTTTATTTTTATTTTCTGTTTTATGTTTTAATTTCTGTGCTATTTCTATTTTTCTATCAATTATGTTTTTAATATATATATATATATTATATATATATATATTTGTGCTTCTTATTTTTAGTTTTTAATGCTTTTCAATGGCTCTTGAGATGTGTGGAAGTTGTGAGTTTTGACAAATTGAGGATTAGAGGTTCATGACATAAGTGAATGAATTGTCTTTCATCTTAAATTTGACTTGTATCATTTTCTTCCTTCTTGTGTGATTTTCACTCATCGATTTTGATCACTCTAGAACTTGCTTTGATTCTTTTTTAGGCTAAATTTTTACATGCATGCATGAACATGATTGAGACATTCTTTCCATGCCTTAGCTACTTTAGCCAAATAGACAACCTTACATATTTTCCCTTGATTAACCCCCTTAAACTTATTTTCCTATTCTTTGTTGTTCTTAGCTCATTACATACCTTTAGTGAAAAACCATGTTGTCCATTTACCTTATGGAATAGGAGAGCATTGGCATTATCCTTGGATGAGCTCATGAACAAGTGTGGGGGAATCTTAAATTGTTATTGTTATTTGGTCTTACTTAAGGACAAACAATGTTTAAGTGTGGGGGGGGGGTGTGCGAAAATATTGTACTAAATTGTTATGCAAAAAAAAAATTGCAATACTTCTTAAAAAAAGGAAGAGGAAATATATATGAAGAGAATAATTTGCTTCACATGGAATCACATTAAACTTTCATGCTTATTCTTAAAATTCATCTCCAATGTTCTTTTATTATCTTTGGTTTTTAGCTTGTCATATCCTCATCATTCTCATCCCTTACCTTGGTCCCATTATAACATTGAATAAAGCCCTTTTGATTTGTGTATGCATGTGTATAGAATAGTGGAGAAGTAGAAGATAAGCAAGCTTATGGTAGTATAAATTTTTATGAGTTGAGTTGAGTGAAACACTTACCTTCTAGACATTTCTAATACTAAACACTTGAGGAAGTAAGAGTACATCTTGTGAGAATCTATCATGCTTGATTTATGCTTTTCAATTGAAACTACCTTACTTATTGGTTTGAGATGTAAAGAAATGTCACTTCACAAATATTTTGATTCTTAAACTTCTTGGTTGCTATCCTTGCTTGTAAACTTTTACATTCTTGAAGATCATTGGAAAGTGAATCTCTTTGAGTTTTTGTGTTCCTTGTCCCTTAGTTTGAATCTTTAGCTTTCCTGGGATGTGCAAAAGTTAAATGTAAGAAAATTTGATAATCATAGATTTCATAGATTAATAAACCCACATTTTTAGTCTTTTACACTCTCCATGTACTTAATTGATTGAGCTTGACTATGTTTTATAAGTTTGGGATCAAATTGGGCTTAATTGATCTTTCCAGCATTATTAGGATTTTACACTGTTTCTGTATTTCGGCCATATATTGAATTCTAGATATCTAAAAATTATGTATCTTGTCTTGTAGGAAAGATAAGAGAGAGCTATACAACTTTCATAAGAGTCTCAGAGCTTAATCGGATATCTAGTGGACCAAATTGGGCTTGGAAGTTAGAGCAGGGTGTTGTTGCTAGAACCCGAGCGGCGTACACTAATTGGTCCATAACTTGGGTTTTAGGTGTGATATAGACCTGAAATAGTGGTAATTGAAAGCTAAGACATAGATAGTAAATTCTTATATACCACTTATCTAAACTATGATGTTTTGATGGTATTCTACCCCTGTAAAGTTAGCTGATGAGTTTAGAGACCCATTGAGAGTGATTTGGGTATAACTCTCTCATCTTAAGCCCAAATCAAGTGATTTTGGTGGCTAAGTAAAGCTAAGAGGTAGATGAATAACTTTAACCTAGGGCCAAATTAAGATTCTTGATTTTTAAGTTAATTATTTTTGTATAAATAAGGAACCTGAGATCGATAGTAGCTCTAAGCCGTATTACTTGATTCTTCTTCCTATAATTTTTTCCTTTCTTTTACAAATCGTGTGTTGCATCCATGGAGAGCTAGCAATTCGAGATCAATCCAAGGATCTTGAGAAAATTTTTGTTTGGCTTTGAGATTCTGTACCTAATTTCAATTTTGAATTGAATTAATTATCTTCTTCTTCTCTTGATTTGATTTTGAATTGCATGATTAGATATTTCTATTGTGTGTGATGTGATCTGATTGGATCCTTAATCCTAATTAAGATTTACGATTAAATGATGATTGATTATTTGGGATTTAGTCACATGAATTGAAGATGGTTAGGTTGTCAGATTTGTTAATCTGGGTTAATTAAATTCTGGTTGTTAAACTAGCATAAGTTGCATGATTCTAGCGATCACAGGTTTATGAATCATTTATTAGTTAAATTCTAGGTGATTATCTAGTGTTCAATTCTATGTGTTTGATGAAAATATTTTGGTCAATCATAGATTAACCAGTTAATTCAATCTAGATGCATATTTAGTGATCGAGGATAAGCCAACTAGGTTTCTGACGGTTTCTTGGATTGTTTGCTTTACAATTTGATTTTTCTTACATTTAATTATTACATTTACATTTTGCATATACAATCCCCCCTGTTTGAGCTTGATTTGGTTTGATTGGTACATTGATCCTCAAGAGACGACTCAATTCGTTGCCTTGTACTACAAGTTATCAGTAGAACTAGAATTTTGTTATTTGGTTGAGCTCGACACTCGAATCACCCCCTCTTGGGTGATGGTTGTCATGGCTAATAAGGGAGAGCATTTGAACCTTCTCAAATAAGAAGCTCTAACCTTTATCATCTAACAAGCAAAAATGATAATTTTCATAACACATGAAAGTTGTTTTAAATTTTCAAATAGTTTGTTATCGTCAACAAGGGGGAGAATATAAGCTCCAAAGCCCTTTAAATGAGTTCTTTGTCTTGAGTTTTGATAATTGACAAACCATTTTGAAAATATGTCATTATTGCTCCTACACTCTTAAAGTGCAATAACTTAGTTTTTTGAGTTTTTATTAAGCTTTTAAGTGTAGACTTATGCTCTACATATGAGAAGATCAAATAGATGGCTAGTTAATCATCAAATATGATAAGAAGAGTCATAGAAGACTTGAGAAGAGTCGAAGCAAACATGAGAAGAGTGATCAAGACCTCAATATTTAAGATCACAAGTTGAGGAAGGTTTATTCAAACCATATGGTCTGAAGAACTCATAAGAACATATCTAAGGTGTGAAAAATACTATAAGAACATGTTTTTCTTATGAGGAACAACAAGATCAAATCATCATTGCATGAGAAAATCAACTAGACCAGAGAAGAACCAAGATTTGAGTTTATTCAAAGTACTATATAAGCAAGGTCATCTTAAGCTACAAGTTGGAAGAACTCACAAGAGCAAAATCAATTCATAAAGAACTCTGCGAGAGCAAATTTTCTCATGGTAAACAACATGCAAAAATCAAATGCACATGAGAAAATAAGTTAAGAAGAGTTTAAGTGAGTAAAGTAGAGTTGAAGTTGTACAGAACAGAAGATGAGTAGAGTCGCAAGGATCCTACTCAAGATTAGTTCAGGGCAAATTTCAGAAAGGACAAAATAACAGCTAGTAACTACTAGTTTATGTCCAATGTGCATCAGAAGCACTAGAATCATAATGGCTAGTCTTCTAAGCCTATAAAAGGTTCCAAACCTGTAAAATCAGAGGTTGGAAGAGCTAAGATTCATCTAATAGTGGTAATCATGAACTGTACCCTGCTCAACTCTCCTTCTTGCTACCTACCATTGCTATCTTAGCAAATATCTTATTGTCAATGTCTCTATTGCTTTGTATGTAATATCATCTTCAACATGTTAGACTTGTAAATAGTTACAGAGGTAGCTTAACACTTACTTAACATGCTTGTTTAATTTTGTAATAATCTGAGTTAGTTTAGGCACTTTGCTACAGCCCGAAAGGTGAAAAATAGCTTAAAATGACCCAGATATTAGCATAAATGGCTTAGATAATAAAAATAAATGTGAATAATTTATTTCTGAGTCACAAATGTGTATTCTGTGGTGTGGTTAAAGTTTGAGAATAATCGGATTCAGTTTGGTATTTTTAGGCATACTAGTTGTGTGTTTTAATGCCGGAATGATTAGTCACAAATATGAAAAAATATGATACTGGTAAAACGAATTTTTTTAATGAATCTTAGTATTTATATTAAAGATGTTGGAACTTGAAAAACTTAATTTAGCTAAATCTAAGTGTTTTTAACAGATTAGGAAGTACTAATGTTATAACTTAAGGCTTATAACTAACCACAATTTCAGCCTTTAAATTGGACTTTTATTGGTGACCTTGTTTCATCATTTCTCGCTTTTCTTTCTTCTCTTCACGGCTGAAGCAAAAATAGCAGCAAGGGTGGAGGTTTTGAGTGGTGAAAAGAGAAACAAGAGTTATAAGAAGAAGGGAAAATCCAAGGTTGAAGATTGGGGTTCAATCTGTAGTAGCTTAATAGCATGAGATAGGGGTTCTTGAGCTCAAAGTCTCACTTTTTTTTCTCATTTTTCATGTGCAGGCTTGATGAGATTTGATATGTCAATATGACATTTAGTGGTGTTTTGAGTGATTTTCTTGTTTGGATAAGTCTTATGTTTTATTTATGACTTGTTCATGCTAAGAGTTTAGATTAGAAATTGAAAACTCTCCATTAGGACCACTAAAGCTCAAAGTGAGGATTTTAGGGGTTTGGATGAGTGATTTGATTTAAGGATCCATTTTTGATGAAATCAGTTGGTGTTTTATGTTTTCTATAGGTTAGTGAACTTGTAAGGAACTTAAAATCACCTAGAAACTAATTTGAAGTGATTAAATTTTGTTAATTGCACCAATGGAATAGTGCACAACCTGTAAAATTATGCAAAACTTGCTACTAGGTGCTCAGCGCTTAAGCATGCGAGCCTTACGCGCTCAAGCACCCGTCGTCAAGAAGAACACGCTGATAGTACTAGCGCGCTCAAGCACCCACGTTTTACGCGCTCAAGTGCTCAACGACTATATAGAATGTGCTTGGAAACCAGTCGTGAGTTCAAACGTCTAGAGCTTAATGCTCAAGCGCTGAGACAAGGCAGGTGCTGTTTTAAGCATTGTGATGCTAATTTAATTCTTTACTTGTTAGAATCATTTGTGCAAGTCTTTCAAGGTGTAATGAGACACTTTTGGGGATATTTCTTAGAGAGAATTGTCAACTTACATATATGAAAAGTTTAGGAATTTTAAATGTCCGAAGTGTGGGAGATACTTTAGGACAGAGTTGGAGGACTCTAGACACACAAAGTGTGGTGGTGTGTCAAGGGTGGTGTGTTAGGACACCTTAGGATTCCATAGTATGATGGTATGCCTATCTATATGCAAAGATTACTCATTTAGAGTTAAAGTTGAGTTTGAGATGCGTAATTAAAGCATATTTCCTTGATTGTCTAGGTTAAGCTTCTTGAATGGTTAGAGACATTAAATTGGTTCCTTTATATGTTAAAGTTAAGCTAAGAGTATATGTTTTCTAGCTATACCCTTTTCACTAGGTTAGGGTAAATCTTATGATGGGAGTTGGTAAATCCTTGGACATCCAAGTGTTATGGAATGCTATAAAGTAGTATCTAGAACTTTGAACAATTTGAGGTTACCTTGAAATCACTTATGGAGTGATGGTGTGAGGTACTAGATATGAAGATACTAGTGACATGAGTTCTACTACTTATGAGTTAAGTTAAAGTAAAGTCATGAGTTACGAGTCTTTGCTTTTCACTTGGTTGTTGTAAACCTTGTGATAAGTGCGTATGCTTTGATAATAAACCTACTTATTTGGTTTTCAAACTTGGTATTTACTATTTCCTATGTGTTGTAACCTTATATGGTGTACACAACCATTTGGTTGGAGAACAAGGTGTAAATCTAGATTCTCGTAGCTTGTAATGCTATTATGATCAAGGTTACCAGTATGGGGGTGGTAATAGTATTCTTACATTGGTGAGAGGAAAGTACTTACCTATTACCAAGTATGGTAAAGGCTTTTAGGCCTAACCTGCTCAGTATATACAAGGGAACAAAGGTTCCTGGGAAATAAGTAGCTTGTGTTTTCAAACTTTAAAACCTATATAAATATTGCATAAATCATATTATTAGGATCTTATGTGAGCATAACCATATATCATATCATAGAGCATTGCATTATTGACAATTGTATGAGCAGTTGTCTCACTTAATTGCTTGATCAGTTGATTTTTTGGTTGCTTGTTCGATAATATCTTAGAATTATATGTGCGATTCTTTGATATTATTGATTTTCGAACATTCTTTTACATAGAGTGTTTTAATGTGTTCACTTGATTTATTTGTTATAAATGATTAACTGCTGGTATTGGTTGTTTATACTGAGAAATTGTGATTTCTCATCCCGTGTGTTGCCATGTAAATCCAGGTACGAACAAAGAGAAGCAGAAGAAGTAGAAGATCTAGTGTACATTATTTTGTTTCTTGTATTAAATAATGTAGATAAGCGGTGATAACTCAAAGTAACATAATGTGGATAAACAGTGATAACTCAAAGTAACATAATGAGGAGAGAGGTTACAAATAGACTGTATACCTTTTCAAGGAGTAATGAGAATGTCAAGTTAAGGAGGCAAAGGCTCTAGAGGTGGGTAAGGTCGGCGACAGTAGACCTACAAGAGACAAATAGTAGGTGCATTATCCTCGACAAAAGGGTTTAAGGTATATCTGACCCAACAAGAAGAGGAAGAACATGTTAGACCTCATATATGGGCTTAGGAATTGAGGTAGAAGACTTGAAGAAGGGGACAAACTCAAAAAATGTAACATCAGCTAAGACTAGGTAACATTAGAAAGTAGGTGAGAAATAACAATAACCCATTCGAGATTGAGTGTAACCAAGGAAAAAAACACTTAATGGATTAAGCCAAAAGTTTGTCAAGACTAAGAATGATATTATAGACAAAATAAGTCGACCCAAATACTTGAGGTGTAAAGGATTGCACAAGTTGATGAAGAAACAATATAGAGTAAGAATTCGGTTAACATGCACTGTAAGCACCCTATTTTGACCAGATTATTTTTTTATTTTTTATTTTTATTTTTTTTATTTTAAAAAAAATTCAGAAAATAAAAAACCAAAAAAAAATGAAAAATTCTAAAAACGCAAAAAGCATTGAAACTTTGAAAAATAATAAAAATGAGATAAAAAAAAAGATGGAAAATTTGAAAAATAAAGCGGCTTAGGTTTCAAAATAAATTTCATGGCCCAATTTTTAAATCTAAGTATATTGCTCATCTTTTAGCCTAATTCATCAAGGTTCAAATTGATTAACTAAAGAGTCTAGATTCATTATATCATCTTTTTAGCATGTGCTTTTTACTACTTCAGGAGGAATGACAATTAAGAATATTTGATTGACAATTAGAAAAGTATAATTGATAAATTAAGGGAAATTAGGTGAATTTTTTTTTTTTGATTCATCCTATTGAAATAAATGTGAAGGTTGGGTTTGTAACCTATATAAACAAGAGGAATGCAAAGGTTAAGGAGTCTGGAGAGTGATATTAGAAAAAGGAGGCTGAGGGTTTTCTTTTGATTAGAGAAGGAAAAAAGTTGAGAAAGGGTGAGAGACTAGGAGGGGGTCTTGGGTGCCACACTTTCTCGGCGGCTGTGATACACCCGCTCTCTCTCTCTAGCTGCTGCGTTGGAGACTTCTAGGTTGCCGTAGACTTTCTCTTGACTATTGCAAGGTTTCTTTGCTGCCGAGTCTTGTCCTTTGGTGCTGTAAAGAGGTAAACATCTCAGTTATTCTGTTTTTGCAACTATACTGATGCATCCATAGGTGATTTTCTACGTTCCATACCAGCATGTATGAGATTAGAAGAAAGTTTTGGTTTGTGCTTGCTCTTGTTTCGGCTAGTGGAAGCAAGTTTTTTTTGGGCGTGAACGGTTGTTGCCTTTCCTTTAATTAAATCATGATTTCCTCTCACTAAAGAATCTCACTCAAACCCATCCATAAACATGGCACCTCACTCGTTCACTCACGTCCTTATGCGCTGGCAAACACATCTGCATGTTTAACACCGTACCACACTGTTTTCACTGATCACCTTCACAATTGAATCTCACATCCACCCTGATCACGATTGCATTACATTGCTTATTAACATTCATCAGGAACACAAACAGCACTTAATACACACTCAGTACACCACAACTGCCCTGCACTTTGCACAATCACTGCACTTCTTCACGCACCAAAAAACATCATCTTGCACTCCTATACTCTTGCACATAGTCACAGCACTTGCTCATTCACTGGATCGCTGCCACACACAGTCACGTTACATCACAAAGCTATCATTTTAGCTGCTTTTCCACCGCCAAACCAAATGCACTTCCCTTCCATTCCTCTTTTGATTTAAGAGAGCATAGACGTAGCTTAGGTGTTATGAGGTAAAAGTTGTAGGTTTGTTTAGTTTATTAATTTGGGCTTTAGATTTTTGGGGTTTAGATAGGGCCAAGTTGGTTTAGAGGGCACCATAATTCCATTGGGTGTTTTCTTTTGTTCTCAACGTGAGTTGGGTTTGTTAAAAAGTAAAAAATAAATAAATAAGAAATGAAAATGTTTAGTCCTTTGGTATTTGGCTAGTGCAAGAAATAATTTGGGTTCTACTCCAGGTTTTTAGAGTTAATGGGTAGTATCTGATAGCTTTGTGTTTTTTCTTTAGACTTTTTATTTTACAATAACAAATAACAAAAATTTCAAAAATAAAAAGAAATATAAAAAAAATAGTGAGTTCTTTTCGTTTAATGGGTCTTACCCTTTTTTTAATGTTTTTTTTTGTTGAAAATAAAATGATAGCTTATCTTTTGCGTTATCATGCTTTTTGACTTTGTTTAGGTTATATGTCTACTTTGTGTTTGTTTAAGAGTCTTGCATATTCAGTTTATTTTATTACTTAATGTGATACATGATTAGATAAACCTATTTTTAAAAATAAAATAAAATAAATAAATATGTTGAATGTTTATTGCTTGCTTTGAGTGATAAAATAAATAATTTTAGGATTATTATTAATTTGTACAACTAATTTAGGGTAACCATCTTAGGACTAGTGTATCAGGAGTGCTGCAGGATTTAGTTTCAACCTTTATCTGTGCAGAATCGACTCCCAAAATCAACTTAGTTTCTAAGATCAGTTTATTTTTAAAAGTTTTCTAATTTTTCCTAACTTATATAAAATTAGTGGCGACTCCATTTTTTAAAAAAATTTCACCATATGTTGCGATTTTGGTCACAACAAGCACATATGAGGGCATGTGGTTAGTCAGATAGCAAGTGGTCGTAAGAATCGCATGACTCCAAAATCAAAATGGAACCCTGAAGCAGAAAAGCCCTAGTTGTTTCAACAAGGTGTCTGTTTTTGCTTTTAGCAATTCCATTTTGTTAAGGGCATGAGAATAAGATGTTTGGTGAAGAATGCCATGGGAAGTAATAAAATTTTGAAAAGGTTGAGATAAATATGCATAGGCATTATCATTACCCAAAGTACAAAGGGGAATAGCAAATTGAGTTTTGATTTCCTAATAAAAAATTTGAAAAATTGAAAACAACTTGACTCTGTTTTGCATTAAAAATAATGAAGTACAATGAGAATAATCGTCAATAAAAGTAAAAGTATTTGGACCCCAAAGTATTCACAATATGACTATAGGACCCCAAACATTAGAGTGAATTAAAACAAAAGGAGACATAGCTTGATTATAGATTCTATCAAGAATGGACTATGATTGTATTTTCCTAATTGACATGACTCAGGGTATACTAGACAACTTGGAGAGGCTTAGCACCATTCTCTGTAGTTTAGCAAGGCTAGGTGACTCAACTAAGCATGGATGATATCCAAAGGCAAAAGAGAGACAACCCTAAAAACTTGCATGCCTAGTGGATCCACTATCCTTTGTTGATTTTTTTTTCTTTTTGCTTGTGGCCAACTGCATTTTCTTTCTAGCTAGCCAGCTCAACCCTTTATGACAGCCCTTTCTCTTTCTCGTTCACATATACTAATAGTGGTTCACCATTGCTAATGGGATTTTCATCCTATCACCACCACCATCTTCTCTGACATGCTTAGATCGTCTGACCATTGAAGTTGCAACGCCATTCACTATACCACACGTATGCACAAGCCACTTGAAGATCGTTGCTCTAACACCTATGTGCCTTCTACCAACTGTATGTAAAGGCATGTTTTGCTACCATTCCATTCGCTATTATTCCTATTTAAGTTGTTGTCCTCTCATCTCTCCAGATCTGCTATACATTTGCTCAAAGTCATTCAGGTACCTTAGGTTTTTTATTTTGGCCATTTGTGATCTAACCTACAGTTGGTGCTGACTTTTTAGATGCTCACAAAGACTCCTTAAAGGCATAAACCCTTGTTTTCTTAAGTTATGTCAATGCTCCTTTCTCCGCTGAGAAATTAGATGCCAATAATTATGATATATGGGCTTATGACATCAAGTTATGACTTATCGAACAGGGTACAAGGACCACCTTACTAAAAAAGGCTGACTCTGTGCATGTTGAAGAGCGTTCCAAGTGGGAGAAGATTGTTGCCCAGTTGATGTAGTGTGATTAAATATGCTATGCGTTCCTCCTTGAAGTAGATTGTCCGCACTCATGTCACCTACAAGTCTATTTTAAAGCAAGGTAAAGTCCTGTATACAAATGACATTGAGCGACTCTACAAGGTTTATCATGATCCTATAGGTGTCATTGCCCCCTAGAAGTTTGATGGTCTTGTGTTTACCTATCTAAGATATGTTCATGGAGCTTTGCATGATTTCATTGAATTGTTGTTGCTTGAAAAGATGTCGGCAGAGGAGTTAAGCAACATAGTACTTTTTTTTATTGTTGGCCCTGTATGGTTTACTTCTGGAGTACTCTACCATCCGTGATCAAATTCTGGGTTCTCCTAGGATCCCTATTTTGTCCATGGCATGGTCACTTAGCATCGACTTCTAGTCAAGCAGCCTCTTTATTTTGCTACTCCTACTCTTGGTGATTCCTCTGCCCTTGTCTCTTAGAACAATAATCATGGCCATTCTCATGGAGATAACTATAGTAAACCCTATCTTTAGTGTGGTCAATATCACCGCTTAGGTCATCACATCAACAAGTGCTAGTCTTTACATGGCCAACTTCCACGACTTGCTAATGTTGCTCAGACTGCTACACCTGACACATCTAAGTCCTTATATCACCCTAAAGCATCTCTAGCTAACTATGCATACTTTCTAAAGTGTTTTGAACAACTTTAGTCCTCTAGTGCCATTACCTCTGTTATGCACACTAGTAATTCATTTACTTGTCTCTCTTAATCACAATCCCTAGGTTCTTGGGTCCTTGATTCTGGTGTATCTGATGACATATCTGGTAATAAATCTATTTTCTCTAAACTTTCTCAATCTAGTTATTTTCCTATAGTCACTTTAGCTAATATATAGTTCCTAAACACATTCCCAAGGGAATGACATTATCCATCCCCTCCCTTTCGTGTCCGTTGATTATATGTTTTATGTTCCTGGTTTCCTTTTTTATTTACTTTCTAATGAGTGACCATAAAGTGTCGGCTTGGTAGAGGGACCAAATAACCCTATTAACTAAATAAATTTGATGATAAACATTTAAATAAATTAAGAGCTTGCCTACCAATTTTTATGAATATTGGAACTCTCTAACCGAATTAACTATACAAGGAGAATTGGTGGCCAAAACATCACTCCTTAGTGATAGCCTATGAAGTCATACTCACACTAAGTTGAAATGACCTAGTTAGGGATTGAAACCTTAATGTATTATATTTAGTATGATATGAATAGTTAATGGAAATTTCTTTCTAAAAGGAAAGAATGAAAAATGAACCTATGCAATAGACTACCCAACTTTTTTATCTTGTAGAAGTGGTATATTGTCCTATTTTTAGAAACACGCTTAATTTGGTTACATGACCTTGGCTTTATGTTTTAAGGGACTTCATATAAAATACTAGCTGGAATGCAAAGTAAAATACATGATGGTGGATCTGAAAGACCCCTTTCAATGAAATTTCTAAGAATTCCAAGTTAAACATCCTTTACCAATCATGTTTTCCCCATAACTATCCTAAGCTTATCTCTATGTTTATGCCTATGATTATGGACTCTAGTAAGATATTATATTAGGTGTTACATCTTTAGCAATTTATGATTCTGGGTATTTTTTAGTTTATAGTAATTTTATAATTTGTTGATGTGCATTTTATGTTTTTGGGTTGAACTATGGTGAAGGATGTTGATGTGGGAAGATGGGTGGGTTCACTTCAGGTTGTCTAGAAAATATTGATGGAGGCAATTTTGTCTGAAAAGCCTTTAGCAAAATGTCCATTCAATTATATAATTATGGAGAAGGGTGGGTACTGGGTAGGTGTTTATTATGTTGTGGTTCCAATTTCTCTCTCTAAATCTTTAATTTTCAATGCCATGTGGAGGGAGTTACTTATACACAAGCATAATTCTTCTATACACTATGCTCTGATAATTAGGTGGAATTGGGTTTTGGAACAGGTTGATAGGGAAAGTTGCATATGATAAGTGCCACAAGTGGGTCTTTAAAGAGCTTATAGAATGTGAGCCAAATACCGAAGCATTCATCTATGGTTCCAAAATCTATAAGGTTTTCACTTGCACACACCACCTATAAATACTAAAGTATGAAAGACATGAACCTTACTTGGCCCCTTTTTTGTGTAATCTTTAGTGTGTTTCTTTCTTGAATATAAAGGCAATGGTAGAAAGTTAGTTAATCTGTTAAGTTTATTTTGTATATATTTTAAACTAGTCATATGACTTATTATACTTCCTTCCATTTGTTGTTTCTTTTTTTTTGTTAAATTAAATGTTTTGGGATGTGATTTTGTCTTAATGCCATGTAGAAATTTCATTAGAAGCTTTCTTCTTTTTTTCTTTTTTGTAAGACTAAATAATCCTAAATCCTAATAAAGAGTGTTCAAATCTATTGAGACTGAGTTTTGTTAGTTTAGAGTTCCTTAATTGATATTCTCTAAATTTTTATAATATTGATTTAGTTATGAATGTAATCTATATTACTATATGGCTAATTTGTGATATTTTCATTTGATAGAAATAATTTCTACTTTTACCCTAACTTAAGGTCATTACTGATATTATGGTGAATGGTAAAAGGATGATATATATTATGGCTAACATATTTCTATTCTTTGTACTGGAAAAATTGCAATGTCTGGTTAGAAATTAGAAACTTTTTTGTTTTGAACTTTACTTTTGATACATGTGCAAAAACCACTTACCATCCTTATTAGATGAAGTGTCCACTTTCTTATATGGCACAGATTTAACATTTGCCAACTAGCTTAAAAAGCATTTGATTCTAATTCATGCTTCAAAGGAGAACGAGACTAATCCTTCACTATGTGTCATTATATGGGGAATGTATTAATCTAGTCATGTTCATATAACTATATGTTGGTTCTAACTATTTATCCAAAGTGCTTGTAAATTGCCTTACGATATGAATTTGTCAATAATATTAATATTACAATGGCATTCCATTCGACATTCTGTTAAGGGTTTTTTAATGTGATATAACTAGGTTTTATGGATTATGTAAAACGTTACCTTTTTACATGAAAAGTATTGGCTATAATAGACAAAAGACAATACTTTTTAGGCATAGCCATAGGGACACCACTTGACAAGTGTGGCTAAGACTAGAGGTAAAGTGTTGCCTTTTTGTATGATATGTGTTACCTATAATGAAGCAAAAGGAAACACCCTTCAGGCATGGCCATAGGGACAATGCCTGACAAACGTGGTCATAGGCTAGATAAAAAGTGTTGTCTATAATCAAACCAAAGGCAACACTTGATAAGCGTGCCCATAGGTTCTAGGTAGAAGCATTGCCTTTGTGCAAGCAAAAGACAACGCTTTTCAAATATCATAACCTTTGCATCATGAAAAACATTGCCTTAGGAAAAGGCTATTCCTTTTTAGGCCATTCCTTAATAAGTGTGGCCTTTGATCAAAGGCCGCACTTTCTTATATTTTAGGCAATGCTTATTTTGCTATAGTGACTTAACTATCAAATTATCATGTAAATAGGAGAGTAGTAACTCTATGTTGTAGAGTTATCAATATTTCATTGCTCTATTATTAAGTATTTACACTATTCAGATATTTATCATTAACATATAACTTTGAGACTTATCAGTTTTATCAGTTAACATTAAATGCTATGATATTATTTGATTTAATGTTTCTGAATAAATACTATACTCTGTTACTGTATTGTAATATGTGCCTAAGTTAGAGGAGCAGCTTTCTTTCTTTAATCTATCTGATATAGTAACATGTTGAAAATTTCAAGCTTCTGACAATGCCAAATAAAAGAAAGTCTGTAACTATGATTTGTCATCATCAATAGGAAAGATTGTAAGTTCCAAATCCCCTTCAATGATCTTTAATGTTCATGGTTTCATGATTAACAAACATACATTAGTTACACATATTTTCATAATTCTCTAACTTGTGGATTTAAGTGTATAGTACTATTCTGAAATATAGAAGGATGATCTTATGCTCTCAAGTCAAAAGGACAAGCCTAAACAACTCTGCTCAATGCTTATTGAAGATTAGAAGAGTCTTTTGTATGATTCAAAAAGATCAAGTACTACATTGAAAAATCAAATGTTAATAAAAAAAGGTTAGGTTATTCTCAAAATAGTCAACTTTGAAATGCTATTAATGTACTTTTATCCAAGACTAACCATAATAGAGAAGAACAAATTAAGAAGAGTTAAGATCGGAAGAATCGAGCATAAAACAATCTGATGAGACTTTTCTCTCTATCATTGGAAGAAGAGACACAAGCTTTGAACTAAATTTTTTTGCATCATGTCACTATAGGAGAAGAAAACAACTAGTTGTACTATTCACCAAGAGACTTTTTACCAAGTACAAATGGCTAGTTTTCAAAATCTATAAAGGGCTAAAGATTGGAAAGAAGAAATAGAGAAGCAGTATTACATTAACCTATACTTCAAACCTTTTTGAGTTATTCTCTAACCTTTCTAAAGTATGTAAATACCCACTTAAGCCCTTTTGAAACAAATTCTGAAGGGTGTACTTGTTGTATCTCTATATATATTGTATGTATCCACTTTGTGTGTTGAGCAAACCCAAAACTCATTATTTTATCATTGTAACCTTGATGTGGTAGTGATCAAAGTAAGTGTCTAACTTGAAGAGGATTGGGTAGACTAAAGATTACTTTTAATCCTGCTTTGAAAGGTTAGGGTGGATGAAAAACTACTAGCTATTATAAAAATCTCAGTGGTTTGTTGGGGACTAGAGTAGGCACATTGTTTGACTGAATTAGTATAAATCTTTTGTGTGAAGCTTCCTTAACCCTTCTTTTTGCTTACTGTTCTTATTGTTTCATTGCTTAACATTCTTCTGAATTTATGAACAATCTTTCTTAAGCTAAAGAGAAGATTCTAAACTACAAGAATTTTACCGATTAGCTACGAAAAAATCCGTAGCTAATCCGTAGTCTATTTTTGGTAGCTAATTAGTTACCAAAATTTTTTATAGCCAATCCATAGTTAATTTTTAAATTTCTGTAGCTAATCCATAGCTAAGTCGTAGCTAATTTTTGTTTAGAGTTTCCTTTGTTTTCGCAGCTAATTAGCTACGAAATATTCTGTACCGAATTCTGTAGCTATTTTGTTTCTAAATCCGTAGCAATTCTATAGCAATTTCCTAGCTAAAATCTGTAACAATTCCATAGCTATTCCCTAACTAAAATCTATAGCAATTCCTTAGCTATTTTGAAGCTAATCCAAATTAATTTTATAATGATAATTAGTGTATTTTAAAATTATGCCTGTATAAATATTTCAATCCAAACAAAAAAATCCAACAAATAATTGTGCAAAACAACAAAATATCATAATTATATTAATAAATTCAAAACATGTTCTACAAAGAAAGCATAACTAATCCAAGTTAATTAATACAAATAGTTCAATACAAGTTAATCTCATCATTAATAAACACAACTAATCAATCCAAGTTAGCCCCATCTTCATCAACTTCGTGATCCTCCTTAACTGCGTCGCCTTGTGATGGTACTTGCGGCACAACACTTCCTGCTTGGGAGTTAACAATCCTTAAGATAGGCTCCAACACAGACGTCAGTTGCATCTGGACAACAGACACCAACTGTGTCTAGACAAAGGAAGTCATCGCTTCATTAACAGTTTCCAAAGGAAGTCCAACCATAGTGTTTTCAGAGCCTTCTACATCTCTAAGAAAGAAACAAATCAATTTGATAAGTTGCGTTAGAATATTTATAAAATATGAAATCTTACACAGAAGACAACATGTTTATAAGATCATTCATCCTTTCCATTAAATATTGTTTATGACTTTGCTCTAATTAAAAGATTCTTCACTAATAACTTTGTGTGAATGGTTAAGCAAACTCAGAAGATTGTCAAATAAAAAGTTTTGAAGCATTGAAGACATGAGTAAGAAATGCATATTATATAACTAATTTAGCATTAAATAGCAGAACATATTATGCATCAAATGCACACCTTGGTTCAAAACGAGTTTTTAGGTATAGCCTAAAAAGTTCTTCCTCAAGTTCATCAGATGAAAATGCACTTGGATTTTTTAACACTAGAATCCAAACTAACATAACTGCAGGGTGCAATGCTTTCCATCCAAGGGTCACTACTTCTGAAATATTTTAATAGCTGAAGCATTTCAAAACATAAATAGTTAATATAAATAGTTAAAATATCTAAACTTTAAAGACATGGGCACAATGGTTAAATTTAATATTAATTAAGCTTTAATGGGATTGACATGAGTGTTAGAGTAGAATAATATTTTTTTTAATATAATAATTTGATTGTGTTGCAAAAGACTATAGCTTAGACTAATAATAATTCTAGTTGGCGCAACAAGTCATTAGAAGGTGGTTAGTATTGCAGAGAGAGTACCAGAAGATTAGAGACCAATTTAACATCATCTCCTAACTCTTTTAGTGTATTCAGTAAACAATGTCAATCAATTTACATATTTAGGCTCTAATTTGATCTTTACTCATAAAGTTAGCCTTAAGTGTCGTAGACAAAGCATACTTGTTTAGTTGTTACTTTAAAGTAGAAAATACATAAAGGTAATATAAGAAAACCAAAGAATGCTGAGAAGATAAAAGGAATCATAAAAAGTTAAAAGCATATACCAGTCATAAAACCCAAGCCTTTTCAGTTGACAAGTCTAATGATGAAATATCTATAATCATTAAACATGAGCCAGTTTACAATATAGTAAAAGTTAATCTGTTTAGGTACATTTAATATATTATATAAAATGTGTTGCAAAAATTGAACTTTAATATATTATTAAATCATAGTTCCACTAGAATTTATGTAGATTAGATTCTCAAATTTGAGAATTAAAAAAAAATCACCACTCTTGCAATTCCGTGGTTAACTGTGTAGATGGAATGTATTAGCAAGTGGTGCTCATCCTAACCCACAAGGGTCTTTTAGATATAGTTCCATCAATATGGCTGAGATTTATGTAATAAAAAATAAGCCACCACAGAATATTAATGGGAAGTGGCGAGCAACACTCAATGGGCTCTCTTTTGTCAATCCTTCTACTCCAATCAGGCTTGCTGACCAGTTGAAATTAAAGGGAGTATACAAGCTCAATTTTTCCACCAAGCCTCTAACTGGATCACTTCGGGCAGAAACATTGGTAATTAATGGAACTTATAGAGGATTTATGGAAATTATATTGCAAAACAATGACACCAAGATGCATACCTATCACATGACACCAAGATGTATACCTATCACATGAGTGGATATGCATTTTTTGTAGTAGGGTAGTGACAAATTCCTTCTCTTTTAAGTGTTATTCCATATTTACACGGTATGTTATGTGTCAGGAACCAATCACACTTAAAATTTGATTCATTGACTGCAGAATGGATTGTGGTGATTGGTCTGAGAATAGCAGGGACACATATAACAAGTGGGATGGAATAGCTTGCACAACAACACAGGTATATTTTTGTCTGAGATATATGTGGCTCCTCACAAACACTAACAATTTCTTGTATTTGAAACTTTCATGTTTTCCAAAGTTGTCAAACGCCTCATTAGAACCTTACCAAGTTTTAATATATTATATAAAAATTATGTATCTTAATATATTATATAAAAATTGATAACCAGAAAATAATAAAGATAATTATGATCATGATTTTAAGTTAAGATCTTATTTGAAATAAGGATAACAAATCAAATAATGAGGAATACCTTACCAAGTTGGCATTAGGAAGTTCTCGGATAGCTTCATCAACATTTTTTGTTGTGGCTTTCACCTGATAAGAGAGACAAATGAAGATATTCAATTATATATAGAAATTGAGTAGTGAGAAGAAATCAAATATATGCATTTTGTATTCTAAGAACCTAAGCAAAATCTCATGATGAACAAGGTTCTTTTGAAATAGAACATACTAATGTAACTTCAATAGCATCAGAGTCACTCACGATTTCCTGATATTTGCAGCTATTACCTTCATACAAATAAGTTCATATTTTCTTATATCTTCCCTGCTAACAGTCTAATCCAATGTTTCAGGAGTGAATTTTCCTAGCAAATAGGTAACATGGCTTATGAATCCCATTACATAAGCAAGGCCATCTTTGCACTTCTCTCTGTAGAAACACAAGATAATTCGTCAAGCTGGTTAATTCATTCTTAACAAATAAGATAAGGAAAGCTCTCATATAGCATACCTTCTCATCATTGGTGACGTGCACACTAACATCAATAGACTGCAAATATAAGAGTTATCATGAATATCCATGTAACTCAACTTGAAAACAAATTGAAAAGGCTATGCTAAGTTAATAGAGACTTGCACTTTAAGTTAGTTTGCATTCAATTTCTAGATTCAAAAAGAAAAATTGCACTACACTTGACTAAACTAACATTAAAAAAAACTATTATGGAAAAGGGATTCCCCCACTTGATGTCTAACTGTTTGTTTTACTCTTTCCAAAAGTCTAATGTTTTTACTATAACATAAAAAAACGTAGAGAATTGTTACTACAAATTACACAAAGGCCCATTACTTATCCTCCCACCTACTTTTAAGGAACTTTCTTTTAAATTTTCTTTTCATATGTTACCATTTTAAGTTAGTTTGCATTCAATTTCTAGATTCAAAAAGAGAAAACTGTCATGCCTAAAGAAAAATTGTATTTTTCCTTTACACCAGCATCAGAGGTGCTTCTTCTAATATTTAAGAATGCCTATGGATTGCCAACAAGCTTGTAACTCAATTGGCACCAAATATTAGAGACCGATTTAGAGACCGAGAGTCTCTAAGACTGGGATATGATGATGCCAAATAGTGGACATAAAGAAATATGATAACTTAAGATTGCCAACAAGCTTTATTTCCTGATAATGCCAAATTTGCATTCAAACTATTCAATAAAACATCTTATTAAGGAAAAAGGTGTCCAGTAACTCAAGTTATATTGACATATAGAATTAGAAAATTCTTAGTTTACCCTGAAATAATATGGACAAGAAGGTATCATAATGTCAAATATAAAAACAAAGCATCACATTATCTTAGACCAGAAAGAAAAAAGCTTAACCCAAAAGCACATAAAAAATCAAAGAAAACAGGAAAAAAGAATTTAGGAGGTGGACCAGAAGATATAAGGTATCACCTCCCCCAAGGAAATGCTTTCGATAAGCATGTCAAAAAAAATACCATCCCGTAATTGGTGCAACATCAAACTTTGAAAGAGTTCCATAATGAACTCATAAAAACTTACTTCTTTCCAAATTATCCACACACAATTAATATATATAGGATTGGAAGGAGAATTATTAGATTAGAAAATTAAAGGATTACAAAAAATCTTTCCTCTTTCGGTCTTTCTTCAACGTTTTTAATTTACTTCCTTGGGAAAATATAGAAATTTATTCCTCCATAAAATTATTTAAATATTTTATACATCATAATGCATAAAATAATTGGATCACATCAACTTGGCAATGGAAAAAGAGAAGCTGAACACACTATTAGCTTATCAAAGAAATATAACTCACTCAAATTTCAACAATTTCAGAAAAAATATCCAAGAATTGTCTTGAGCATATCGAAAAAAATGCAGATTGAAAGGTGGAATACTTCCTATAATATCCTTCATACTCAACTTCATTAAAAAACCAGAGAAAGCAAGACTCTTCTTACACTTGACTTGACTCTAGGCCATCCTTTTTTACTTTGTTATGTTGAAGTAGAACCAAGCAAAATAGGAAGAAATAGTGGGGAAAAACATGAAGATCAAGTCAAAACATACGTCCAAAGTCTCGAGATAACTGCTTATTTTTTAATTATTTTCCATTCCGCCCTTTTTCGTTCCTAAGCACAAAATGAAAGCCAGAAGGTTTAGTTTGCTGCCAGTTCCTAACGTACACAATGAGAGCAACAATAGCTCCATGCCTACTTGTTTTTATCTGTAAGATGATAGACTAAAATAAAAACAAAAACAAAAACATACCAGTATCACTAACAACGAAATCATCACAAATCCACTAGAAACAAGACTATACAAAACCACTATATTCCCAATTTTACTAGATAGATACCTTCACTAACCAATCTGTTTATGATTAGATGACCAAATATCCACAATCATGCTACCAGTTGAAGGAGTAATTACTCTTTTATCATTAACAAATAACAAAGAAAAGAGCTAATTAGACCACAAATAGAGTATAATTGATTGACTTGAAACGTACCAAACTTCATATGGATCCAATGAGAGTTTGAGTTTCTAGTGTCATGTGTTTTAAGCCAAAAATCAAACTTTCCTCATCAAGATGCATCCCATAAACCATCCTAGTGGTCATAGTCAGTGATCACTGACTTGGTAGTTCATTTACATAAACTTCACAAATCATTAGCAATATTTTAATCCCCATCCTAACGGAACTCATCCTAGAGCACATCCTACAATTTTAAAGGAAGAGGAAAAAAGGAGTGAGGGTTACGGTTAGCGAGCATAAACAAGAGCCTTTAGAAGCAAAGAGAAGGGACACAGCGGCTCTAGAAGCGGATTTGCAAACTGTGAAGCAATCTCATAACGGCGAGGAGAACGGCGAGGAGAACGAGAGCTAGAGAGGACAAGCGGCGGCAGGGCGACGAGTAGCGGCAGGGCGACGAGCAGCAATGCAAGGGCTCGCTAGGTTAAAAATGGGACAAAATGAAGTGGATAAAAAAAGGGAAAGGGAAACTTAACTTGTGATGCTTTTTTTATTAGAGACAGATTTGGGTTTCAGTCGCGGTGGCTGCGATGGAAGGCTATGGGCTCCCGTGGTGCGTGGGTCTCGCGCAGTTGAGGACTTCAACGCGAGGTTGCAGAGCAGGCGCCGCAAGTAGCGAGGGGGCAAGATGGAGGCTCAGAACAGTGAGGGAGCACGAATTCACGCAGCCCTGGTCTCGGTGGTGCAAGATCTAGTGCGAGGCTCACGAATCCACGAGTCGCGATAGCTAGACGGCATCGTGGGTCTGTGTGGCGGTGGTTCGCGTCTGGTGGTGGCTGGTTCCGGGCTTGCGGTGGAGAATGGTGGTGCACATGATTCGATCTGTGGGGGGGTGACGATTTGCAAGTGGGTGGCTAGCGTGGTGGTTGGTTTCGTTTCGGGAGGGGAGAGAGAGAGAGAGAGGAATATGAAATTGAGATTTTTGGTTATTTTTAGAAATGAGAGAAGTATGAGATAGTGAGAGGGAGGGAGGGAGGGAGGGAGGGAGGGGCGCGCAAGGAGTAGGGATTTAAGATTTGGAAAAATATGGCACGTATAAGATTATAGAGTGCTGATTTGTCAAATTATTTTTTTTATATAATTGAAATTTTGCTACAGAATATTTGGTAGCTAATTCGTAGCTAATTTGCTACGGAATATTTTGGTAGC
This sequence comes from Ormosia semicastrata, assembly GCA_029884595.1. NCBI lineage: Eukaryota > Viridiplantae > Streptophyta > Magnoliopsida > Fabales > Fabaceae > Ormosia > Ormosia semicastrata. Next base: position 4,553,334 of record JAQQTO010000035.1, on the reverse strand, counting down.
TAATATGTAGCTAATTTGCTACGGATTAGCTACCAAATAAATTTTCCTAACTAAATTTTGTAAATAAATTTTAGCAATTCTGTAACTATTTGCTTGATAAAAATTTTCTCTTTTTGCATTTGAAATTTAGCTAGAGATTTTTATTTCGTAGGTAATCCGTAGCTAATTTGCTACAGATTAGCTACCAAAATTGTTTCGTAGATAAATTTCATAACTATATCGTATATAGCTATGAAATTTTAATTCGTAGTTAACTCATAGCTAATTAGCTACGGATTAGCTACAAAAAATTTTCGTAGCTAAATTCGGTAGCTAATTTATAAAATTTTGTAGTGTAAGTTTGTTCTAAGTAAAAATTGAACAAGAAGTTGTTGATCTTAGCAATCCATCTTGACTTTGTATATATGCCTTTAACCCTTCTAGATATTTATGTTGAAAGACTTAAGATCCTTTGATCTTTGTAGAGAAAGTTGGAGGTACAATTCAACCCCCTTTCTTGTGCTATTCCCGCCTTTAACATTCTTACATGTTCCAAGTATCTGATAACTCTATGAAATAAAGTTATATATCCCAGTTTTTCTCCTGAAATGGATGTTAAGTCCTTGAGTTCTTGGGTAATTTGCAAAGGCTATGAGAAAAATTGAACACTTGAATTTTTACTTGTAATATGGTTTAATTGGCTAGGCTTCCTGGCAGAATTGCGTTATTAATTGACCTTTCTTTATATGGCCCTCTTAATGGTGTACGTTGGTTGGTTTTGTAGGTTAATGACCCAAAGGGCCACAACTGAAGAGGACTAAGCTAAGCTTAAAGAAAAAGATAAGGAGCATAAGTCCATTAACTTGTGTCATGTCATTGAAGTTGTGTCTATCAGCATTTCCTGTTTGTAGTCGAGACTAAAGTGTCGTAGCACATGGCCCAAATCGAGCCCATTTATTTCCTATTTTTTGAATTTTGTGGGACTTTTTCACACTTGTAGAGAGACTTGGATTAGTATCTAGAGAAAGACTCTGACTTTTTGTGAGTGTTTTCTAGAGAGAGATTCAAAGGACTCATGAGGATCAAGGAATAGTTGAAGATCAAGACTCATTCATTGCTTCATATAGTTCACTCTTTCTCTTCCTTTGTTTCTTTGATGATGTTATTTCTTTCTCTTGTTTGAGTCATTTTGAAGATGATGAGGTTCTAATCCTCTTTCTAGAGGTTCCATTTGAACTTGCTATGTAGTTTGGATATTTTGTAATACTTATTACATTTTATTCATGAAATGGTCAATTGGTTATTCACATATACTGGTAATGCTTTCTATTGTTTGACCATTGATTATTTGATTTGGGAAACCCCTTTGTGAACAACATATTTTGACTGGCCCATATAAAAAAATGAAGAAGGACAAAAAAAAAACCTTTTTTAAGTGGCCCAATAATGGAAGTGAAAAGAAAAAGTGCCTCATGGAAAATTCTGGATAATTGAAATTAAGAGGGGAAAAAAAAGAGAAAAAAGAGAATTTTGGATAAGTGAAATGGTCTAAAAAGAGATAAGAGAAATTTGAGGAAGTTGAGATAAGGGATAAGGAAATTTGGAGAAGTGATCAATGAGATTAGATAGAGTAAATATGAGGAAGTTGAAAAAAGTGACAAGTGATAAGATGAAAGGAAGAGAGTGCAGTTGTTTGATTAATTAAATGGGAGATAAGATGAAAGAAAGAGATAAAATAATTCTAGATAGCAACTAATCTCTAGGTGATAAGAAATTTGGTGAGAGAAAATTGGGTTGTTTCAATGCATGATAAGATGAGAGAGAGAGAGAGAGAGAGAGAGAGAGAGAGAGAGAGAGAGAGAGAGAAGAGTTGTAGATAACAAACAAATCCCAAATTGTAGAGATCAAATGAGAAATATTTTAGTTAGATAAGATTGAGTTGGTTTAAGGGTTGTTATAAGTAGGGATGTGTACTTAACCTATAAATACAAGCCTAGATGGCGAGGGACAAGATGACTGATAATTACACACAATTACTCACAATTACACAAAAAGATACATAAGAGAGTGCACAATAGAAAGAGAGAAGGCTTTCTAGAGCGTGAGAAATTTGAGGACAAGGGATAAAGGTCTTTGCAAGTGGTTCTTTCTCTTTTTTTTTTTTTTTATTATAACAAGATAGAGCTAAGTTTCGTTGAACCCTTTTATTGCCACAGGTAAATTTGTGTTTTCATTTGCTCTTTCAATGTTATATTCATATTTGTGTTCTTTTTTGGTTAGATGTGTTAACAATATATCATTATTTTTGAAATGATCTCATAAATCACTGAGCCTTCAAACTGATCCCACTACCTTCAACAGTTAATACCACCATGTGTACATTGTAATGAAGGACGATTAAAAAGAAAATGTGAATTCTAGGATTCAATAATCCTTTAGATGTTTGCATGGATATCATGTTGGAATAGGTAAAACAATGGATCTTTGGAATTGCTTTTTTTGAGTTTTGATGCATTGGATATTTACGTGATTGCAAGCATAAATTTTGACAAAAGAAAAAAAATGAGTAGTATGAGAAATTGTTGAGTACAAAAGCAATATGACATTTGATAAATGAAGAGGAGATGAAGGACTTATACCAAACAATGATCACAAAACTACCTTTGTTATGTGATTCACTACTTTTTTTTTTTTAGTTTTAGTTTCCTACTATATTTTGGTTTCAAATGATAAATTTATTTTAAAATAAATTTCAAGCAATTGAGAAAAAATATTTAAGATGTTGTAACAACTTATTGATTAATGGGTGACGTCTCTAGCATAACGTCGAGTTTCATCCATTCAAATTTTAAATGGATTAGCTAAGTCGTGATGACTTGTTAATTCAATTTTTTAAAATTGAATTAATTTAATTTTTTTAATATAGAATAAGTCACTTTTTAAAATTAAAATTTTAAAATGATAAAAAATAAAAAAATGGTAAAGGGTCATTTGAATTAGAATCGCTTGATAACTCTTGGGTGATGTCTCTAACGTGATGTCGAACTTCACCTTTCAAAATTAATTGCATTAGTTGAGTCCTAACGATTTGTTAATTCAAATTTTAAAATAAAATCAAACTTTGTTGAATTACGATAAATTATCATTTTTTAAATAATTAAAATTAACTAACACACAAGAACTTTTTAAAGAACTACATAGTTTTGAGTTCTCTATTGCACCAGGAGATACGTAGGAACGCTAGTTAAGTCAAAATTAATTTTTTTCCTTAATTTAGCTTTTTTTTTTACTTTTTTAATGGGTAAAATAAATATTTAAGGATTATTAATAATTTACATAATTAACTTAGGATAACCGTTTTAGGACGAATGTATCATGGGTGCATTAATGTTAAGTCTTCACCTTTCTTTGTGTATAATTAGACTTTAGAATCTGATTTTTGTAACATAGGTAATTTTGCTTAGATTTTCTAAATTTTCCTAATTTAAAATAAAAATTGGTGGCAGCTCTTAATCATTTAATTTAGTTGTCATTTCCTTCGCGATTATGTTAGTGACACCTTTGATCTAGACATAGGGATTTTGGTGTTTGACCATAGATGTGGATAACTCATGTTCTTTTTTCATCAAACGTGTATGAGTGAAATGATTAACTAATAGGACAGAAATATATGTATTAGTCATGTATAATGATTGTTTGAGACTTGGTCTTAATAAGTGGGTCTTAGGTCAATTCACATATAAATATAGTGTTTTGGGCAAGTAAAACATGTTTATATGATCTAAACACATAACCTTATAAATAATTGAGTGTCTTAACTAACAATACTAATTCATTGATAATTTGTAATGAAGGTTGAATAAGTTCAAATGAAGTAGTAAGAGATAATGGACTATTAGACCTTTAAATTCATTGTTTTCAATCTCGTAGTAGTGATTGGTTAATAACACAATTTTAGCACAATTTTTGCGGGACTATACTCTTAACTCATTGGATATTATTTGTCAATGCGTGCACTTGCATAATCTTGCAATCAAGATATCATAGCTCTTACTCTATCACCAAAGGTGACAAAGCTTCTATATTCCGGTATCCAAACTTTCTTAGGTTCTTTGGAGTTCCCTTCTGTCTATGTTTCTATTTTTCTTTCTATGATGATATGAATGAGATATGTGTCCCTTGATGTTACAATTCTACAAAGAAATTTAGAAAAAAAAATAGTTTTTCCTTCTTAACTTCATTATAAATCAAACTTGCTTTGTCAAATGAGAACCTATGATTTCCTAGCATGCTGACAAGAATTTTATTCCCATTTAAAAACTTAGCTATATCATTAGTCGTTATTTACCTTCTTTTGTAAAATTTCTATCTCAAGAGAAGGGTTAATCGTTCTCAACTTGACAAAGAGATTCAAGAAACATTCTTTTATTTTTATAAGTATCATTCCCAAATTTCAATTCTTCAAGTCACTTTGATATTTTCAAAACAAAGATTGTTGGTAGAAGAGTACTAAGTAAGACCTTTTGAGTCACAAAGAAGTTCATCAAAAGCTTCTTAAAATTCGTTGTCTAACAGCCAATTTTGTCATAATCATTTTAAAAAACAATCAAAGTAATTAAACAAAAAAGATAAATATAACTTTCATAACATTCTAACTCTTAATATAGAAATACATCAAGCAAGCAAAAGATACATCAACAAATTTATCTGGTATTCCCGAAATTCCCAAATTTATTCTAACCACCCAAACTCCCCAAATTTACATCACTCGGTTTCATAATGATTGGGAGACAAACATGGTTTGATGAGAACCTCAAGCGGAGTAACCTTGATGTTGGTCGTTTCTACGACTGCAGACATATCAATAGGTTCACTCGATGGTTTTGAGATATCAAAGGAGTGCAGAAAGCTGGCCAGAGTCAAATGAGCTGTCCGAAGGCCAAAGGATATTCCAGGACATATCCTTCTGCCGCTTCCAAAAGGTAAAAACTCAAAATGATGACCCCTAACGTCAACCTCTTTATGGGTAGTAAGGAACCTCTCTGGCTTGAACTCCATTGGGTCTGACCACATGCTAGGGTCTGTCTGGATCTTCCACAAATTTGTGATTAGTCGAGTTCCCTTCTTGACATGGTAGTCACTTATGGTGCAATCCTCTCTGAATTCACGGACTCCTGAGAGAGGAGATGCCGGATACAACCTTAGTGTCTCTTTAACTACAGCTTGAAGGTATACCAACTTGTTTATATCTGACTCAGTTACACATCTCTCTTTCCCAATATGGACATCAATTTCTTCTTTTACTTTTTCCAATGTACGAGGATTGTTTAGTAGTAAACACATTGCCCATGTATGGGTAACACTGCTGGTGTCGGTTGCTCCCAAAACTAATGCCTGCAAATTGAGTACAAATTCTGTAAGTAGGATGCTCTTTATGCAATCTAGGCATATTGTGAGGTAGAATGTACATGTGTACATGCACGTTTATATATATATATATAAAATAAAACTTTGATTCAAATTTGGGTATCAAGCTAAAAAACAGAAGAACAAAGAAAAAACTCATTAGTAATTACTCACTGCTATGAGGAAGCACAAATATAATTTCGCAAGGAAGGATACAAATCGCACGCTAATACAGCTGGTAGTGTATACATACCATTGTTGTGGCTTTGATGATGGTATCCGCATCAAACCCTTGAATTGTTGTTCCATCGATCTTTGAAAGCATCACATCCATGAAGTCTTGGTCACTTTTAACCTCCTCAGCCAAAGCCCTCTTCTGGCGGTGCTCCTCTAACCACTCTCCAACTACGCTGTCTAATTCCTTAAAATTTTCTTTCATGGCCTTCTCATGGCCTCCAAAATCGAACCATCTCAGATAAGGAATAGCATCAGCGACCGTGAACACCCCGACCAGACGCATGAATTCCCTTAAAGCATTCAGACACCTCTGTGCTTCTTTCTCGTTAATCGCTGCAGTTTCTCCAAAATATCGCTTCCCAGCAACCATTCGAAGAGCTGTGTTAAACGCCAACTCGTGGAACCACTGCTTCAGCTCCACCAACACAAAGTCAGAGTTTTCCTTCCTACGTGACCAAACATTGAAGAGCTCTTTGATCGAAGTCTGGACTTCGGAGACACGAATATTGCTTAGTAGGTCCATTCGGTGATTGGAGAGGAACCCTAAAGTGACAATCTTACGCATTTCACGCCAATATGGACCATAGGGTGCAAAGCCAAGCATGGCTTGGTTGTATGTCATATGTTCACCGAAAAGAAGATTTGGGCGATAGGATACGGCCAAGTCATTTGTGGTGAAGCATTCCTTAGCCATTTCCCAGTTGTTGATAACCAAAGCTCGTGCAGTACCAAGCTTGATGAAGAAAAGGGGTCCATACCTGTCAGAGATGGCTCCCAGAGTATGATGGGTTGCCTGGGAACCACTCAACAGTGGAAGGTGACCAAGTATAGGCCACGAGCCTGCAACCATGGGAGGTTCTCTGCACCGGGAAGCTCTGGATCGATGAAATAGAAATAAACAAAGAAAGATTACAGAAACGAGTCCAATTGCAACAGCGTTTAGGGAATTTTGAACTAAATCCATTTTGGATAACTATGGTTTTGTATCCGGCTTCAAAGTTTGGAGAGATATGTTTGGATGTGGTTGCTGCTATATAGATTGTGGTTTGTATTAGGAGGGTTGGATTGGATCAGTATTAGTGTTGGGATGTCAAATATATATAAGCACTGTTGTGTTGGTACTTTAAGTTTCTTTGCTCACAGAGAATTGGTTGTCAATCACAACCATGACAAAATTTAAGGAAAAAAATTAAGAAAGAATCCAAAACGCTCAAACGCAGGAGAGAAAAGGCCAAACCTAAAAGGAAAATATAGTGTGAGCCAGCAACAGAAGAAGAAGCAAAGGAAAGGAAAGAGGTGAGAAACGAGAAGATTAAACGAGAGAAAATACTAAACGCGTGACCTAGAGAATCGTTTTTTTTTTTGTCTCGTATCACTTTTATTAAATTTGGCAGCCTGGCTTTTGGCCCACATCAAATAAAAACGTACTCTATGGAAAATGCTAATTCGGTAAAAGAAAAATAAAATAGCATAAAATAAAATAAAACCTACCAGTTAAGATAACCACTAAAAGCAAGATAGGAAAAAAAATGAAAAAAAATTGACTTCAGCATTTGATTTTAATCTTTGCTTTAATATCATTTAATTTTTTTTTCATGTATTTATCAACCCAATTAAATAGAATTAAAATTAATAAATAGAAAGAAATTAAATGGATTTAGAAACATGAATTAGAATAAAAATTACGATTGAACAAAAAAAATTAGAGTCAATTTTTATTAAAAAAACATTTAAAGCTGAAAGCATTTTATATTTGTGATCATGATGATACCTATGAAACACACGAACGATATGAGATATGACACAGACATGGATATGAGAACACACTAAATTTAAAAAATTGTAAGACACACACACACACACACACATATATATATATAAAATTGTAAAATTTAAGAAAAAAGATTCATAATTCATTAATATCATTTTTATAAGTTTGAAGATTTATAATTTTTTAATATATGTCTATGTGCCAATATTTGCAACATAGTAAGCTATTTCTTAAAAATATGGAGCATAATTTCTATAGACATTTTCTAAATTTTTTTCTAAACTAACTTCTCATAATAGAACTAATCATGTACAAGTACACGTGTGTAACACCTGTGGAAGCATGATAGACTTGTATATATTTACAGAGGTAGCCTAATACCTGATTATCATGTCTGTAAATTTTTGTGACCGTTTGAGCACGTTTAGTCACTTTGTTATAGTTCTATGTGTGAAATATAGTTATTTTTAACCCTGATTTTGACTTAAAGTGCTTAGTTAATGGAAATAAGAGTGGAGAACTTGTTTCTAGGTCACAAATATGTGGAAGTAGATGTGGTTAAAATTTGAGATTTATCGGAGTTAATTTGACATTTTAAAGCATACTAGTTGTGTGTTTTAATGCCGGATTGACCCCCAGCAGATATGAAAAAAATGTGAAAATAGTGTAACGAGATTTTTAATGAATCTTAAGATCTTTTTTAAACTTGTTGGAAGTTGAAAAACTTAGTTTAGTGATAACTAAGCGTTCTTAACTGTTCAAATAAATAGTAATCACTTAAGTGACCAAATGTGAAGGGCACGACTCTTGTTTCTGTTTCTTGGCCTATTTAAGACTAAAATGAGAAGTTGTTCTCATTCTCACATCCTCATCACATGGCTGCCACAGGAAAAACAAAGGAGAAGGGAAATCAAGGTGCTAAGGGAGAATGATCAACAACCAAGCAAGGGAGAGAGCTTAGCTTTGCGGAGGAACGGTTAACTGACTTCATTTCTGGGAATTGAGGTAGGGAGAACCTTGCTTTTCACACTTTCTTTTCATATTCTTCATTAGGTTCTTGAGTGTGCTTGATGTGAATTATGGATCCTTAGTGTGATTTTGGTGTTTTTGACTTGAATCTTGTTGGAGAACTCGATGATGGCTTGTTTTTGAATTATTGGGTATGTGAAAATGGAATTCCAGCCTTTGAAAGCCTTTAATTCCCTTTGAGTTCAGATTTGGGGTTTTAGGTTTTAGGTTTTAGGTTTGTGATTTTTCATGATCTTTGATTTTTGAGTGAAATTGAAGTGGATTAGGAGTTGCTATGTGTAGTTGGACCTCGTTAGAGGTTGGAAATCACTTGAAATCGAGTTTGAAATGATTAGAAGATGGTCTAGTTCTAATGAAATAGTACTCGTATCTACAGAATTTTGCAAATTCTGAGTTCTGCAGTGGGCGCTACAGCATAGCACTTGGAGTGCCGCAGCGTGTAGAAGAATATGGGTGCGTGCTGTGGTGTGGCACTGAACTCGTGGCTTAGGTGCCGCAACGTGGCACAGGGCATGCCGCGGCGTGAATGTCAGGAAACAACTAGATGTTGCGTTGGTTTGTCTTGGAGTCTTCCGATGGTGTAGTGTCTTTATTTATGCTTCTTTTTGAGTATTGAAACTCTAATAAGAGTATTTAATGAAGAAGTTATGTGGTGAATGTAAATCTATTGATATGTTAATAATTGTGGTATTTAACATCATTGTATTTCATGTTGGTAGTTAGGAATATAAATCAATTGACATGCTAGTTATTAGCATTATTGTTGTTCCTTAACTATGTTGATGATGGTGAGTCCTCATTGTAGTGATTAAATATGATTTTAAATGAGTAAGTAACCAATCCTTCTTATCATAGTGATCATTGTTGAAGACCACGTTGATGAGAATTGTTCAATTCCCTCACTACCCGGAAAGAAGACTGCTAAAACTGGGTTTCCAGTGCTTGTTCAAAGCTTATGGAACCGAGTTCCTTTGTTTTGTTCAAGGCTCATGCATATCATGACATTACCATGGAATTGGGTTCTTGTAAATGGTTTCATATATTTTGCATTACATATTTAGGTTACTGCATAGGCATGAACACTAGACATAACTTGGCATAGTATGACGATTGTATGGGCGGATGCTATCATGACATATTCATGTATTCCAGTTGTATGGGCAATTGCGTGTCTCTGAGATAGAGATGTTGTTTACTTCTGTGATTGAAGTGTTAACGTGGTAATTGAGTATATTATCTGTTTATATATATATATATATATATATATATACGGTATTGGAATACTTCTACTGAGATTTATTTTTCTCACCCCGACTGTGTTGCCATGTAAATTTAGGTGATAGTTCTTCAAAAGGGAAAGCGAAGATGAATGAAGATTAGTATAGTTATATGCTTTTTGATGATAAAGCTTGTATAATATGCTAGTTTTTGTTGGTGTAAAAGTTTATGTATTACAATGTGCATTGGAGGCAGTGATGTATATATATAACTTTTGTTATCGTGCCTTTTCATATTTACTTATTGTATATGAATGATATGGGTTAGTATTTGGATGTTAGAAGTGGCATGGTCAATATTAATTATTCTTTTATATGACGATATATCTAGATAGTAAATATTGGGATGTTACAATGTGCATAAAAAAAATTAACTAGAGGGAACATTGATGTAAGGCAAGCTTCGGTGACAATGAAGTGGACGACTTGAAACGAGTAGAAGTAGAAGAAGCAGATGAAAATAGTGGTGTGTAAAAAAATAAAACCTAAAAGTTTAATGGTGGTGTGTGAAAAGATAAAATTTAAAATACTGGTATGTGAAAATAGTGGCTTGGAACGTCTGTAATGTGATTGAGCTTAGGTGGGTTATGAGCTTACTAATTGAACTTTAGTCATGGAAACTAATATTTTTTTTAAAAAAGTATTGATGAGCCATGTACAAGCCGTGTCCGAGACATGTCCCAGTATGTCTGAGGCGTGTCTAAATTAAAAAAATAATTTTTTTAATTAGACACATTCAGACATACAAGACAAGTGTGTCATATAGGTATCCTCATATATCTAACACAGACACGTGTTCAACATACAGACACACCTAAAAACCAATATATCCGTGCTTGGTAGATTGGTACTCTCTATCACTATCAATATCAATATAATATACAATGCATAAAGAAAGTTTTTTTTTGTAGTATTCCACTTTTTAAATGATTTTACTTAATCACTACAGTATGAAATAACATAAGTAATTAACAAAGATTAAAAAAGAAATTTATTCTAACAAGTGGCCTTATTTGGGTGTAACACTTTTTCTCATCAAATTCTAACATGTGCCACCATATTTATGTAGCATATGTCTTTAGCAATGCCTATCATTTTTTTTTTGCATGTCATTAATTTGATGCCAAATTTTCAAATTGTTTCCTTTTGTTTTTATTTACACAATTATTATTAATTTCCTATATAAACATCATGTCTTTCTTTGAGATACAATTTATGTTTCTTAAATAACAAGTGGAATTTTGAGGTCCGCAATCTGTATCATTATGGCATGACATTAATTTGATGGTAAATTCTCAGGCTGTGTACATTTAATTTCATTCACCATCTTTGTCAAATTTGCATTTCAAAAATGTGATTCTAATTATGTAATTCTAATTTTTATTCTAATCATAATTATATTCTGAAAGAATAATATTTTTATTTCTATTCTAATCAAATAATTTACATAATCAAAAAATTTATATTCCTTTTTCTATTTATTATTATTATTAATTGAGTAGAATAGAAATAGAAATATAATTATAATAGAATATAATTGTATTTAGAATTACATGATTAAAATCACATTTCAAAAACAACCGCGCTATTTATCCATAAAAATACTCCAACTTTCGTTTATCGTATGTCACGTGGATTGTATGTGTTGACTTAGCCCTCCCCTTTACCTCCCTTTCCTTCGCTTCTAATTTCTTTTTTTTATATCAAATTTTAAACGTTTCTCCCCTTTCTTCTCTCACTCTCAGTCTCAGTCTCGTCCCTCTTCTCTTCATTTTCCCAAATTTTCAATTTTCTTCTTCTCTCACTCTCACTCTCAGTCTCGTCCCTTTTCTCTTCCTTTCCCCAAAATTTCAATTTTCTTCTCCCTTTACCCATTCTCCCACACCCTTGAATGTATCTCATCCAGGTCACCATACATAGCATTTTGCTGCCTGTCTCCTCTGCTGCGTCAAGCTACTCCGATAGCCAACCGATCACATCCCCACCTTTTCCAGAATCAGTGGTCCATGGCATGAGAGATAGGCTTCCAAGAATCTACTAGCATAGCTCACGTCTTATTTCAAGCAAAGTGAGATCTGCTTCTTCTTCTTCTTTTAAAAAATAAATTGTCCATGCTACATTTTGGTCTCCAGTATATCTCCGAATTTTGTGTTTCATTGTGTCAGTTGAATATTAAATGATGCATTTCATTTCTTTTCTTTGTAAAGATAACCATGGCTTGTTGAAACTTATTTTGTAATGCTTTTATGGTAGAATCAAGGCATGCTTGGTCGTGCAAAGTGTGGCTCCATTTAATCTCTATGTCTAAGTATGACTTTTATAGAATAGACCCATTCAAATGGGTTTCTATCCTCATTATCTGTTGCCATTTGTTTGTTTACTTTCCATTGCTCTTTCTAAATGTTCCATATTAAAACCTAGAGGTTGGTGAAGATGAGTCTATTGCTCTCATCTAATGGTTTTATTCTTTGTATTAGTTATATCAACTAGTTCTTTCCAAAACAAGGAAAACATATATAATGAGTAAGGGAACAAACAAAACTTTGCAGACCCTCATAGGTATATTATTTAGTGTTTGCTTTCTTAGATGCTCATCATAGATTTCTTTTGTTTGTTGCTTTGACTTTCCTGTTCCATGCTCATTTAATTTGCACTACATTTGCTAATACAAACTTCAAAACACACTTGCTGTAAGTATTCATTCTCAAGAGTTTTGCAAGTGTAAGCGAAAACTATGATGGTTTCTACTACTAATACAAGATTACTACTGTATTTCTTTTTTTGTGCCATTTCTACAACAATTCTCGTTTATTGGGTAACTATATTTTGATACATAATCTTTGTGATGATTGTAGGCAAAGGTCTTCAAAAGCTTCATCATAATTGATCGTGTCTAGTTTATCCATCTCTGAGTCATCTTTGTGAGGGTAAGGTCTGTTGCTTGGTTGCACAGTAATTAAGGTTATGTGTAACACCCTAATATGAATTATCGTAAAATAAATGGAATATTTCAAAATAAATCGCATTAAGCATGTCACTTCTAAAAATGCATAAAATAAAAACCCATAATAACCTGTATAATCATTATGGAGAGCCACGAATGATAAAAAGGTCATATATACAAACATCAATGGCTAACAAGTAATACTGTATACATAAGCTTTTACAAATAACTAGAAAAGTACAAATATACAATCTGATTCAAAAAGAAATAAAGCTACTAAACTAAGCCTTCTGCTTTTTCTTTTTTTTACCCTTTTCCTTTTTAGGCACTTCACCTGGATTTACACGGAACACACATAAGTGAGAAATCACAATTTCTCAGTATAAGCATACCAAGATCAGCAGTTAATCATTTACAATAAATAAATCAACTGAACATAAAATTAGACTTTATGTAATAGAATATCTAAAAAATAGCAATATCAAAGAATCACCCATACAATCCTAAGATACTATCGAACGAGCAACCAAACAATCAATCGGTCAAGCAATGACAACTGCCTATACAATTGTCAACCATGCAATGCTTTATGTTATGAAATATTATGCTCAAACAAAGTCCAAATATTATGGATATGCAATGACAATGCAAGTTTTAAAGTTTAAAAACACAGGCTACTTACTTATTTCCTAGAAACCACTGTTTCTTATATATACAGAGCAGGATAAGCTTAAAAGCATAAACACGCTTGGTAATAGGTAGACGTTTTCCCCTCACTGCGTAAGAATGCTATTGCCACTCCCATACCAGTAACCCTGACCATGCAAGCATAAATGCAAAGAGAATTCAGATCCAATATCTCATTCTCAGATCATATGGTTGTGCACACTATCTAATGTCACAATACATAAGAAACAAGTAAATACCCAGTTTGAAAACCAAATATCTGGGCCATATTTTAAACATTAGATATAGGAATCCTAACCTCACTTATCCAACAAAGGTAACAAGATTCATATATCTAGCTAAACAATATTTAGAACATCCCACAATCACTCACAGGTGATTTAGAAATCAACCTCATGTTGACCAAAGTTCTAAACCTAGGCATTCTGTCACACTTGAATGTCTAAGAATTTTCTAAACTTTTCATATATGCAAGTTAATAATTCTCTCCAAGAAACATCCCAAAAAGTGTCTCTTTATAGGCTAAAAGGTTTACACAAATGATCCCAATAAGTAGAAAATTAAATTAGCATCACAATGCTAAAATCATGATCTGCCCTGTCTCGGGCGCTTGAGCGCAGAGGATTACGCGCTTGGGCGCGCACACACCATAGCATGTTCTTCTGGGCAGCACACACTTGAGCGCGCATGGGCAGAGCGCTTGAGTGCCGAGTGCCAAGTGCCCAGTAACATTTGTTGCATAATTTTACAGCACGGAGTACTGTTCCATTGGCAAAAATACTAGATTTGATCACTTCAAATTTGTTTCTTGGTGATTTTAAGTCCTAAACAAGTTCAAACATGAGGAAAACATAAAACACTAATTGATTTCATAAAAATGGATCAAAACACTAAATCACTCATCCAAACCCCTAAAATCAACACTTAGAGTATTTTAAGTCCAAATGAAGAATTTTTAATTTTTAATCCAAAATCTTAGCATGAATAAGTCATAAACCACATTTAAAACTTATCCAACTAAGAAAATTACTTAAAACACAACAAGAACTCATTTTGGCATATTAGATCTCAAATAGCCTAACAATGGAAAAATGAGAAAAGATAAAGTTTAAGCTCAAAAAACCCTACCTTCAAGCTGCCTTGATGTTATAGAATTGAGTCTTAACTTCTAACCTTGGATTTCCCATTCTTCTTATGCTCCTTGTTCTCTTTTTCACCACTCAAAACTTCCTCCCTTGGAGTTGTTTTTGTCCAGCCGTGAAGAGAAGAGAAAAAGTGAGTATTATGAGCAGCAAAGTCACATAAAAGAAGTCCAAAATGAAGGCTGTAACCATAGTGTGTGATGAACCTACAAAAATTCATATTTTTACAGTTCAAAATCTTGGGTTTTCATTCTCTTTTAATCTTTTTGATTTAGTTTTGTTATTAAATTTGATTATATTTTTATTATTTTAATTTTATTTTATTATGTTTTTTTTAAGTATTTTTGATAGGTAAATACACATGGAAAGAGATTGGATGCTTAAAGAAGAAAGAAATCAAAAAAACAAGTTTTCAAGATCAATCATCAGATTTTGTGCAAAAATAATAAATTCCTGAAAATAAATATTTGAAGAATTCATATCCTATTCTGAGATGCTAATTAGAGCTTTAATTGAATGTAAAATCTCAAACAAGGATTAGATTGAAGATTAGATAAGGATTCTCAAAGAGATTTGATTTGGAGCAAAATTTGGATTCTCGCACTATCCTAATCATCCCTTATTAATTGAGTCATATCTTGGGTTACAGAGATCAGATCTACGCACCGTTTGCGTCATTGGAAAGCTAACAGAAAATCCTACAACTTCTCTGTTGAGATCAAGGGCAAATTAGGCCATTTGGAGGGTGAGAAAAATCATGCAAGTTAGATACGAAAATTTGTTAGCTTTTCTATAAAAGAGGAAAAACGAGTTTAGCAAAGGAGCTCACTTTTGACACACTCTTACACATTTGGACAGAACGCAGCAATCATCAAGAGGCATAAACCCTAATGTGATGTGGACGCAATTAGGATTGAAGATTAGAGATTTTCTTCAACATTTCCACCTTTCTACAATGGAGTTTATCATATTCTTCCCTTTGTGTTCTTCTTTTTCCATATGTAACTAATTTCCCTTTGTTAGGGGGATGATGGATCTTATTCTTGGATGATGTAACTTTCTTTTATGGGTTTAATTTATGTTTCTATTTCATGATTTACGTGTTTATCTCTATTCTTAATGCTTTTCTAAATCTGGTCAATTTGGGAATGATCTTTTGGGTTTATGTATGATTTGGAAAAATTTGCATGAACCTAGAACTTGTGATAAACACCATAACTTCTGCAATCGCTAAGAATAGATGTTGTGGGTTATGTGGTCTTTCTTTTAATTCTCTTGTTCTTGATAATGTCTTTCTAATTGGAGTTAGACTAAGGGATTAGTTAATTTTAATCAGCATAAGAGGATTAATATACCAAGGGATTGGATATTAATTAATTTTGAGAATTGACCATAAATTATTGAAATAGAACATAGTTAAACCAATATTTGAGTATGCATCTAAAGAGTTCAAGTGAAATCTGAACCCTAACACTTTAACATTATTGTTTTTTACCCTTTTGATTTATTGTTTACTAATTTTTATTTTTCTTTTTAGTTTAATTTTTACCAACTCTCTTTTTGTTAGCTTAAATAGTGTTATTTTCAGTTAATTTAGTAATTAATAACTTAATCCTCGTGGGACGATACTCTACTCCTTTTTATTACTTTTGTCGATTCGATGCACTTGCCGATATCCGCATCAAGTTTTTGACGGTGCCGTTGCGGGATTATTGTTATTAATATTAAATAGTAGTTGAAAAGACACTAATTTGAGCATTTTTTTAATTGTTTAATTTTATTTTTAATTTTTAAATTTTCTTTTATTTTTTAGATAATTATTTTTCTTATTTAATTTCATTTTTCTTTATTTAATTTTCTTTTCAATTTGTTTCTTTTTTTTTTCTTTTTATTAGTTATTTATTTTTATTTTTAATTTCCTTCTTTACTTCACTCTGATTTGTTTGTTTGTTTATTTATGCAAGGTTCTCTAGAGTCAGAAGAATTACTTTTTGATTCAAAGATAGAGAGAACTGCTAGAGCAAATAGGAAAGCAGTTAGAGAGAGAAAGGAACTTGAAGAAATAGAAGACAAGATGACAGAAAGAGTTATAACTGCAGAGCGAAGACGCACATTGGTTGACTATGCTACTCCATCTGCTGAAAACATTTCTACCAGTATTGTGCATCCTGCTATTCAGGCTAATAATTTTGAGATTAAACCAAAGACTTCTACACCGGTGCAAAGCAGAATCAGTTGGGAGAGGCCATGCAGAAGATCTAAACTTGCATATTGTGAATTTCTTGCAGCTCTGTGATACTTTTAAGTATAATGGTGTTACTGATGATGCTATTAGATTACGACTGTTCCCATTTTCTCTCAGAGACAAAGCAAAGAGTTGGCTACAAGCCCAGCCACAGGGGAGCATTTCTACTTGGGAGGATTTGGTTAGCAAATTTTTGAATCGATACTTTCCTCTATCAGTGTTTGTGAAGATGAGGGGTGAGATTGCTTGTTTCACTCAAAATCAAGGAGAATCTCTTTATGAAGCATGGGAGAGATTCAAGGAGCTATTAAGGAGGTGTCCTCATCATGCATTTGAAATTTGACAGCAGGTACAGATTTTCTATAATGGTTTGAATCATCCTACCAGAGCTATGGTGGATGCATCTGCAGGTGGATCTCTGAATACCAAGACTCCTGAAGAGGCTCAGGAATTATTTGAGATTATGGCCACCAATGAATATCAGTTGCCTAGTGGGAGAGCAACAGTTAAACAGGGAATGTTGGAGCTTGGTGTTGTTGATACTATACTTGCACAGAATCAGACTATGATGCAACACATTGTCAACCTTACTAAGCAAGTTGGTAATTTATAAGTAAATGCAGTTAATCATCAAGGTCTAACTTATGATTTTTGTGGAGGTAACCATGTCAATGGTCAATGTGAGGTAGCGAATTCAGGTGTCAACATTTCAGAGCAGGTGAACTATATGGGTAATTCTTCAAGGCCACAAGGTAATCCTTATTCTAATACTTACAATCTAGGTTGGAGGAATCATCCTAATTTCTCTTAGAATAATCAAGCTGTACTATTGAATATTCAGCCCGAACAGAAGTCTTCTCTTGAGATTGCACTTGAGAAACTCTCTGTACAGACATCTACTTTTGTGCAACAGACTTCTACTGTTATGGAGGAACCAAGGGTAAATTTTCAGAATCAAGGAGCTGCGATTAAAAATTTAGAGAATCAAGTGGGGCAGATAGCCAAACAGCTTCAAGAGAGACCTCCAGGCACCTTCCCAAGTGATACTGTTGTCAATCCAAAGGACCAATGTCATGCAATTACACTAAGAAGCGGTAAGACTTTGGATGGACCAGTTAAGGAAATTGATGTTCCTGTTGCAGATGTCCAATCTCAAAAGTGCTGTAATGAAGAAGTTAAAGAGGAGCAACCAAAGTGGCAGAGGAAGAAGAAGGAGCATGAATAGAAAATAGTTGATCCTTCATCTATGCTGAACTTCCGTACCCTCAAAGATTTAGGAAGGAGATTCAAGAAAAGCAGTTTTCCAAGTTCTTAGAAGTCTTTAAGAAGCTGCAGATTAATATTTCTTTTGCTGAAGTATTAGAGCAGATGCCCTCATATGCGAAGTTCATGAAAGATTTGCTCTCTAAGAAGAGGAAATTGGAAGAAGATGAGACTGTAGCACTTACTGAGGAGTGCAGTGCCATTATCCAGAGGAAGCTTCCACCAAAGTTGAGGGATCCAGGAAGTTTCAATATTCCTTGCACCATTGGAAAGCTGAATGTTGAGAAAGCTCTATGTGACTTAGGGGCTAGTATCAATTTGATGCCATTGTCTATCTTGCGCAAGCTGGGAATTGATAAAGTTAAGCCTACAATGGTTTCTCTTCAATTAGCAGATCGATCAGTCAGGCATCCATACGGTATTGTGGAAGATTTTCTAGTGAAGGTGGATAAATTTATTTTTCCAATTGACTTTGTAGTCTTGGATATAGATGAGGATGCTGATATCCCATTAATTCTGGGGAGACCATTCCTAGCAACATCAGGAACGTTAATTGATGTCCCTAGAAGAGAGCTTATTTTGAGGGTGGATGGAGATCAAGTTACTATAAATATTTTTAATAAGTCTGCCCCAACATCAGATCTTTATGCCCCTGTTAATTGCATTCAAGGTACATTTCAAAATGGGTTTGATGGTAAGAACTCTTCTTTATTCATGAATGCGGATCTTCTTACTCCTAAAATTGTTGATGAAAAGGAGAAAGGTCCTCCTATTTTCCATGATTTGTTGCAAGTTAATCCTTCTCCTGTTGAAAAATTAAGACCTCCATGGCCTGATGAGAATTTCTATGCTAAAGTGTATTCAGAACATCCTGGATCAAGTCAAGTTCCAAACACTTGTGGGGATTCAAAAGGCAGTGACAGAGTGTGGAGGCAAAGAGCCGACAAGAGAAAGATGTCATTCTACTTCTCTATATTCAAGCCACCATGATTAATTGAAAAAAGGCAACGTCGAGCTAATGACGTTAAACAAGCACTTTTTAGGAGGCAACCCAAATTTTCTCTCCTTTTCTTCTTTCTTTTTGTTTTTTTTGTTTTTATTTTTTTATTTATTATTTAATTAACTAACATTTTTATGTTTTGTAATTAGCTAGTGTTGAGTCGGCTTAGGTGCCTCCTTGAGTTCGGAGCCTTTGTAGGGGGATGTATATAGCTGTCGGCAGCCAAAAAGAGTTTTTCTTTTCTTTTCTTGTATTTAATTCATTTTGTTATTTATTCATTTTGTTTTTATTTTGTCATCATCATCCCTTTTGTGTTTTGAGTCATTTTGTGCATTCCGATGTATTGAATTGAATATCCAATGATTGTTTGAATTGTGGATTGATCTGATTTCTTAGGATAACATATGAGAATTTATGAGTTGCATTTATCTCTATTGTTTCAATTGTGTATGGATGTTCTTCCCATCTTTATGATTGATAGACCTTGGATTATACATGCATGTCAAGCTTAGAGAAAGTTTATGAGATTGTATGTGTGTGGATGATTTGCATCTAGAAGTTATTTGATTCTCTCTTGAGGCGAAATCCTAGGCAGTGCATGATTAAGGAAATGATAATAGCCTTCTTTGGACCGTTTGAGCCTTTCAAGCCAACCTGTAAACACAGTTTATCCTTAGGTCCCTTTTACAGCCTTGCTATTGTTTGGCCTCTGTTGCTTGCTTTTCTTTACCCACATTTTCCTTTCCCATACCCATATGAAAAAAAAATTTCTCTCTTACATAACCTCTGTTGAGTGCATATTTTGTATTATTTTATTATTCAAGTCTTCATTATTTTTGTGCATGAAGTTTTGTGGAGCTGAAAAATTTCAAAGAAAAAAAGAAGAAAAAGAAAAAAAAAGAAAAAAAAGGAAGTCCACCTAAAGTATTGTAAAGAAATAAGTTTGGGAGTGGAGGTTGCTGAAAAAGAAAAGAAAAGAAAGAAAAAAAAAGTGAATGTTGTGTTGATTCTTTTGCTCCTTTTTGCACTTGTTCAGTATTTTGAGGCTTGAATTGTGAAATTTACATGATTTTGTATCTCAACTTTTGTTTTCATTTTCCTACCACTTCTTTCTTAACCCATACCATTGGCTTTACATTACAAGCTTATAAAGTCTCTTTTGATCCTTGGTTGTGTGTTGTTTACATTAGTGGAGAGAGAGATGAAAAATAACCCTATGGATGTGGGTTTGATGTGCATTTGCAGTTTTATGAACTTATTTGAGCTTGTACTCTATGAGGAGATTGGGTCTTTCATTCATGTTCTTGAGAAGTCATTTGTGCATAAGAGTTGTATGTGATAGACAATGTGATAATTGGATTGTTCATGTATGACACTTTGAAATTAGATTGTGAATTAGTTCATGAGGATATGAATGATTTTTGATACCCGGTATTGTCATGTTTGAGTCTGTTTTGAGTTTTAGTTTGTTTTATTTTGTTTTTGTTTTTCTTTTTACTTGAGGACAAGCAAAAGCTTAAGTTTGGGGGAGTGATGAACCTACAAAAATTCATATTTTTACGGTTCAAAATCTTGGGTTTTCATTCTCTTTTAATATTTTTGATTTATTTTTGTTCTTAAATTTGATTATATATTTATTATTTTAATTTTAATTTTATTATTATTTTATGTATTTTTGATAGGTAAATACACATGCAAAGAGATTGGATACTTAAAGAAGAAAGAAATCAAAGAAACAAGTTTTCAGGATAAATTATCAGATTTTGTGCAAAAATAATAAATTCCTGAAAATAAATATTTGAAGAATTCATATCCTATTCTTAGATGCTAATTAGAGCTTTAATTGAATGTAAAATCTCAAACAAGAATTAGATTGAAGATTAGATAAGGATTCCCAAAGAGATTTGATTTGGAGCAAAATTCGGATTCCTACACTATCCTGACCATTCCTCATTAATTGAGTCATATCTTGGGTTACAGAGATCAGATCGACACACCGTTTGTGGCATTGGAAAGCTAACAGAAACTCCTACAACTTCTCTATTGAGATCAAGGGCAAATTAGGCCATCTGAAGGGTGAGAAAAATCATGCAAGTCAGATACGGAAATCTGTCAGCTTTTCTATAAAAGAGGAAAAACGAGTTTAGCAAAGGAGCTCACTTTTGATACACTCTTACACATTTGGACAGAACGCAGCAGTCGTCAAGAGGCATAAACCCTAATGTGGTGTGGGCGCAATTAGGATTGAAGATTAGGGATTTTCTTCAACCTTTCCACTTTTCTACAATGGAGTTTGTCATATTCTTCCCTTTGTGTTCTTCTTTTTTCATATGTAACTAATTTTCCTTTGTTAGGGGGATGATGAATCTTATTCTTGGATGATGTAACTTTCTTTTATGGGTTTAATTTATGTTTCTATTTCATGATTTACGTGTTTATTTCTATTCTTAATGCTTTTCTAAATCTGGCCAATTTGGGAATGATCTTTTGGGTTTATGTATGATTTGAGAAAATTTGCATGAACCTAGAACTTGTGATAAACACCATAACTTTTACAATCGCTAGGAATAGATGTTGTGGGTTATGTGGTCTTTCTTTTAATTCTCTTATTCTTGATAATGTCTTTCTAATTGGAGTTAGACTAGGGGATTAGTTAATTTCAATCAGCATAAGAGGATTAATATACCAAGGAATTGGATATTAATTAATTTTGGGAATTGACCATAAATTATTGAAATAGAACATAGTTAAACCAATATTTGAGTGTGTATCTAAAGAGTTCAAGTGAAATCTGAACCCTAACGCTTTAACATTATTGTTTTTTACCCATTTGATTTATTATTTGCTGATTTTTATTTTTCTTTTTAATTTAATTTTTACCAACTCTCTTTTTGTTAGCTTAAATAGTGTTATTTTTAGTTAATTTAGTAATTAATAACTAATCCTCTTGGGACGATACTCTACTCACTTTTTATTACTTTTATCGATTCGGTGCACTTGCCGATATCCGCATCAGTGTGTTAATGACTTTATGTTATAATAATGATACTTCCTGATTTGCTAAAAATACTTAAATTTAGCTAAATCAAGTTTTTCAAATTCCAATAACTTTAAAATAAATATTAAGATTCATTTAAAAAGTCATTTCACCAGTATCATAATTTTTCATATCTATGACTATTCATTTCAATATTAAAACACACAATCAGTATGCCTAAAAATACCAAATGGACTCTGCTTATTCTCAATCTTTAACCACATCACAAAATAGATATTTGTGATTAGAAATAAATTATCCACATATATTTCTATTAGCTAAGCTATTTAAGCTAATATCAGGGTCATTTTAAACTACCATTCACTTTTCGGCTTTCAACAAAGTGCCTAAACTAACTCAGATTTTTACAAAATTAAACAGACATGTTAAGCAAGTATTAAGCTACCTCTATAACTAATTACAAGTCTAACATGTTGAAGAGGATGTTACATTATGTTCTCAGAAAATTTATTTACTACATGCTTGCTTTCAGTTGATACTACCTGTTGGATTGGACATGTATTTCAGCATATCTGGTACTATGAGGCACTGGTAACTAATTTTCCATGTCATTTAACTTCCAAAAGTGTTATTTAGAAAGTAGTATGATATCTCACTACAATTTTAATATACTATTGCAATGTAGATGTCCTAAAATTTTGTAAATTGTTTAATGGAAGCTATGTAATGAATTATTTAACAAACTAGTACATTAAGGCTTTTCCCTTTAAAACTTAACCTTTTACACAAGTAAGACATATTAATTTCAAATTCGTTACGGAGTTTGTGGTTCACTTTCATACATTGCTTGTGAGTTTTTAATGGAAGCATGCAAGTTTCTCTTAACTCTTGATTGTAAAAGTTTCGCATACAAATAACTATCTTGAATGATCTTTTTTTTTTTCTAGTTCTTATTTGTGAGGAGTCTGAGGTTTTAAATAATCGTGCTCCCAATTTGGTAGGATTTTCTATTAGTAGATTATAACAAGGGTGATGTAGTTGATAATTAATATTGCAGTAGTTGATAACATCGGACATATGGTGGGAACATGACGATTACCATATTAAATAAAGCATTTAGTAGCTTATGACATTTTTTTTTTGGTTGTTGGGTGTTGTTTCCCTTCCATTGACTCTAGTATTGTAGTAGGATTAGGATTAGTGGTTAGAGTGACATTTTCTAGTACGTGCTTCTAACAATGCTGAAATTATTGATAATTACTAGTGCATTACTTGATAACAAATGAAATATACTTATAACATGATAATATATAGTTGATAATTTGTAGGTGTGTGTAGCAACCCGAAATTGAAGTTGATGGAGGGTTCAAATAATCTAAATACATCTGAGGCTGTTGATAATGTGGAAGAAGTATATGAAGGTGACTTCATTATGAATGATGCCTTGGATGACGAATTTGAAAGTTATAAGCCAAAATAAGGGATATTGTTTCCATCAGAGGAGGATGTTAAGGAATTTTATAGGAAATATGCTTACAAAAAAAGGTTTAGTATCGTAAATAGAACTTCAAAAAGAGAAGATGATGGTAAGGTTAGTTACATTATGCTAGCATGTTCAGCACAGGGAAAACATGTTTCAATAATACCAAACACTTTGAAGACACTTCCAACTAGAAGGATAAAATATGAAACAAAAATTATAGTCAAGTTGATGGGAGATGGATGATGGTACATCAGGATAGCTATACTTGAACACTCTCATGAACTTAGCCCGATGAAGGCGAGAATATTGAAAGTTAACAAGAAGCATAGCATGTACGTGAAGAGAACAATTCAAGTGAATGATGACACGGGGGTGAGAATACACAAGACAGTCTGGTCTCTTGCTTATGAGGTGGGAGGGTACGAGAACTTATCATTTAATGAGCAAGATGTTAGAAATTATGTTCACAAGAAAAGACGTAGAATTGACAAGAAAGGTGATGAGAAGGCTTTGAAGAATTATTTTGCGAGAATGCAAGAGGAGAATAGTAATTTTTTCTACGATATAGATGTTGATGATGATTTTCATGTGTAAAATGTATTTTGGACAAATGCTAGAAATAGAGCTACTTATGGGTCATTTGGAGATGTTATGACTTTTGACATAACATATTTGACAAATAAATATGACATGCCATTTGTTGCTTTTTGATGTGAATCATCATAGACAATCAGTTTTACTTGGATGTGGTCTAATTTCAGCTGAAGACACGGAGTCATTTGTGTGGCTATTTGAATCCTGGCTTTGTTGTATGTCAGGTAAGCCACCTGTTGGTATTATTACGGACCAATGTAGGGCCATGTAAAATGCTATTGAGATAGTATTTCCAATTACTCGACATAGATGGTGCCTATGGCATATAATGAAAAAAATCCCTGAGAAGCTGAAAGGTTGCATTGAATATAACAATATCAAGAATACGATGAAAGTAGCTGTTTATGATACCCTTACAGAGGATGATTTTGAAGAAAAGTGGTTTACTTTCATCAAAGAATTTGAACTAGAAGATAACAACTGGTTGAGTGGTTTGTACATGGAGCTATATAGATGGGTGCCAATTTCATAGAAAAATATTTCTAGGCAAGGATGTTAACAACACAATGTAGTGAGAGCATACATGCTTTCTTTGATGGATATATCAACTCAAAGACAAGCTTGCACCAATTTGTGAAGCAATATGATAATGCACTGAGAAGCTGTAACACCCCAAATTTTAGACTATGTTACAGAACTGATAGAATTACACTATTTTGTGTTTTCTGTGCAATATAAAAAATAATTTGATTATTTCGATACTATTTTTGATTGTTTTGTGTGATTTGCTCCGGGTCAGAAAAATAATAATTTTCAGGCCAGAGAAATTCTTATTTTAATTAATTGGAGTTGGGGGATCTTACTAAACCCAATTCTGATTGATATATATATTAATCTTTTAATTTTTAGGATTTAACTATGCAATAAAATAATTTTATATTATTATAATATTATTTTATATGGCAGTATCCTCTTGTCTTAAAAATAGTAAAAATCTGCTTAACATGGACTCGAAAAGTCTGTGGGGCCCGCGTTTAGTATAGCAGTCAACGATTCTGACTGGACAGAATTATAAACTAATAAGAATCAGTCAAAATAGGTGGCTTAACTATTTTAAACCAATAGGAAGAAGTCAAATAAAGAAGCATAGACTTCAATATGGACCCTTGATGAAAAGCATAATTTAGATGCTTTTGATCATAACCATTGATCTGATCAATGGTGTAAAATGAATCTTGATAAAACCACTAAGTAATATCCACCATAGATGGGATCAATGGATAGGAAACCAAGTTGATTTTTGTAACACCCACCTTAGGGTGCCACACTTCTTGATACTCAAATACTAAATTACCCTCTTCTTTGGAAAATCGTGCTTTGTGATGTAAATACGAGTTATAAAATTTCTTGATGATAGTAAGATAAACTTAGTGAAAAATAAAAACATTACAACAACATCATAAATAATCTACATTTATATATATACAAGTCATAGTACTGTCATATTTTAATGTTACAAACTAGACTCTCAAAATATTTAAACTTTAATTTAAACTAACTTACGAGTCCAATATTACTAAATAAAGAACCCCCGTGTGGGTCCTCCTCGAACTCCTTAGAAAATAGTAACCCGACTTGATGCGAAGTCCTACGACAGTATCCAAGCCGCAACACTATACTAGTCGCACTAACGATAGTATACTTCCCAATTGTCTAATTGACAATGGGAACTCTAAGTATCAATATTCACACTAATGTCCAAGATGTAGCCTACTCTTATCTCATATACACAAGAAATCTTGACTCCTCCATCGCTTTAAAACTCAATCCTCAAGGTGAATGGTCTCTTCCTTATCTTCCTCAAGTTCTTATCAAATATTTAAAATTATAAATACAATATGAATAGATATACAAAGAGGTGAGATCACCCATCCTTCATTACCATTATTGGCGGTAAGAAATGAAGATAAACACATACAAATTCCCATACCAACACATCATACAAATTAAATTATATCACCACTATCATTTATCTAACACATATCATATCTTATATCAACACTTCATACATAATTACACACTTATGCCAACAATATCATTTATCCTCATAATTCATACAATAAGCCATAATTACGATCATGTCCTTATTAGCATTCAATTGTTCAATAATTCAATTATCATAAACAATAATTACGATAATACTCTCAGTATCTCTGCATATGCACCTAGACTCAATTTCCTACTTCATGGAGCTACAACTCAGATTGGAAAGAGTGATCGTAAAGATCATGTCGGTATAAAGGTGCCTCGGTGCTACGTAATCCATCAATTTATCCATGTGCACATCTAGCACATACTGATAGTCTTTATCGCTAGATCTTGATTACGGATAGTATCTCGGTCCGGATCATTGGTGTGTTATATCGGTCTAACTCACGTACAAAAGAGCTACCAACTGTCCATTGCGAACAACCCGCACCCCAATGCCCCCAAGGTCAATGAAAGACCTACACTACTTGCATATCGCACCCGCACTAAGGTGTATTCTTTCCTTCCTAGGCAAATAACCTTATCCCGTCCATCGGACCTTTCAATGCATATACAATGCACCTTTCTCATTCAATTCATTCTATCATATTCTCAATCAAATTTTCTTTATCTCAAGTTCGATCCCATCCATATTGGCCATCAAGCTAATAGCACATTTCAAGTAATTTCATCGTGAAACTATATTTTTTACATTTTCATGTATGATTCATAATTTTCAAACAATTCCATCAATATTTTCATCGTTTCCAATCGCGTAAAATATTTTTCACATTTTCAATCAAAAACCCTATTTTCCTCATTTAACACCAAAATTCAACTTCATTTTCATATTTGCATAATAACCCTCAAAACATAATATTTTTTCTTTATAATCCTCATTTAAATAATAATTTTAAAATCAATTTCACAAAATCCACATTCAAATTCCCAAAACTTCATATTTATGAAATAGTCCTCATAAAATTCATATTTCCAAAATAGTTCCTCAAAAAATTCATATTTCCAAAATAATCCCTCATAAAATTCATATTTACAAAATAGTCCTTCATAAAATTCCTATTTACAAAATAATCCTTCCAAAACATAATATTTACATTATAGCCCCTCTAAAATCATTAATTGCAATATGGCCCCATTAAAAATGAAAATTACCATATCGCCCCTCTAAAATTCATATTTATAATAATTCATTTTCCCAAAAATCATTTTACTTTGCTACACTCAAATTTGTCCCAAATTCATTTAAATCTCTCTATTTCTCATTTTAATTCATCACTTGTTAAATTAACTCACCAAGATTATTTTCCCCTAACTTTCAAACTTGTTCAAATTTATTTCTTTTACATTTAAATCCTTCATTCTCAATTGAATCTCTCATTTCTTAGACTTTGGTCCTCTTTTTCATATTAAGGCCGTGAGCCATCAAGCTCTTTGGAGCTCTTATAAATCTGTTTTCACATGTTATTCACATTTTACTTTTTTCTCATACATTTTTATGCACACAATTTCAAACATACAAACATATATCAAAGCAATAGACATAATATCACACATGAAGCCATGTCTTAGCAATCATACACAACACAAACATAATCAAATAGCATCAAACAATCAGCAAGAACCCTTATGGATTTTTCCACCGGAAAACCATCCCTACACCACCAAAACTTGGTTCCTGGTGAGGTTAAATCTCCTTTCACCTCTTGAAGACAATTTAAAGTTCCTTAGTTCTCCTCCTTTCCTTCAAATTTGTACAATCTCCCAAACAAATCCCTAAAATTTTTAAACAATTAGTAAAAACACAAACAAGGTTTAATATTGACAAACCATGGAACAATCATGATTTAGAAAATCACAAACATGAATTTAAACCATAAAAATCAAAGTTTACCTCCAAGGAAGTAAGATAGAAATGGGATTTTGAAGCTTCCAATCACGTGGGATTTTGGGAAAACTTTCTAAATGGAAAGTGTTTCAAATGGTGTTTAGCTTTAGGAAATGACAGAATGAAAATTATAGATGAAACTGATGGTGTTCGTAGGGTGCTTAGCAACCCCAACCAATGGAGAGAAAAGGAAGAAAAATGATGCTCATTCAAATTTGAGAGAAAAAGATGGATACTTTTTGATGTGAGAGAAAATGTAATTTATGAGAGTGAAATTCATGAGGATACCAATTCATCACAATTTAGGATTTACTTGAAGTAAAATATCCTATTCTCGAGTGCACACTATTCCATGGATTTCATTCACTTGACTTTCAAGGCTTTTGGATTGTTCAAGAATCATGTAGAACCTCCTCAAGTGCACCATGGCGTGAGTTTCAAAGGCAATTATTCTCCAAAAATTAACATAGAAAATGATGTAAAATGGGAGAACATTATTTTCCTTGATTTGGCTAAAAGTTAAGTTCCACCTTCAATGAAAATTCCATCGAACAAAGGTCAAATTCTCAATATACAAAAAAAGTCAACAAAATCCTAATTCGACATACGGGTGTCGACGTTGGAGAAAAATCTTTCAAGTGTCGAATTGAAGAAAGTACTATATGGTCAAAATTATTTGAGATTCCTTATTTTGACATTAGAGAAGTTTCTCTTCCAAGAACCCTAGAGTGTTCAAAATTCTTATTCGATCATCATTAGCATCATAATTCGACAAACATTATCATTCTAATTCGATGGACATTGGTATCCTCAAATCGACAAAAATTGACATTCTCACTTTGAATTTTAACATGGTACCAAATAGTCCAAAATCAAAAAAAATTTGACTTTGTTCAAATTCAATATGGCCTTGCTTTAGAAGGTCTAATTCAACCATGTTTGTCCAACAATGAAGCAACTTTTGACATAGAGTCGTGTTCAACAACGAATAGTAGTACTATTTATCATCGTTCAGGTCGAGCTTGGACATATGGTGATCTTCGTTTTCAATTTGCAAGAATCGTCCGGTGATTAGAAAAAGGAGAACCGATTCACTTTTTATTGACTAATTTTGTGATGCCCATCATTTTGTCGAAGGAAGAGACGTCTTCCATGTTTTGAATAGATAGTCTTTGTCGAAAAAAGAAAACCTTGGTCGAAATAGATAATCTTGGTTAAGAGATGGTCTTTGTTGAATAAATGGTCTTGGTCGGAATGAAGTGAAGTAATTTCCCTTGCCCAAAATCTTTGATTTCGATTCAAAAAGAGAGAATCATTCATTCGATTTTGAGGTATTTTTGGTCAAAGCTTCTCAAAGGCTTGATGTTGTCGAGAAATGCTCAATTTGAATTAAAGTGAATGGATTAGACATACTTAACTTATGCTACATTCGATAGGAATTAAATCCAACTATTATCAAAATGTTAGAAAATTTTCTTCAAGTGTTTGGATCTTGTCCAAATTTATCGACGTATCAAGACCTTCAAAAATCTTGGATTGTCGAATGAGTTACATGAGATTGGTCTTTTAGATCCCTATAATACTTGAGAGACCTCGGATCGTGTCCATTGACAAGAATGTATTCATAAAATTATAGTTTTGTTTGTCGAATAGGCTTGTCAAAAATAGACTTGAAATGAAAACATCTTGGGAAAATCTCGAGGTCCTTCGATCGGGTTGGGATTCCGAATATTTTTGGTATTCGACATTTTTGAAAAAATCTCGGCCAAATGCTTTCTTTTAGAATATAACGAGGTTTTGGAAAAATATGTCGAATTTGAGTGACTTATATTTTCAAATTTTTGAAGTTGATTATAATGACAAATTAAACTATACTAGGTCAAATAATTCATAGCAATAACAGGAATATGCATAAAAATATTCGATATTTATCAAAAAAAAGAATTATTTTATAGATAAATTTAAAAATAACTATTAAGAAATTTTTTACAACTTTGGGAGCGTTACGGATTAAGTAAGATCCCCCGTCTCTAAAATAAATCAAATAAAATTTCCACTTTATTATTTTCCTGACCGAGAAAAATCACACAAAACAATCAAAAATAGTATCAATAATCAAATTATTTTTATAGGGCCTGTTAAAAACACAAATAGTGTAATTTTGTCAGTTCTGTAACATAGTTTAAAATTTGGGGTGTTACAATTTCAATGGCTAAGATGAAGTCAACAATAGTGGCTTGACTTTGATTAGTAACTAATTAAACCTAATTTGGTTAATCTAATGGCGTAATTAAGAAGCTAAGTAATACTAACTTAATTATTAATTAGTTATAAACTAATTACTAATTAAATATCCTAATTTTAATTAGAGGTTATAATACATGTAATAATATGTTTAATTAATTAGTTATATAGTTAGAATGTTAATTAAGATTGATTAGAAAATTTAACCTAACTAATTACCTAATTAATTAGCACGCAATTAGGTGTAAATTGAAAAACAATTAAGTCCCTAAAATCCCAAAGAGTCACACAGTTTTGCAGCAGCCTTGGGAGGCTTCTACATGATTCTTGAACAATCCAAATAGCCATGCAAAGTCAAGTGGATGACATATGCCATGTGCTAGTCCATGTGCACTCAAAATAAGATATTTTACTTCAAGTATATCACTTAAATCTCTCCAAGACTCCCATGGCAGCAGCACCTTGGATTTTACTGTCACAATATTTACTTTTCTCTCACATCAAAAGCTTTCATCTTTTCTTCTAAAAAATTCCCAGAACACCAAAGCATATTTTCCTTCCATTTTCTCTTCATTGGTTCGCCCTCACTACCCAAGTACACCATCACTCACCTATAATTTTCACTCTCATCATTTCCTAAAACTTAACAACATTCTAAACACTTTCCATTTAAGAAGTTTTCCCAAAATCACACTCTAAGTGCTTCAAAATCCAACTTCTACCTTACTTCCCTAGAGGTAAACTTTGGTTTTTATGGTTTAAATTCATGTTTGTGATTTTCTAAACCATGTTTGTTCCATGGTTTATCATTTTAAAGCTTTGTATGTGATTTTACTAATTGTTTTAGAATTGTTAGGAATTGATTGTGGCTTGTACAAAAACAAGGAGAAAGAGAGGAGCTTGAAAGGCTTGTCTTCAAGAGGTAAGAGGGAGATTTAACCTCACCAACCAAGTTTTGGTGGTGTGGGGATGATTTTGTACGGTGAAAAATCCATAAGGGTTCTTCACCGATTGTTGATGTTCTTTGATTGTGTTTTGTGATGTGTATGATTGTGTTTCTATGCTTGCATGAGTGATAAAATGCTTAAAGCTTTGATATTATGTGTGTATGTATAATTATGAAAGCATGAGAATGCATGTGTAATTTAGGATGTGAACAACATGATGAATCGATTGTATGAGTGCTCCAAAGAGCACTGAGGCTCACGACCATACCATGGAAAAGAGGACCAAAGTCTTTACACTGATGAATTAAAATAAGAACTGAGAGACCTAAATGAATTTAGAAAAAAATTGAGTATGACAAAGTAAAATGATTTTTATATGAAATAAATGAAAGAAATAACATTTTTGGGGGCAAATATGATTTTGAGGGGCAATATCAAAATTTTCGTTTTTAAAAAGTCATATTGTAATTATGATTTTTAGAGGGCCATAATTTTCATTTTTAAAAAGGGGCCATATTGTAATTATGATTTTTAGAGGGGCAATATCATAATTTTCATTTTTAACGGGGCCATATTGCAATTGTTGATTTTAGAGGGGCTATATTATAAATATTTTATAAAAGAAGGACTATCTTATAAATATTATTTTATGAGGAACTATTATGAAATTATTATTGGAAAAAGGACTAAAACATAAATATTATGTTTTGGAATGACTATTTTGTAAATATAAATTTTATGAAGGATTATTTTATAAATATGAATTTTATGAGGGACTATTTCATAAATATGAATTTTATGAGGGACTTTTCATAAATATGAATTTTATGGGGGACCGTTGTGAAAAATATTATTTAAATGAGGACTAGAATGCAAATATTATGTTTTGAGGGATTATTATGCAAATATGAAAAATAAAGTTAAATTTTGGTGTTAAATGAGAAAAATAGTATTTTTGATTTAAAATGTGTGAAAAATATTTTACGCGATTGAGAAAATGTGAAAATATGGTTTCGCGATGGAATTATATTAATGATACTATTGGGCCAATTATGAGGACCCCGAATATGAGATAAAGAAAATTGAATTGAAAATATGATATAATGAATTGAAATTATGAAAGGTGCATAGTACATGCATTGGAAAGGTCCGATGGACTGAATAAAGCTGATTGCCTAAGAGAGAATACACCTCATGAGTGGGTGCGATATGCATAGTGTAGGTCACTCGTTGACCTTGGGGGCATCGGGGTGCGGGTTGCCTACAATAGGCAGATGGCAGCGCTTCTGTACCATAGGTTAGACCGATGTAACACACTGATGATCCGAACCGAGACACTATCCCTAATCAAGATTTGATAAAGACTGTGGTGCATATGCCAGATGTGCAAAAAAATTGAGCACATGGTCTGAGGCATGTTAGTGCAGACAGATCTTTTTGATCACTCTTTCCGATATGAGTTTTAGCTCCATAGAGTAGGAAATTGAGTCTGTATGCATACATGTAGATAATGAGGGCATTATCGTAATTATGATTTATGATAATTGATTTATTGAATATTTGATTATTGATAATGGCATGATTGTAATTATTACTTATTACATGAGTTATGTTATGATGATAATGATGTTGGTGGCATAATTATAATTATGTATGATGTCTTTGGTATGAGATATTGTATATGTTTATTTCATTGCTACCATACTGGTATTGGTGTAGGTGATCTCACCTCTTTCTATGTCTATTCTATATTATATTTATAATTTTAAAGACGTTGAGCTAGAACTTGAGCAAGAAGCTGAGGAAGAGTAGATTCCGATAAAGGACGCTGAGTTTTAGAAAATGGAGGTACCTTGTTTCCTTGGGTATACGGGATTGACGTTTCGTGGAGGATTGGAGGCGTGGCACGTTGACCTGAAAAGAGAGCGTATTTGCTACATAGGATACTTAAACATTATTTTAAAGTAGGCTATATCTTGAAAATTAGGGTGAATATTAATGTACACCTAGAGTTTCCATTGTCAATGAGACAGTATTGGAGAGTATACTATCGTACTCATAGTGTGATTAGTATAGTGTCGTATGTGTGGACACCTGTCCGTAGGACTTCGCGTCAAGTCAGACTTCTATCTTCTAAGGAGTCTAAGAAGGACCCGTCTGAGGGTTCTGCTGTGTAGTAATACTTGGGCAGTATGTTAGTTTAAATTAAAGTTTTAAATATTTTGAGAGTCTAGTTTGTAAATATTAAAATATGACAGTACTAATGACTTGTACATATTTATATGATGTAAATTATTTGTGACAATGTTATTATGTTTTTATTTTTTATTAAGTTTATCTTATTATCATCAAGAACTTTTACAACTCGTATTTACATCACAAAGCATGATTTTCCAATGAAGGGGTAAATTGGTAATTAAGTAACATGAAGTGTGACGCCCTAAGGAGAGTGTTACAGAAGCAAGGCAGAAAAAAGAATTTCAGGTAGATTTCAAATCAATAGACTCATCAATTCAATGTGGGTTAAACTCACCCATTGAAAGGGAATTCTAATTCGAGTACACCCATATAAAGTTTGTTGAGGTCCAATCTGAATTCAGAGGAAGAATAGATTGTTTTGCGTCCCTTCAGCATGTAGAAGAGATGCTTTGTATTTACCATGTGAGGGGGCGGATATGATAGTTAGAGGGTTAGCAAAGAATGCTTTTTTTGAGGTAGTATTTAATCTTGACAATCACGATGTTAGTTGCAACTGTTTGTTATTTTAGTTTAGAGGAATTATGTGTAGACATTCACTTTGTGTCCTTCGTAATAAAATGGGTCAAGAGGTGCCATCAAAGTATATTTTATGAAGATGGAGCAAAAATATAAGATGGAGACATGCATACATAAAGAGCAGTTATGATGTAACTTTGTTGAAGCCATAAATGCAAAGGTTTGATAAATTATGCAAGCATTTCTATGAGGTGATTGAAGTTGCTGCATAGTTTGAGGATCTCACAGATGCTCTCCACCATGGACTATGTGAATATAAAAGCAAGATTCATTCGATGGCTACATCTAAGCAAGCCGGTAGAATAACATGTAAGAGTGATGACCTTCAAAGGAAGTTGAATGAGGACATTGAAATTGCTAAAGCTGGCATTCGTAGTCCATTACTTGTACCACGTAATGGATGACCCTCATGTAATAGAAAATTATCTAAAGTTGATCAAGTATTCTGCAAATTGAGAAAGAGAAAGGACCAGTGTAATCAAACTTTGACAATTGAAGTATATAGATATGAATTTGTTAATTATTATTGTATGGAATGCTTTGATTATGTAGATGTTTTATTTAAACTGATTAGCATCCATTTTTATTAGTGTATTAAGTTATTTTAATTTGATTATATAGGAGTGCATTAATGGAAGCTTAAGGAAGATGAATGGAAATAAGTTACGCATAGAGTCGTCTATAGAAATGAATAGCTATGGAGAATGCCGTGATGATTGTCCTGTAGTGTGTGTATACACTAAAACTATGTTTCATTTATAATCATTGTTGAAATGCTTGTTAAGTTTTAAGCTACTTAAACTTAAATTGTTTGTGTTAATGAATAGTTTAGATGTTCATGTTTGGTATATTATTTCTTAACAATCCACAGCTATTGAGCTAAGTACAAATGTTGCAGTACCAATATGTGACAGTAGCTATTGGGTTTCATAACTATCACTAATCCATCAACTAATTTTTATTATTATTATTAGAAGGAACTAATCATGATGTTAGTCAAAGGTTATAGACATGTCCAACTTATTCTCATTAATTCATTATAGTGATTGAAATTGACATGCTTATATGTCTTTATCTAGGTTTGTCCTAGTCAAATGTCATACACCAATTTGTTGGTTAGTGGTAATGCAACCCAATTTGAAGATACATTGGCTAGGAATTAGTAACATAGTACAAGTCTGAAATTGCATAAATTATATAAGGTAGCGCTATGTACACCCTCCAAAGGTATACTTCAACACTAATCCAATTCACTGCTGTTTTGCACGTTAATTTCCTTTTTTTTATATAAAGGATAATGATTGCACAATGCACCTTTTTTTATATGGGCAAAGTGTGCTGACAATGGCTTAGGTGTAAATTGATGAAAGTGCGCTCACATTGTGATTTGGTCTACATTATTTTTTGTGGCAACCTTGAAAATAGATTGTAATGTATCATCAGGAACCCACGTAAGTAGTATTTTTTTTATTTTTTCTCTTTTTAAGTGGGTTGTTTGTGTATTGTAGTTATTTATACTTCCCATGTATAGTGTATAGAATGCATATAATTCTATGTAGAGGAAGAGGAGATATATATATATTTTTTGAGGGTAAATGGTAGGAATGTATTATTGCAATGCCACAATATTGATAATGTACAAGGATATATATTGTGAGACATAGGCGATAAATGACATTTTTTGTAAACAAGGTGTATTTTTTTTGCATTTACTTTATTTATGTATTTTTACCTGCAGCCTTAAGAATAATTGAAGTTGAAAGAAATATCATCCTTTTGTTAATGATTATATATTTGTTCTTAACTACGAAAGTGTAAGGATTTATGTGGAAATAAGTTTGCCCCAAATAGTTTAATATGTTAAGTTTTGATGATGATAAATACAAGACAAAAAGAACACTTTGCATATGTTCTTTGTTGCATCCTACATAAAGCATATCTATTTGTTATTGATAAATATCTTATTTGGATGTGTCTATGAAAGTTTTATATGCATGTTAGACTAACTAGAGTTATACATTTATGAATCATGCATATAAAGATATTGAGCTATGAATTTGGACTAACTATGTTTATTTAAGTGAGCAATACTTTGTAGGATAGTCCAAGTACCAAGAGTGAGCATTGCAACAAGAAAGCAAAAGTCACAACTATGCTCAACTCAAGAAGAATGAAAATGATAAAGATGTTCCAAGCATTTACAAGTTTTGAAGAGAAAATGTTTTGGAAGTTTGAATTACATCAAGAAGCCAAAGAACTGATGATGACAAAAGATCAAGTCCCAAGGTTTTTCAAGAATAGCTTATAGGATTTAGATCTTGTGTAAAGGTTAAAAGGAATCACACTAAGCTTAAATATGTTTTAACATCTTTAAAAGTGTTTCTTACATGCTTAAATGCCCAACAAACTATTTTTGTAAAACTAATCTTGGTGGTAATTCAAATCTATGAAAAATAGTCAATTTTGTGTTTTGTAAAACTGACCTTTGGTTATTCTTTTGATCATAACTTTCAAAATACTTTGATTGTTGTTCTAAATCTTCTTTCATATGAAAATATACTCAAAGATCTTTCTAATGAATGATCATTTGCTTTAAACGGATAAGAAATGAAGAAGTTATGACTATTTAAAGTCAGTTTTCAAAAATAGTCAAGTTTAAGTTTTGAAAAGCTGACATTTGATTACTCTTTTGATCATATCTTTCAAAATACTTTGATTTTTTTTCTAAAAATTATTTCATTTAAAAATAGACTCAAATATCTTTCCAATGAGTGATCATTCACTTTAATCGGAAAAGAAATGAAGAAGTTATGACTTTTTAAAGTCAGTTTTCAAAACCAGAAATGCTGTAATCGATTACACAAGTCCTGTAATTGATTACAACGTTGGCAGATGCCATGTAATCAATTACTAGAAGTGTATAATCGATTACCAAGTACCCAGAAGCGTTATAAATGGCTAGTTTTCATAAAAAATTATTTCTAAATACTACCAACGACTATTTTATCACTTGGGCTCTATATATAAGTGATATTTGAAGCATTTACATGTTAAGAAACTCAAAAACACTTGATTTAATCCTTGAATCATCAAAATCATATTTTAAACTTTAAAGTGTGAATCCTTGATACCCAAAGAGCTTCAATTTATATTATCCACTCTTGAGAGAGTTTCTTATCATCCATACTCTGTTCTTCAAGTTGTATATCTATTCTTGTGAGAGTTTCTAATCTTTCTCTTCATCTTGAAATCATTGTAAGAGGGTGAGGTATCCCTCTAGAGAAAAAGGTGAGGTATCCCTCAAAGTTGTAAGGGTGAGGTATCCCTTGTTAGTAAAGAGGGTGAGGTATCCCTCAAGGTTGTAAAGGGTAAGGTATCCCTTGAAGTTGAGGCTCAAGCACAAAGGGTGAGGTATCCCAAGGCGTGATGAGTGCTCTATTGTGTAAAGGTTATAAGCACCCGTTGAAACTTGAATATATAGTAAAAAATTTTGAGTGATTACTTGAGGACTGGACGTATGCCACAAGTGGATTGGTGGCCGAACCAGGATAAATCTTATGTTTGATCTTCTCAACTCTATCTCTTTATATTTATGCCTTAATTATATATGCTTGAGTTGGATTTGATATCTAACTTATTTGCTTGATTTATCCTATATCCCAAGTTGTATTTATGAAATATCTAATAGTTGTACCTTTGTTAAACTTATTCCGCTACATTTATTAATTGAGTTATTCAAAATGCTTAATTTCTCAAAGGTACTTTAAAATTTGTAATCACCTAATTCACCCCCCTCTTGGGTGATGGTTGCCATGGCTAACTTCCTTATAGGCATGATGCACAATTTTTAGTTTTAAACAAGTCTACAAACTTGATGCGGGATTAATTATTGCTTTGCGAACCCAAGTGCAGGTTGTCTCAAGTAATAAATTTCTCGGGAGTCCGAGGTCGATCCACAGGGAATTGTTGAAGATTAATTTAGGTGAAGTAAATATTTTGTTACTATGATAAAAATTATTTACTTGAGTTAAAAGATCCACTCTTGGTAAATAAAGTAAAGTTAAGATTAATTTCTTTTATAACTCAATTAGAATCCTCGCAACATGAAGGTTCCAATCGAAAAATACAACAATAAAAGTCCATTTAAAATAATATACATAATTATATTATGTTTCCTAAAAATATTACCACCACTTATAAATGGGTTAAAGCATTCATTGTGCCAATATTTTGTATACAACAAATCAAGAACTCCTCTTTACAAAGATGGTTTCTAAATTATAAGAAACAAATTATAATACGTATAATGGTTACTAGAAAATATAAATCATTTAAGCACAAGAGAAGAATAAATCTAACCTTACTTTATTACAAGAGCTTCACCCTTTCACCCAAGTAAAATAAAACTTAGTTACTCATAGATAAGAAGAAAGAAAAAGAGAAGAAGAGGAAGAAGAAGAACATGACTTTAATTTAGAACAAAGGAAAATTGCTACAAGAAAACCTAGTAACAAAATGACATCATTTTGGTAACTAACACCTAACACCCTCAATGATCTGCCAAGGCCCCCTTTTATAGAGGATTAGAGATACAAAATGACAAGAGGGCTGAGTCATTAGTGGGTGGATGAGTGGAAAATGAGTGGAAAATACCAAATGACTTTAGGTGAGTAGGAAATTATGGAGATTCCTCATCTCTGAAATCATGCAGCTTTGAAGTCATTGCATTCATCATTTTTGAACCAAGTGTCTTCATGAAAGTTGTAGACCTGGATCTTAGCTTTCAAATGGCTTTAGTTTGAGTTCAATATCATTTCTATAACTCCAGATATGTTCAAATTACTGTACACTGCTCAGGCCCATTCACAGCTCCTCTATTCTGACTTCCAAACCCAATATCACCTTCAAGGAGTCTGATTTTGGAAAAGCGTTCAACATAAAAGTTGTAGATATGAGTCTTAACTATTTAGAATCCAAATTTTGGCCCATTTGACAACCTCTATCCCGAAAACTGTGATGAACAGTACACATAGGTTAAGCTGTCAGGAAAAACACTCTGGTTCTTGCTTCAACCCCAATTTGTGTTATCTACTCGTGTGATTGGGCCTTTGAGATCTTCATGAAAGTTATAGAACTCTCTCTTATCTTTCAAATGCCACTAGAATCACCTTCAAAGACTACCTACATCCCAAGATATAGCCCAAATACAGAAATAACGTAAGACATAAATTATGCTGAAAATTTAATTAAGTCCAATTTGAGTCCAAACTTACAAAACATAATCAAAATCAATCGATTAAGTACATGAAGAGTGTAAATGACTAAAAATGAAGGCTTATTAATGTATCAAATATGTGATCATCAAATTCTCCCACACTTAGCTTTTTGCACTTCTGAGCAAAACACATAAGACCACTCACAAAAAAAAAAAAAAAAAAAACAGACTTAAAAGCTAAACACTCTAAAAGACTCAATTTCTAATAATATTTAAAAATGTAAAGCAATCAATTATTCTAGTAATCAAAACATTCATGAGGTAATATATCTTCACATCTCAAATTAACAAGCAAGGATATTTCAATTGAAAAGCATAAGTCAAGAATGATAGATTTT
The DNA here is from genome assembly GCA_029884595.1 of Ormosia semicastrata. NCBI lineage: Eukaryota > Viridiplantae > Streptophyta > Magnoliopsida > Fabales > Fabaceae > Ormosia > Ormosia semicastrata. The sequence goes on along the minus strand of JAQQTO010000035.1, from coordinate 4,513,766 downwards.
CACAAGATTCACTCTCAATCCCTCAAGTGTTTAAAAGGTAGGTATTTCACTCAATTCAACCCATGAAAATTGCACTACCATAAGCTTGCTTATCTTTTACTTCTCCACTACTCAGAACACATGCACACACAAATCATGAGGACTTTATTCAAGGTTGTAATGGGGTCAAGGTAAAGGAGGAGGTAATATGGATATGACAAATTAAACACCAGAGAAGAAAAGAACATGAGAGCTGAGTTCAATTAACAAGCATGAAAGTTCATCCCAACTCCACCTAATACAAATTCCCTTTACATATTCTTTTCATTTCCTTTATTACCTTGTTGACCCTCTTCTTTTTACATTTTTTTGATTGATTTTTTTTGATTTTTTTTGATTTTTTGATTTTTTTATTTTTATTTTTTACAAAAAGAACATCATATATACATTTTTTTTAACCATTCTGCACACACACCCCCACACTTATTCAAGAACTCATCGAATGACAAAACTAATGTTCTCTTATTCCCTAAGGTCAAGTAAGAACATGATTTTTCATTTAAGGCACATAATGAGTTCGAAACAAAGAATAGTCAAATAAACTCAAAGGGCTTAAGCAAGGGAAAATAGGTTATTTCTAATGCTTTATGTTGGCAGGAATCAGAGAATTTCTAAGAAGTCATAAGAGTGTTTGATATCATATTGAGACAACATGCTGCTAAACAAGGTTGACTATTTGATTAAAGTAGCTATGTCAAGAAAAATGTCTCAATCATATTTATGTATGCATATGAAAATGTAGCCTAAAAAAGAATCAAAGCAAGTTTTAGAGTAACAATTTCATGAGTGAAATTTACACAAGAAAGAAAAAAATGGTACAAATGTTCAATCCATTCATCAATAGGCTCAAAATTTCACAAGGCATAATTTTATCATTCTCAGTCCACCAATTCAACATCCATAACAAAGCATGTGAATTTTAATAAAGAAGACAATTTACTCAATCATGCAAATTTTCCTGAATTTGAATTGCTACTTCCACACAAACTAGTTACTACCCCAATTACTCCTTACTCTGCCACCAATTTTTTATGCGTCTCAAGAGTAAATAATTTACTCTTTACTCTGCCATCCCTAATTACTTTTGTAGTTAATAAATTGATGACAAACACAACAAACATATTAACAAACACACTTCCTAATTTTTTTTTAGTTTTTTTTTTTGGTTTTTTTTCACAACCATCTTTCCCCCAACCAGATCACAACATTGTCCTCAATGTCAAAACATAGATAGGTAAAGGATAGAATATATTACCTATTGCTGCAATTACTGAAAAGAAAAACCTCACACAAATTTAAACAGAAACAAAGTATGATAAATAAAACTAAAGCTTGTAATTATTTAAATAGTTGGAGTGTCTTGGCTGGCTTTCTTTTCATTTTGCTTCCCTCACCACTTCCTTCACCGCTTCCTTCAGACCAATTTATCTGAGCTGTTACTGGATCAGGTTCATAAACAAAAGCTTCTAATTTATTAATCAACTCATCAACAGTGGAAGTAGAGATAATGAGTTGTCTTGCAGAAGGTGTGACAAATTTCTATTCCATAGCATGGTCAACAAAAGATAACAAATTATCAAAGAAATTATTAACATTCAACAAACCTATGGGTTTATGGTGGATGTTCAGTTGGGCCCAAGAGACAATTTGAAAAATTTCTTCCAAAGTACCAAAACCACCAGGTAAGGCAATGAATGCATCAGAGTTTTCAAGCATTGCCTTCATTCATCCATGCATAGATGATACTTGAATTTCCAGTCCAATTGTCTTTCCAACGATGTTCCTTCGAGTTAAAGGTTCAGGAATGACACCTAAAACTTGACCAACTCTTATAAATGCAGAAAGTGATACAGCCCCCATTGACCCAAGGCAACCTCCCCCATATACTACACGAATGTTCCTCGCAGCAAGTGTTCTACCAACGGTGCTTGTTGCGTTTACAAACTCTAAACTCTTCCCATAACTTATCCCACAAAATACACAGATACTGATAAATCTACGAACAGAAGAAGAAGCTCCCTCCATTTCTACACTCACATTCTCTTTGAATGATTATGAGTTGCAGGAAAGTGAAGAAAATGGAGTGTTTAAATAGGGAAGAGAATAGAAAAAGTAATAATAGCTCCTATACAGGTAGGTTGGCTGGTATCAGAAAAGTTTGAAAATTTAAAAATAATAATAATAATAATTTTTTTGTTTTTTTGTTTTGTTTTGTTTTTTTTTTTTTTTTTTTTTTATTTTTTTTTACTTCAAGAAAACCATTAGGGTAAAGAAGTCTAGAAACCCCCGAAGGATCCCATCCAAAGGATCGTCTGTCCAAAACCAAAATTGAACAAAATCATAAAACAATAATAACAAATGATTACATACCTTTATGTACAGGTTTCATGGCAGATCTTTATACTGTGCATCATGAGTGCAGTAATACCAAGACGGCTCAGCCAATCTGGGCATTCTTCTTCCTCCTGCTTGTGGGATATTTTGGATTGAGCTACGACGCCACTAATTAAAGTGCGTAAATCTAACAGCTACCACCAACGACCACAGCCAGTGAGAGGTCGCTGAAGAGCCTATGACATTAAATCACAGGATCCAGCTCAGAGGCATTGTCACGCGAGAATGCAAACACGAGACGCTTCTTTCTATCCATCAGCAAACAAAGCCTTTAGTTAAAACCTGGGAATGCTTGCACAGCTCTCTACAGAGCATGGCACACAAACCTTATTTACCGACCGGCGTGCGAAGGTCCACCCGAGTCAATAACGGGTCTGCCACTCCACTGGCAGGGGCTTCTAATCTAATTAAAGACCAAGTACAATTGAAGTTTTGCCCTTTTTTATTTTATTTTTTTTATTTTTTTTATTTCATTTTTTTATTTCATTTTTATTTCATTTTTTTTTTTTCTTTTCTTTTTTTTTTTTTTTTTTTTTTTTTTTTTTTGAAGATGTACGAGATAATATATATATGTTGTTGTGATTGTGGCTCACATCTTCCTCTGGTTTCACGTCCAGAAACGGCTTAAACGCCTTCTATGAGTCGAGGATAAGCTTCCCATCCAATTTTCTTATAAATTGGCAAACAGGGTCTTTTTAAGTCAGATTCCCAAGACTATAACGCTCTTGCTCGTCCCTAAAGAGATTCCACAAACTAAGAAGTTCACATTACATAATTCCACAAGAATGCGCCTCAAGAGTCAATAAGATATTATCTAATGACTCCTTACTCAGTCCATTCTTGATGAAGAATATTTTATCTTCTCTGTTTACGGAAACCATCCCTAAAGAGCGACATCATGTGTTGCAATTCCATCGTGCACGCTTGTAACAAACTTTCATTCTTTTTGCTCTTCTCCTTTTTGAAAATGAACTTTTACCGAGACCTGACATGTATGGGACAAATGAATCTGAAGATTCACCAGCTAAACGAACCTTTGCTTCGATTATCCAGCGTATATCTTCTAGGATGCCCTTATACATTAACAATCTCAATCTTTCACACCTAACTTCATAGACTTTTGTTAGAGCATTTAGAGGGAGAGAAGGAAAATATTTTCTTAGATTTGAGAGAATGACATCCATTTTAAAAGGAAAAGAAATCATTTATTATGGAAAACTAAAAATAAATCTACTTGAGAGTCACAGTACCATTATCCGCCATTTAACCGGGAACACAAAGAACTGCAAAAAGAAAGAAACAACATTAAAATAAATTCTACTCATAACAAGGATTAGAAAGAGAAATGGATTCTACCTCAACAACTTGATGTTCCAGAAATGGTTTGAGTCTTTGTCCATTGACCTTAAATACAATATCATTCGTAGGATTCTCAATGTCTATTGCCCCATAAGAATACACGTGTTTGACAATATAAGGACCAATCCACCTAGATCTCAATTTTTCAGGGAATAGGTGAAGACGAGAATTATAAAGCGAACTTTTTGACCAATTTCAAACGTTTTTCTCAAAATTGATTTGTCATGAAAAGCTTTTGTTCTAGCTTTATAAATCTTTGAGTTTTCATATGCATCATTTCTTAATTCTTCAAGTTCATTCAATTACAATTTGCGTAACTTGGAAGCATCATCAAGACTTAAGTTGAAAGCTTTAACGGCCCAAAATGCTTTATACTCCAATTCTACAGGTAAATGACAAGGTTTTCCATAAACTAACCGATAGGGAGACATGCCTAAAGATGTTTTAAAAGCAGTACGGTAAGCCCAAAGTGCATCGTTTAGTCTTAAAGACCAATCTTTACGATTTGGGTTAACCATTTTTTCTAAAATTTATTTAATCTCCCTATTTGCCAATTCAACTTGTCCATTTGTCTGAGGATGATAAGGGGTTGCAATTTTGTGGGTAATGCAATATTTCTTCATTAAGGATTCAAATAATTTATTACAAAAATATGTTCCCCCATCACTGATGATAGCTCGAGGAATTCCAAATCGACTCAAAACATTTTCTTTTAAAAATTTTTAGAACAGTTTTATGATCATTGTGCCGACATGGAATCGCCTCAATCCATTTTGAGACATAATCAACTGCAACCAAAATGTACACAAATCCAAAAGATGATGGAAATGGACCCATGAAATCAATTCCCCAACAATCAAAAATTTCAATAACAAGGATAGGGTTCAAAGGCATCATATTTCTTTTAGAAATGGACCCCAATTTTTGACAACTTTCACAACTTTTACAAAAAGTATAACTGTCTTTGAATAAAGTGGCCCAATAAAATCCATACTGCAAGATTTTTGCAGCTGTTTTCTTTTAAGAAAAATGACCTCCACATGCTTCTGAATGACAAAATTTGATGACACTACTTACCTCATTGTCGGGTACACATCTCTAAAAGATTTGATCAAGACAATATTTGAACAAATATGGGTCATCCCAAAAGAAAATTTTTACCTCAATTAAAAACTTTTTTCTGTCTTAGTATGTCCATTGAGGCGATCTTACCTGTTACAAGAAAATTGACAATGTTAGCAAACCAAGGCATGGAATTGACAAAAATAAAAATTCATCAGAAAAGAATCATTGATAGGTGTGCTATCAAAAGATGAGCTTGTTGTCACCTTGACAAATGATCTGCAACAACATTTTTGGCTCCTTTCTTATCTTTTATTGTGATGTTAAATTCTTGAAGCAACAAGATCCACTGTATCAACCTAGGTTTGGCATCCTGTTTAGACATTAAATATCTAACAGCAGCATGATCAGTGAAAATAATAGTGGATGAACCAATTAAATAAGCTCAAAATTTGTACAATGTAAAAATTACAGCAAGTAGTTCTTTTTCAGTAGTGGTGTAATTCATTTGTGCACTATTCAAAGTTTGACTTGCGTAATAAATTATATGAGGCTTACCTTCCTTTCTTTGGCCTAAAACAACAATAAAAGAAAATCACTAGCATCACACATCAACTCAAAAGGCAAAGACCAAATCGAGAGATTGCATGATAGGAGCAGAAGTCAAAAGACCGATTAATTTTTCAAAAAATCTTTGACAATCTTGAGTCCAATCAAATGGTGTATCTTTTGTTAGAAGATTACATAAAGGTCTAGATATGGCACTAAAGTCCTTTACAAATCTTCTGTAAAATCCTGCATGTCCTAAAAAGGAACGAACTTCTTTGACTGTTTTTGGGAAAGGCAAATGAGCAATTAATTCAACTTTGGCCTTATCAACTTCAATTCCTTTAGAAGATATCACATGACCTAACACTATTCCTGAGGTAACCATGTAATGACATTTTTCCCAATTTAACACAAATCCTTTTTCTTCGCATCTTTTAAGAACTTTTTCCAAATTATCAAGATAATTTTCAAAAGAATTTCCAAAAACTGTCAGATCATCCATGAAAACCTCTAAATAATGCTCAATCATGTCACTGAAAATACTTAGCATGCATCTTTGAAAAGTTACCGGAGCATTACAAAGACCAAAAGGCATTCTTCTATATGCAAAAGTGCCAAAGGGACAAGTAAAAGTGGTCTTTTCTTGATCCTCTAATGCAATTGGTATTTGATTATACCATGAATAACCATCAAGAAAACAATAGTAAGGATGTCCTGCTACTCTTTCCAGAATATGATCAAGAAATGGCAAAGGGAAATGATCTTTCCTAGTGGCTGCATTCAATTTTCTAAAATCAATACACATATGCCAACTAGATGAGACTCGGGTAGGTATTAATTCACCTTTTTCATTTTCAACCACTGTTATTCCAAATTTCTTAGGCACAACTTGTGTAGGGCTTACCCACTGGCTATCAGAGATAGGATAGATAATTCCAACATCAAGTAATTTAAGAACTTCAACTCTAACTACCTTTTTCATGTGTGGATTTAATCTTCTTTGAGGTTGTTGAGATGGTTTAGCATTATCCTCTAAATGTATTCTATGTGTATAGATTAATGGATTAATGCCTTTTATATCCTTTAATGTCCATCCAATTGCACTTTTATGCCTTTTAAGTACTTCTATCAACTTACCTTATTGTTCTTTGGTCAGGGATGAGGAAATTACCACTGGAGAGCTTTGTTCTTCTCCCAAAAATGTGTACTTTAACCCATCAGGTAATGGCTTCAGTTCTAGTGTAGGTACTTCTCCATGGGTATCATTATTCATGGATTTTATCTCTTCGAATCTTGGCTTCCTTCCTTTGTATTCCATTTCCTATGTACAGTCAAGTAAAGAGCATATTTTAGAAACATCATCATCTAATTGTGTAGCTGAATCAAATGAATTAATTAAACAGATTTCTAATGGGTCAGAAGAACTCCTGATTTGAAGATGATCATCTATAATGGCCTCAATCCCTTCAATCTCTTCCTTTTCATCATAAACTTCATGTGGTTGCTTGCACATGTTGAAAACATTAAGCTCCAGTGTCATATTTCCAAAAGTTAGCTTCACCACTCCATTTCTGCAATTTATCAAAGCATTAGATGTTGCTAAAAATGGGCGACCAAGAATAACAGGAACTGACTTAGAACTATCAACCATAGGTTCAATTTCCAAGACAATAAAATCCACAGGATATATGAATTTATCAACTTGTACCAACACATCTTCTGCTATTCCTTTTGGAATTTTAATTGATCTATCAGCAAGTAGAAGAGTTACAGAAATTAGTTTTAACTCACCATGGTTGAGTTGCTGATAAACTGAATATGGAAACAAATTAACACTAGCACCAAGATCAAGTAAAACTCATTCAATTTTATGTTCACCAATAATGCTTGAAACTGTAGGACAACCAGGGTCTTTATATTTTAACTAATTATTGTTTTGAATAATGGAGCTTACCTGTTCAGTCAAAAATGCATTCTTTTTCACATTATGTTTCTTTTTAACAGTGCACAAGTCTTTCAAAAATTTGGCATAACAAGAAATCTGCTTGATAGCATCTAACAGAGGAATATTGACCTTCACTTGTTTAAAGATTTAAAAAATGTCACTGTTATGATTCACTTTACTTGAATTGTTTAATGCTTGAGGAAATGGGGGTGAAGACGAGGGTTTAATCTTCTTTTGGCTAGGTGGCTTATCAACTCCTTCCTCATATTTGGGAATTGACTCATCATTTTTCTTAAAAAGTTCAGGAATTTATTTTTCAACAACCTTTCCACTCCTAAGAGTTATCACTGAGTTGACTTGATCTATTTTTTGACTTTCTGAACTACCCTCATTTAGGCTAAACTGACCCTTGGGATTTGGTTGAGGTTGAGAGGAAAACTTTTCTTTCTCATGAATGGCAAGTGCAGAAGAAAGTTTAGCAAGAGTATCTTTTATGTCAATCATGGTTTGATTGTTGTGCTTATTGATGACCTCTTATTTTTCCATGAATGCATACAATGTTCCTTCAAGGTTTTTCCTATATGGTGGGACATAGGGTGCATATCCTTGAGGATTTTGAGAATCTTGTTGTGCCTGAGGAGGTGGTGGTTGCATGAATTGTGGCTGATTGTTGTTCCTCCAATTGAAGTTCAGGTGATTTCTCCATCCCGGATTGTATGTATCTGAAAAAGAAGAAGTGAATGACTTTTTAAAATTATTCATTGCATTTACTTGCTCATGCACAACTTCTTTAAAAACAGAAAGTTTTGGACATTCATTTGTTGAGTGTCCCAATTCATCACAAATGCCACAAATTTCTTCACTTTGCACAGATTTGATTTCTTTTACTTTCCTGGATTCCATGGCTTCAACCTTTCTAACCAAACTAGCAAACTTTGCATTTAGATCTTCTTCTTGACTAAGATGGTATTTTCCTTTACTAGCATTTGCAATGTTAAATCTAATTGAATTTTCAGAAGGATTAGTACCATGCCAAGATTGAGAATTTTCAGCCAAATGGTCTAAATAGTCTAAAGCTTCTCCAGATTCTTTATCAAGAAATTCACCATTGCACATTGTTTCCACAAATTGTTTGGTTTCGAGTGTTAACCTTTCATAAAAGAAGCTTATAGTGCGCCATTTTTTAAAACCATGATGTGGGCAAGAATTCAACAAATCTTTAAAATGTTCCCAACTTTGAAAATATGCTTCATTTGAATTTTAGGAAAAATTTTAGATTTGTCTTTTCAAAGCATTGGTTTTATGTGTTGGAAAAAATTTCTTCAAAAACTCATATTGCATTTCTTGCCATGTGCCAATTGATTTTGGTTTCAAAGTGTTAAGCCAAGTTTTTGCTTTATCTTTGAAAGAAAAAGGAAACAATTTAAGCTTAACAACCTCTTCAGTGCAAGTTTGATCATGAAAAGCAGTACATACTTCCTCAAATTCTTTTAGATATAAATATGGGCTTTCAAAATCTAAACCATGGAAATTAGGAAATAAAGAAATCATACCTGTCTTGAATCTAAAATTGTTGGCATTAAGTGGAAAGATAAAACATGATGGACTAGAATTTCGAGATGGTTGCAAATACTCACGCATGGTTCGCAACGGTTGATTTTCATGTTCATCATGCACACTTTCGTTTTTAGCCATTGTGCTTAATGTGTGTGATTGTGATTCAAACAAATCAATATGTAAAGTACCTGAATTAACTTTAACCAAACGACCAGAATTTAAATTACGATACCAATTAAGCATAAACAAGTAACTTACAGTATAAAATAAAATATACAAGCTAGCAGTATAAACTGTCCATTAAATATTAACAAAGGTGTGGTATAAACCAACCACCAAATAAGTTAATAAGCAAAAAAAGTAAAAAGTTAGATAGCTGATAAAGTAAAAAGTTAGATAGTTAGTAAGAGAGTTAGTAAGTTAGTAAACAAAAAAAAATGACGAGAAAATAAATAACAAAAAAAATGATAGAAAATGAATATAAAAAATAAAGTCGAAAAAAAAAAAAAAAAAAGGGAGAGTTACCCCCACTAAGTTAATATGTACAAGAAAATAAAAGGAGAATTACCCCATTTATCGTACGAAATTAAAATGCAGAAAATAAAGTGCGAAAAGTAAATTTAAAATATAAAATCGGAGAATCAAAGAAGTGATTTTTTGCTCCAATGAGAGAGAGAGAAGAAGAAAGATTATTTCATTAATGATTAAAGATTATAGAGAAATTAGAGAGAGCTTCCCCCACAAGTTAGTATGCACAGAAATTAACAAGGGAGAGGTTCCCCCACTAGTTAGTATGTTAGTATATATACAAAATTTTTATACCAGAAATTCAGTCTTCAAATCAAGTTCCCTGCAACGGCGCCAAAAACTTGATGCACAATTTTTAGTTTCAACCAAGTCTACAAATTTGATGCAGGATTAATTGTTGCTTTCCGAACCCAAGTGCAGGTTGTCTCAAGTAATAAATTTCTCGAGAGTCTGAGGTCGATCCACAGGGAATTATTGAAGATTAATTTAGGTGAAGTAAATATTTTGTTACTATGATAAAAATTATTTACTTAAGTTAAAAGATCCACTCTTGGTAAATAAAGTAAAGGTAAGATTAATTTCTTTTATAACTCAATTAGAATCCTCGCAACATGAAGGTTCCAATCAAAAAATGCAACATTAAAAGTCTATTTAAAATAATATACGTAATTATATTATGTTTTCTAAAAATATTACCACCACTTATAAATGGGTTAAAACATTCATTGTGCCAATATTTTGTCTACAACAAATCAAGAACTCTTCTTTATAAAGATGGTTTCTAACTTATAAGAAACAAATTATAATACGTATAATGGTTACTAGAAAATATAAATCATTTAAGCACAAGAGAAGAATAAATCTAACCTTACTTTATTACCAAGAGCTTCACCCTTTCACCCAAGTAAAATGAAACTTAGTTACTCATAGATAAGAAGAAAGAAAGAGAGAAAAAGAAGAAGAAGAAGAACATGACTTTAATTTAGAATAAAAAAAAATTACTACAAGAAAACCTAGTAACAAAATGACATCATTTTGGTAACTAACACCTAACACCTTTAATGATCTACCAAGGCCCCCTTTTATAGAGGATTAGAGATACAAAATGACAAGGGGGCTGAGTTATTAGTGGGTGGATGAGTGGAAAATGAGTGGAAAATACCAAATGACTTTAGGTGAGTGGGAAATTATGGAGATTCCTTATCTCTGAAATCATGCAGCTCTGAAGTCATTGCATTCGTCATTTTTGAACCAAGTGATCTTCATGAAAGTTGTAGGCCTGGATCTTAGCTTTCAAATGGCTTTTGTTTGAGTCCAATATCATTTCTATAACTCCAGATACGTTCAAATTACTGCACACTGCCCAGGCCCAGTTACAGCTCCTCTGTTCTGACTTCTAAATCCAATATCACCTTCAAGGAGTCCGATTCTGGAAAAGTATTCAACAAGAAAGTTGTAGATATGGGTCTTAACTATCCATTATCCAAATTGCAGCCCATTTGACAATATCTAGCCCGAAAACGGTGATGAACAGTACATGTAGGTTAAGCTGTCAGGAAAAGCACTCTGGTTCTTGCTTCAACCCCAATTTGAGTTATCTACTCATGTGATTGGGCCTTTGAGGTCTTTATGAAAGTTATAGAACTCTCTCTTATCTTTCAAATTCCACTAGAATCACCTTCAAAGACCACCTACATACCAAGATATAGCCAAATACAGAAATAATGTAAGACGTAAATTATGCTGAAAAATTCAATTAAGTCCAATTTGAGTCCAGACTTACAAAACATAATCAAAATCAATTAATTAAGTACATGGAGAGTGTAAATGACTAAAAATGAAGGCTTATTAATATATCAAATATGTGATCATCAAGGCATAATTAAGATAAATTGTTTCATGGTTAGGTATAGAAATATCACTTAAAAGCATATGAATGCATCTTTGATTTAGTTAAAACAACATCAGGATGTGGTGTAGGGTCTTCTTGGGTTAGTGGCTAATTCCTTGGACTTTAATAAAAATTTTGTTATCCATATTCATAATCTCATTGGAAAATATTGGGATTGTTATATCCCCCATGTTGTGAGGGATGGGAATACTCCAATTGATTTCTCTGCAAAATCATGAGCTTCCAATGATGAATATTTGGTCCTATGGGATCAGCAAACACCTGGTTTGGAGGTTTTGTTAATGGGAGCAGCTACTAGTGTTGTTTTCTTAAAATAGTGTGTGTTATGTTATAATTTGTTACATCTAAAATTTAATGCAAATTATAACATCCTCTTCAACATGTTAGACTTGTAAATAGTTACAAAGGTAGTTTAATACTTGCTTAACATGTCTGTTTAATTTTATGACAATCTGAGTTAGTTTAGGCACTTTGCTGCAAGCCAAAAAGTGAAAAGTAGCTTAAAATAACCCAAATATTAGCTTAAATGGCTTAGCTAATGGAAATGAATGTGGATAATTTATTTCTAAGTCACAAATGTGTATTCTATGATGTGGTTAAATTTTGAGAATAATCGGAGTCTGTTTGGTATTTTTAGGCATACTGGTTGTGTTTTAATGCAAGATTGACTAGTCACATATATGAAAAATTATGATACGGGTAAAATGACTTTTTTTTAATGAATCTCAGTATTTATTTTAAAGTTCTTGGAACTTGGAAAAGTTGATTTACCTAAAGTTGAGTATTTTTAGCAGATCGAGAAATACCAGTGTTATAACTAAAGGCCTTAAACCAGCCATGATTCAGCCTTATTTGTTGACTCTTTTGAGCTGATATTTCACTCTATTTATGGCTTCACTCATTGTCACGGCTAGTTTTGATACAGAAACAACAAGAGAGAAAGGAGAAAAAGAGGAAGAATAAAAGATAAAGAAGAGGAGATCAAAAGGAAAATCTAAAGTTCTAAACTGAGACTCTAATCTATAGCTTCAAGGCAACACAATGTAGGGGTTCTTGATACTTTAAACTTCATTTCTACTCATTTTCATGTTAGACTTAATTGAGGTTTAATATGGCAAATTGAGCTCTAGTGGTATTTTAAGTGATTTTCTTGTTTGGATGAGTTTTAAATGTGGTTTATGACTTGTTCATGCTAAGAGTTAGGATTATAAACTGAAAATTTTCCATTTGGACCTAAAATGCTCTAAGTGTTGATTTTAGAGGTTTGGATGAGTGATTTAGTGTTTTGATTCATTTTTGATGAATTCAATTGGTGTTTTATGTTTCCTTCATGTTTGTAAACTTATTTGGGACTTAAAATCACTAAGAAATGGATTTGAAGAGATCAAATCTCATATTTTTGCCAATGGAATAGTCCATTGCTGCATGATTATGCAACAAATGCTGTTGGGCGCTCAAAGCTCAAGCGTTGGAGCTTTGTGCACTTAAGCACGTGCTACCCAGAAGAACACGCTATGGTATTCGTGCGCCCAGGCACTGGGGCTCAATACGCTCAAGTGCTGATACAGGGCAGAATTATGATCTTAGCATTGTGATGCTAATTTAATTTCCTCTTTGTTAGGATCATTTGTGCAAGCTTTTTGGGTGTAAAAAGATACTTTTGGAGATATTTCTTGGAGAGAATTATCAACTTGCATATATGAAAAGTTTAGGGAGTTATTAGGTATTCAAGGGTGATAGAATGTCTATGTTAGTGTTTAGAACTTTGTTTAACATGAGGTTGATTTCTAATTTGCTTGTGAGTGATTTTGGGATGTTCTAAATACTGTTTAGCTAGAGAAATGAATCTGGCTACCTTTGTTGGATAAGTGATGCTAAGATTCTTATGTTCTAGTGTTTAAATATGTGGCTCAAACGTTTGATTTTCAAACTTGGTATTTGCTAATTTCCTATGTATTGTGACCTTAGATGGTGTGCATAACTATATGACTTGAGAATGAATTGTTGGATTTGAATTCTCTTTGCATGTTTGTTTGTATGATCAGGGTTGGCAGTGTATGAGGTTGGTAGTAGTACTCTTACCTTTGTGAAGGGAACGAGTCCACAGATCACTAGGTAGTGTCAGGGCTTGATGCCTATCCTACCCAGTATTTACAAGGAATGCGGTTCTTGGGAAATACGTAAATAGCTTGTGTTTTGAAAATTTAAAACTTGCATTAGCATTGCATAATCATTCTATTAGGACTTTATTTGAGCATTACTCATACTTCATAACATAGAGCATTGCATGGTTGACAATTGTATGGGTATTTGTCATTGCTTAATCGATTGATTGTTTGGTTACTTTTCAATAGTATCTTAGGATTGTATGAGCGATTCTTTAATATGTTGTTTATCAAATATTCTTTTACATTGAATGTACCTTTGAGTTCAATTGATTTATTTGTTGTAAACGATTAACTGCTGGTCTTGGTATGCTTATATTGAGAAATTGTGATTTCTCACCCCTTGTGTGTTCCATGTAAATCCAGGTGAAGTCCCTAAAAAAGGAAAGGGTAAGGAATAGAAGAAATAAAAGGCTTAGATTAGTGTTGTGTTTCTTTGTGAACTAGTTTGTATATTTGTATATTTCTGGTTGTTTATAAAAGCTTATGTATACATTACGACTTGTTAGCTAGTGTTATTTGTATATATGACCTTTTTATCATTCGTGGCTCTCTATAACGACTGTGTAAGTTATTATAGGTTTTTATTTTCCGCATTCTTTAGAAGTGACATGCTTAATGCGATTTATTTTGAAATATTCTATTTATTTTATGATAATTCCTATTAAGGTGTTACATAAATAATATAAGACTATAAATCCAGATTAGCACTATTTATTAGGAGTGTTCATGGTTTGGTTTGGGTTGGTTTAGTTAGGGAAAAAGTCATCCAATCCAAACAATGTTATTTACACAAGTCAACTCCAACTAGTAATTTATTTATAACAAGTTTACCCTCACTATTGGGAACTCATTTTTGGATTAACCATAAACTCATAGAGATTAATCACTTTTTTCTAATGTATTAACCAGTTAATTTGCATTCACTAAGTAATGAGATTCACCACGAAACCATGGTTATCGACCATTTATTCCTAATATATTAATCATAATATCACACATCTCAATTTCAATTAGTAATTTATTTGTAACTAGTTTACCCCTACTATTGGGAATCATTTTTAGATTAACCAGAAACTCAGATATTAACCACTTTGTCCTATTATATTAACTAGTTAATTTGTATTTACCAAGTAATGAGATTCACCATAAAACCCTAGACATTGACCATTTATTCTTAATGTGTTAACCACAAAATTACACATCTCAACTCTAACTAATCATGGAATTGTAACAAGTTTGCCCCCATTATTGGGAACACATTTTTTGGATTAACTAGAATCTCATAGAGATTAAACACTTTTTTCTAATGTATTAACTAGTTAATTTGCATTGTAATGAGATTCACTACAAAACCATGGACATTGACCAATTATTCCTAACGTGTTAACTGTAACATCCTAATACCAATATCTTAATATATACATCATACAAGGAGATACTTAACACTACAATGTCACTATATACTTACTAATCATATACTATATCCTAATGTTCGTTGGAAACACTATATAGAGCCATATGAAATGCAAAACACAATATTTATAACATAATGCATAAAAAATACTTATACATCACTAGCCTTAGTAAATACTTGAAGTATTACATAACTCTATACATTTCAAAAAGAATACTAATAAGTACAACAATTGAAACATAATGCATAATCTAATCTAAAATATTTAGCTTCTTTCTTCTTCTTACCCTTGGAAGAAGTTCCACTTAGAATTACAGGATACACAGGAGGGTGAGAAACTATATTCTTAGTATGAGTAATCAAAACCAATCATACATACCATAGATAAACATAATCTTAATAACTACTAAGGAAATATGTTTAAAACATGTACAAGGTCTAACCATAGCATTTAGATAAACTAAGGTAGCATACATCTCATACATACGTCCAGTTCCACTTAGAACCAAAAATGTAAATCTTAGGAGTTATCGGTTTAGTGTGTTATTTTGTGGTAAATAGAAGGAAAGCTCATCCTCATATTACACATATCTTGGCACGCTAAGAAGTTAGAAGTAAGTCTTAATTTTGAAAAACCTTATGGACCTCTACTTATCTCCTTTGGCCTTGGAATTAATGAAATATCAGGGTTATGTCCTTCCTCAATTGAGTCTATCAGAAACCCTTCAATCCCTCTTGGCCTTGTTGAATGACTATCAAAGGATACTCACAAATTCCACACTACCAATTTTTCCCATACACACTAGGTATAATTCTCCTCTTGAAAACTATCCCTAATTATGCCTTAACATACCTTAGGATACATATACTAAGGATCCTACCTAGCCAAGAACTTGAAAAATATCAAAAATGACATTTTTGAAGATTCTAGCCTCAGACACGAGCCATGTCTAATTATATGGCCCCCTGTGTCTTGCTATGTGAACACTGTTTCGTGAATTCAACTAGCAAAGAGGGACACATCCCCCCTCTCGTTTTTTCAGACACGGGCCATGTCTCTGAACCAGACCAATTCTGCAGCTCATTTGTAAAATTGTAATACTGTTCCATTAGTTCTTTTCTTGGATTTTAGCCATTCCAATCCTGTTTCTAAGTGATTCTAAGTCCCTAATCAGTTCTTAAACACATAGGGATCATTTATCACAAACCTAAACTTCTTAATTTGGATTAATGCTCCAAAATCATCTATAGGGTGACCTAACCCCCCTTTTATGAATCTAAGATCCAAATAAGATATTCAAAGCTTCTAACTTCAATTAATGCTATGAACAAGTCATAAATGATCAAAAAAACTCGATTATACAAGTAAAACTCATCAAACACCTCAAGAACACAAAATCACCTATTGAGCACCAAAGTGTATCAATGAAGAAAAAGTGAAAAGAAGTGAAGATGAAATTAAAAGCCCTTACCTATGGAGCTGTGGAGATGAATCAAACTTGGTTAGATCCTCAAGCCTTGACTTTACCCTTGGCTTTCCTCTTTCTCTCTTCCTCTGGCTTGGTCTTTCTTTCCTTTTCTTTCTCTTCTCCTCTCACAATTTCTGCTTCTGTTTGTGAAGCCAAAAATAGCTGTGAATAAGACTTATAAAGAGGGTCTAAAAGACTCATATAGCCTTTAGGTCAGAACTGATAAAATCTTGATATGCTAAAAATACTCAGATTTAACTAAATTCAGATTTTCAGTTTCTAACAACTTTAAAATAAATACTAAGATTCATATAAAAAGTCATTTCAATATTATCTGATATTTTCATATCTGCTGCTAGTCAAACCAGTTATAATTAAATAATCAATATGCCTAAAAATGCCAAACTAGCTCAATTTACCATGAAACTTTAACTGTTACTTGTTCTATATATTTGTGACCTAAAAATAAATCATCCATATTTATTTTTCTCTCCTAAGCAATTAATGCTATTATATGAGTTATTTTAAGCTACTTTTCACAGTCCTAGTTGTAACTAAGTATTTAAATTAACTTAAATTGTCACAAAAATAAATATACATGCTAAGCAAGCCATATGCTACCCTTTTGAACACATAAACAAGTCTAACATGCCATTTAGGATATTATATTTCTCTCCTCCTTTTTAAAATTTTGACCCCAAAATTGCTCACCTGAAAGGAACAAATCCGGATAATTCTGCTGCATATAGGACTCTAACTACCAAGTAGCCTCCTCGGTGTCATTGCCACCCTATATAACCTTCACCAGAGGAATCTGCTTACCTCTAAGCTCTTTGACTCCTCTGTCCACGATCCTTACTGGATGTATACCATAAGACAAATAATATCTTAACGGTATAGATTCATGTTCTATGATATACAATGGATCTGGATTATACTTTCTCAACTGAGATACATTAAAAGCATCATGAAGGTTAGAAAAATTAGGAGGAAAGGCTATCTGGTAAGCTACGGGTCCAACTTTCTTTAGAATTTGGTAGGGACCAAGAAAATGAGGATTTAATTTTTAGGTTTTCAATGCTTTACTAATCCCTGTTGTAGGAGTAACTCTTAAGAATACATGATCTCCCTTACTAAACTCAAGAGGTCTCCTTCTTTTATTAGCATAACTCTTTTTTTGACTCTGAGTAGTAACCAACCTATCCTTAATCATCTTGATTTGCTTTGTGGTCTGCTGGACTAACTCTGGACCTAGGATGGTTCTCTTACGTACTTCATACCAACATAAATGTGATCTACATTTTCTTCCATACAAAGCCTCGTAAGGTGCCATACCCATGCTGGAATGGTAACTATTAGTATAAGCAAACTCCGCTAACAGTAAGAACTGGTCCTAACTATCCTGTTGTTCTGAAACACATGCTGTAAGCATATCTTCAAGGGTTTGGATAGTCCTCTCTGTTTGCCCATCTATTTGTGGATGATAAGCTGTACTAAGGCTTAACTTAGTCCCAAAAGCCTCCTGCAAGGCTCCCTAGAATCTAGATGTAAATCTAGGATCTTTATTTGAAACTATACTTACGGGAACTCCGTGTAACTTAACTATCTCTTTTACATAAAGTTGAGTTAATTTCTCTAGAGGATAGCTAGCTTTCATTAGCAGAAAGTGGGAAGATTTGGTTAATCTATCCACTATAACCCATACCGCATCAAAACCTTGTTGAGTCCTGGGTAAACCTATTGCAAAATCCATATAAATCTTCTCCTATTTTCACTCTAGGATTCCTAAAGATTCTAAAGGTCCTACTAGCTTCTGGTGTTCAATCTTCACCTTTTGACAAACTAAACACCTTGCGACATACTTTGCTATGTCTCTTTTCATTCCAGTCCACCAAAACATTTTCTTCAGATCTTGGTACATCTTAGTGGTTCTGGGATGGATGGTATACTTATTACTGTGAGCTTCTTTTAGAATCCTATTTTTGGTCTTTGACTCTCTTGGAATACAAAGCCTGTCTCTAAACTTTATCCTCCTATCATTAGTCATATCAAAATCCTCTAAGGTTCCTAAAAAGATCTGCTCATAAATATCTATTAGAGCTTCGTCCTCTTTTTGAGCTTCTAAAATCTGAGCCCTTAGGTCATTTACTATGTCCACCCTACTCACAAAGAGACTCCGTGGCATCACAGTCACCACTAAACTCAAATCTCTGAAACTCTTGAGAAGTTCACTCTCTTGGATCATCATTCGGGACACATATAGGGATTTTCTACTTAGTGCATTAGCCACTACATTGGCATTACCCGGATGATACTTTAACTCGAAGTCATAATCCTTTAAAAACTCCATCCATCTTCTCTGCCTTATATTCAGTTCTTTCTGATCAAACAAGTACTTTAAACTCTTATGATCACTAACCACCTCAAATTGGACTCCATAGAGATAATGCCTCCAAATCTTTAAGGCAAACACTACAGCTGCTAACTCCAAATCATGCGTAGGATAGTTTTCCTTATGTAGCCTTAATTGCCTTGATGCATAGGCAGCTATTCTCCTATTCTGCATCAGAACACACGATAATCTCATCTTTGAAGCATCATAAAATACCTTAAAGTCCTCATGGGGATCTCGAATTATCAACACTGGCGTAATAGTCAACCTCTTCTTTAAATCTTAGAAGCTATTCTCACAGTCCTAAGTCCACCCAAAAGTACTACCATTTTTAGTCAACATTGTCAAATGCAGTGCTAACTAAGAAAAACTCTTGATGAACCTTCTATAGTATCTGGCTAGGCCTATAAAGCTTATGATCTCGATCATAGTGGTAGGTCTCTCCCACTGCAACACTACTTCTACCTTGCTAGGGTCCACTACAATTCCTCCAATAGAAA
Organism: Ormosia semicastrata; assembly: GCA_029884595.1. Classification (NCBI taxonomy): domain Eukaryota; kingdom Viridiplantae; phylum Streptophyta; class Magnoliopsida; order Fabales; family Fabaceae; genus Ormosia; species Ormosia semicastrata. The sequence goes on along the minus strand of JAQQTO010000035.1, from coordinate 4,494,478 downwards.
TAACATGGCCTAAAAAATGTACTCTCATTTTCCAAAACTCATACTTAGATAATTTGGCAAACAGATTCTTCTCCTTTAGGATATGTTAAACAATCCTTACATGTTGCTCATGCTCTTCTCATGTCTTTGAATAGATAAATATGTCATCAATAATCACTACCACAAACTGGTTTAGGTAAGGTCTAAAAACTTTGTTCATGTAATCCATGAACACTAGTGGAGTATTTATTAACCCAAAATATATCATAAGATACTTATAATGCCCATACCTAGTTCTAAAGGCGGTCTTAGGGATATCATCTTCCCTAACTCTGATTTGATGATACCCAGATCTTAGATCAATCTTGGAAAACACTATAGCTCCTCTTAACTGATCCATTAGATCACTTATTCTAGGCAAAGGATACTTGTTCTTGATGATCACCTTATTCAACTGCCTGTAGTCAATATACAACTGCATAGGACCATCTTTCTTCTTCACTAGCAACACTGGTGCTCCCCACGGAGAAACACTAGGCCTAATGAATTGTTTATCTAGTAACTCTTATAACTGTTTGTTGAGTTCAGTTAACTCTAAGGGTGCCATCCTATATGGTGCTATAGGTATAGGTCCTGTACCCGGCACTAAATCTATAGTTTACTCTATTTCTCTCTCCGGTGGCAACTCAGCTATGTCACTCAAAAACACCTCAGGGTATTCCTTCATCACAAGTAAGTTGTCTAAGCTCTGCTCAACCTCTATGTCTAATGAGGAAAGAAGAACATGTTCTAATGCTTCTTCTACCAAACAGTGATTGACCTGATTAGCATTGAGATAGGTAGACTCTGAAGAAACAACTCTAGTAAGAACATCGGATAGAAAAACTAGGGTTTTATCTAAATAGTTCAAAATCACGTAATTGGGTGACAATCAATCCATACCAAGAATGACATCTATGTCCACAAGGGGTAAATAAATAAGGTTTACAAGGAAAACTCTATCCTCGATCCTTATACAACAGCCAAGACACACTTTTGAAGTTATGGCTGGCTTACTAGTGGGTGTGAAAATAGATAAGTCATACGGCAACTCTGATATAGGCAAATCCAATATCCTTACACAATCATAAGAAATAAAAGAGTGGGATGCTCTTGAATCATACATGACATTTAAAAGATGATTATGAATTATGCCTTTACGTTGGATTAGGTCGAACGACTGGATCACCCCTGTTCTGCCTAGAGTGTAAACTCGTCCCTTGGCTAGCGGCTTTGGGGTAGGAGCATATTCCTTGTTCTGAGGACAAGCTCTGGAGAAATGCCCCGACTACCCACATGTATAACAAATGGACTGGTCCACAAGGCACTTGCCTCTATGTGCCTTCCCACTTTCAGTACATTGTGGTGCCTTAGACCACTGCTTGTTTTTTCCTTTAGAGTTACTTGCCTTAGAAGCACCCTGTTTATTCCTGTTGTCCTCTTTCTTTCTTTTTGGGACGTCTTGCACCTTTTCCTCTGATAAACAATTATTGACTTCTGACTCCACAATCCTACATTTGTTAACCAAAGTAAGAAAGTCTCTAATCTCCATCGGTCTCACAATACCTCTGATCTCCTTCCTCAAACTAGATTCAAATTTCAAACATCTCCATTTCTCGGTCAGGTGATAACGAAAATGAGAAGAGAATTTTGCTAATTCATCATACTTGGCCACATACTGGCCTATAGACACGTTTCCTTGTTTTAACTCCATAAACTCCACTTCTTTGACATCATATAGAGTCTAAGTGAAAAACTTTTTTAAGAAAACTATCTTGATGACTTCCTATGACATCAGGGTGTCAGCTGCTTCAAGTACCCTTTTGGTACTTTTTCACTAATGCTCCGCCTCACCTTTCAACATATATGAGACGAAGGTCACTTTTTGCTCTTCCAAGCAAACCATAGAATTGGAAATCTTCTCCATCTCACTAAGCCATTCTTTAGCCTTTGCAAGATTGTACTCGCCTCTATACGGTAGAGGGTTCATCTGACGAAAGGCTATCAAGTCCAGGAAATTCTGATTCCTTCCGACTTGAGTTGCCTCTTGCGAGTGGCGATCAGGTGGTGTAGACTGCTGAGATGGATTTGATTCCATTCTCTTAAGCATCCTAGTCATAACACTGGCCATAACCATAATGACTTTAGCCATATCTGGAGCCGGTAGGGCTGAGCTCTCTATTTCTTTAGATCGCCTATTTGGTTCCATAGTTTCCTATACACATAGAAACAACATATATTGAGCTGCAGTCTCAATATCATGTAACCATGTAACAGAATCTAATAGTAACTAATCTAAGGCAAATCATGCAATTCTATCATCACATTTAACATACGAAGCAAGAAAAGCACAATTTCTAAGAAGGAACTCCTATATGCCTAAGCATAGTCAGTCTATACCCTGACTCAACAGGATGAACTGCTCGGATACCATAATGTAATATCCTAATACCAATATCTCAGTATATACATCATACAAGGAGATACTTAGCATTACAATGTCACTACATACTTACTAATCATGTACTATATCCATAATGTTCGTTGGAAACACTATAGAGAGCCATATAAAATGCGAAACACAATATTTATAACATAATGCATCAAAAATACTTATACATCAGTAGCCTTAGTAAAAACTTGTAGTATTATATAACTCTATACATTTCAAAAGGAATACTAATAAGTACAATAATTGAAATATAATGCATAATCTAATCTAATCTTTTTTTTCCACTATCAATGCAAGCTTTCAACAGGTGCTTGCTACCGTTACAAACCTGAGCACTCCTTACACCTTGAGATACCTCACCTTTGTGCTTGAACCTAGATAGTAGGGATACCTCACCCTTGCAAATTTTCTAAAGGATACCTCACCCTTGTTACAATCAAACAAGAATAGGAAAGGAAGAAACTATCTTAAAGAGTGTGTATTACAACTTGAAACACTTTTGAAGCTCTGTCAAGAATATCTCAAGAATTTCAAAACAGAGCAAGAGATGGGAAAATATGAAACTCAGATTAAGAGCAATAGAAGGAGGTTTTTTAGTTATTGTTCTTGTTAAAAGATGACCTAATAACACTTATTTATAGTGTTCTGAAAAAAAAGACCCATTAAGGTAATTTATGGTCATAATAAAAGCCCAAAAATTGACCATTTCAAACTTTTAGCTGTGATATAATTGATTACACGTATGATATAATCAATTACATTATTCTTGAAACTAGTTCTGGGTTTTCTAGGCTAATTGTAATTGATTACATACCTCATGTAATCGATTACCAAGCCTCTGGAAGCAGTGTAATCGATTACAAGCCTCATGTAATCGATTACAAGCCTTCTGACTTTTGAAAAATGGTTTCCCGCATGTTTGTAATCGATTACCAAGCCTTTGTAATCAATTACAAGCTTCCAAAGAAGCTGTAAATAGATTACTAAGCCTTATAATAATCTTACAAACATCCTTGAACCCATTCTTAAGCCTAATTTAGCTTTGTAAAGATTGAGATTTAGAAAACTTGAATTTTTGAATGAATAAACTTATTTTTTGTAATCCAAGGCTTAGAAAAACATTTGATTAAAAAGGAGCTCTTTTTAGAAAAGCATTGAGATATTAAGCGAGCTTCTAATATTAAGATCCTAAGACCTAAAAAAAAAGTATACCAGCTTTGCTTCTTTTAGACTTGGTCTTCGACTTGGCTTTGTTATCATCAAAATTTGCAGAACCTGGTTTCTGCTACTTGTGCCGCGGCGCAAGGTTTGACATGCCGTAGCGCACATTCGATGCCAATTCCAGTATTGAAACTCGAGAGCACCACACCGCGGCATGGGGGGGTCACACCGCAGCGTGAGCTCCAGAATCTTTGAAAATTATGTTTTTGATGTTTTGAAATTTCTTAAGTAATGGGATCACTCTTATATGCTTTCCTAAGTGTGTTGAGGCACAAATAGGGGTAATTCTTGGAGAAAGTGACCACTTTGCATATATAAGATATTGTGAAACATTAGGCAAATCTTTGAGTCTAGAATGCCTTAGGGTTATATCTAAGACCTTGCACAACATGAGATTATCTTGGAAATCACTTGTGAAGTGATGGTGTGAGGTTCTAGGTATGAGAATGCTAGTGATATGGTTCTTCCTATTTTGTTGGATAAGTGAGGTTAAGATTCCTATGTTCTAGTGTTTAATATGTGGCTCAGATATTTGGATTTCAAACCTGGTATTGGTTACCGTTATGGGGGTGACAATAGTACTCTTACGTGATGAGGGGATAACGTCTACCTATTACCAAGTGGGTTTATGCTTTTAGGCTTATCTTGATTTGTATATACAAGAAACAGTGGTTTCTGGAAAATACGTAAGTAGCTTGTGTTTTAAAACTTTAAAACCTACATTAGCATTGTACATCCATAATACTTGGACTTTGTTTGAGCATAATCATACTTCATAACGTAAAACATTGTGTAACACCCCAAATTTTAGACTATGTTACAGAAATGATAGAATTTCACTGTTTTGTGTTTTCTGTGCAATATAAAAATAATTTGACTATTTTGATACTGTTTTTGATTATTTTGTATGATTTGCTCCAAGTCAGAAAAATAATAATTTTTGGGTCGGGGAAATTCTTATCTGATTTATTCGGAGGCAGGAGATTTTACTAAACCCAAATCTGAGTGACACATAAAAGAATCTTTTAATTTTTAGGATTTATCTGTGAAATAAAAATATTTCACAAATAAATATCTGCTATTTTATTTATAGCAGCTTCTGCTATAATTATTTGACCCGATATATTTTAACTGACAGAAAATGTACTTAAAATATTTTCTGTAACCTAAATCAAAACGAACCAATAAGAATCAGTCAAAATAGGTGGCTGGACTTTTCTATCTAATAGGAAGTGGTCAAATAAAGGGGCATGGACTTTATTGTGGACCATCGGATGAAAAGCTTGATTAAGATGTTTTTGATCATAACCATTGATCAGATCAATGGTGTGAAATGAATCCTGATAAAATCACTAAGTGATATCCACCTTAGATTAGATCAATGGATAGGAAACAAAGTTAATTTTAATGGCTAGGATTGAGTCAAATATAGTGGCTTGACTTTTACTTAGTAACTAATTAAACCTAATTTAATCATCTTAATGGCCTAATTAAGAAACTAAGTAAACTAACCTAGTTATTAATGAGTCATAATCTAATTACTAATTAGATATTCTAATTTTATTTAGAAGCTATGATATATGCAATTATATATTTAATTAATTAGTTATGTAATTAGAATATTAATTAAGTGTAATTAGGAAACCTAACCTAATTAACTTGTCATCTAATTAGCATATAATTAAGATTTAATTTAAGTTAAACTTAGTCCCTAATTTCATGGAGGCCACACGGCCAAGGAGTCCAAGTGGGCTTCTCCAAGCTTCTTGAATGGTCTTTGTGATCATTTGATGACCACATGATGGCCATAAGCCATGTACTCCCAATGTAAATACAATTGTGATATTTTAATATCATAGTTATCATCTAATTTCCCTACACTATCACACGGCAGCACCCTTCACCATTCACTCTCAAATTTCATTTTCTCTCACCTAAAAAGCTAAGCATCTATTTCTCTCAAAATTCCCAAGAACACCAAGTTATTTTCCTTTCCTTTTCTCTTTGAATTTTTGGCCCAAGCACCTTGAACCACCATCCATCTTCTATAATTTTTGTTCTTAGTATTTCCTAAACCTAAACCACCTCCTAAACACTTTTCATTTAGGAAGTTTTATGAAAATCTTACTCTAAGTTGTTCAAAATCCAAGTTTGGTTTACTTTCCTAAAGGTAAACTTTTGATTCTTTGGGTTTAAATTTAGTATGTGATTTTCTGAACCATGTTTGTTCCATGGTTTATTATTATTAAGCTTTATATGTGATTTTGTTAATTGTTTAAGAATTTTAGGGCTTTGTTTGTGATCCACACGAAATCAAGGAGAAGGAGAGGAGCTTGAAGATCTTGTCTTCAAGAGGTAAAAGAGAGATTTTACCTCACCAACCACATTTTAGTGGTGTGGGGATGGTTTTGTATGGTGATAAACTCATACGGGTTTATTTACCTATTGTTTGATGTCTCTTTCTTTTGATTTTAGTATCTATGGTTTTATAATTGTGTTTGCATGTGTGGTATTATGTTTATTGCTTTGATATATGTTTGTATGCATGAAATTGAATGCATGTAAGTGTATGTGCAATTTAGGGTGTGAACAACGTGATGGAACGATTGTATGAATGCTCCTAAGAGCAATGAGGCTCACGGCCTTACCATGGAAAAGAGGACCAAAGTCCTTAAACTGATGGATTAAAATGAGACTTAAAGATCTAAATGAATTTGGAAAAGTTTGAGTATAGCAAAGTAAAATGATTTTGGAAAAATAATTTGATATAATTAAATAAATGAGTTATGAAATGAAATGAGGGTCAATACTTGAAGTTTACTGACGTATAGCTCACCTTACGGGTTTTGAAGCGCGTCCGTAAAATTTGAGCTGTAATATGTGAAGTAAAAGAAAGAAATATCATTTTTTGGGAAACAATACAAATACCAATTTTAGAAGGGTTATACTGCAAATTTTTATAAAAGAGGGACAAAATTGTAATTAATATTTTAAGAAGGACCATATTGTAATTTTTATTTAAAAAGGGGTCACATTACAAATATTTTATAAAAGATGGGTCATTTCATAAATATTAATTTTATGAGGGATTATTTTGTAAATATTAATTTATAAGGGATTATTTTATAAATATTAATTTATAAGGGACTATTTCGTAAATACTAGTTTTATGAGAGACTATTGTGAAAATATTATTTAAATGAGAACAAAAATGTAAATATTATATTCTTGAGGGACTATTATGTAAATATGAAAAATAAAATCAATTTTAGTGTTAAAAGAGAAAAATAGTATTTTTGATTTAAAACGTATGAAAAATATTATACGCGATTTGAAAATGCGACAGAATTGTTGCGCGATTGAGAAAATAAGAAAATATGACTACGCAATGAAAATACAGTAATAATGTTGTTGGGTTAATGTAAAAACTCTAAATATGTGATAATGAAATTGAACTGTGAATTGGTGCATAGTACATGCATTGGAAAGGTCCAGTGGACTGTATGAGGCTATTTGCCTAGGAGAGAATACACCTCCTGAGTAGGTGCGATATGCGTAGTGTAGGTCACTCGCTGACCTTGGGGGCATTAGGGTGCGGGTTGCCTACAATGGGTAGTTGGTAGCTCTTCTATACCGTGGGTTAGACCGACGTAACACACCAATGATCCAGATCGAGACACTATTCTTAATCAAGATTTGATAAAGGCTGTTGTGCATATGCTAGATGTGCAAAATTGAGCACGTGGTCTGAGGCATGTTGGTGCAGATAGATCTTTTCGATCACTCTCTCCGACTCGAGTTGTAGCTCCATGGAGTAGGAAATTGAGTCTAGGTGCATATGCATAGTTATTGAGGGTATTATCGTAATTATGGTTTATGATATATGCATTGTTGAATAATTGAATATTGATGAGGGCATGATAGTAATTATTAGTTATTGCATGAGTTGTGATGATATATGATGTTAATGGCATAATTATAATTATGGTATGATAGCTGTATGAGATATTGCATATGTTTATCTTTATTGCTACTATACTAGTATTGGTGTAGGTGATCTCACCTATTTGTATGCATATTCTGTATTGTATTTATAATTTAAAAGACCCTGAGCAAAAAGTTGATTGAGAAGCTGAGGGGGAGCAGATTCCTGTAGAGGTAGCTGAGTTTAGAAGAGATGGAGATGTCTAGTTTCTTAGGGTACTTGAGGCTACAGTTTCACGAAGGATCAGAGGCGTGGCACATTGATTTAGATAGAGCAAGTATTTACTATATGGGAGACTTAACGATTATTTTGAGTATACTTCATCTAGGGAATCCTTATTTTAGGGTAAATGTTTATGTACAACTAGAGTTTCCTTTATCTATTAGGCAGTACTGGGGAGCTTACTACCGTACTCCTAGTGCGATTAGTATGGTGTCGACTGCGCGGACACCTGTTCGTAGGACTTCACGTCAATCTGGATTCCTACTTGCTGAGGAATCTGAGGAGGACCCATCTGAGGGTTCTATTGTCTAGTAGTACTTGGGCAGTACAATAGTTTAAATTAAAGTTTAAAGTCTAAATGTTTTGAAAGACTAGTTTGTAAATATTTAAGTATGTCAGTACTAAAGATTTGTATGTATATATGATGTGAATTATTTGTGATGATATTGAAATGTTTTTATTTTCTGCTAAGTTTATTTTATTGTTATTAAGAAATTTTACAACTTGTATTTCTATTACAAAGCACGATTTTCCGATGAATGGGTAATTTGGTAACTAAGTAACATAAATGTGATGCCCTAAGGAGGGTGTTAACATTGCATGGTTGACAATTGTATGGGCAATTGTATTGCTTGATCAGTTGATTCTTTGGTTGCTTGTTTAATAGTATCTTAGGACTGTATGGACGATTCTTTGATATTATTGATTATCAAATTTTCTTTTACATCAAATGTATTTTTGTGTTCAGTTCATTTATTTGTTATAAATGATTAACTGCGAGTCTTGGTATGCTTATACTGAGAAATTGTGATTTCTCACCCCTATGTGTTCCATGTAAATCCAAGTGAAGTCCCTAAAAAAGGAAAGAACAATAAAAAGAAGAAGCAGAATGCTTAGTTTAGCAACTTTATTTCTTTTTGAATCAGATTGTATATTTGTGCTTTCTGGTTATTTGTAAAAGCTTATGTATACAATATGACTTGTTAGCCAGTAATGTTTGTATATATATGACCTTTTTTTATCATTCATGGCTCTCTATAATAATTATGCAAGTAATTATGAGTTTTTATTTTCTGCATTTTTAGAAGTGACATGCTTAATGTGATTTATTTTAAAATATTTCATTTATTTTTTATGATAATTCGTATTAGGGTGTTACATTATGGTATCACAATAGTTCATCCTGTTAAACCAGGGTGTGGACTGTCTATGCTTAGACATGTTTAAGAGTTCCTTCTTGTGTTGTGCATTTCTTTTGTCTCTTGTGTGAGATGTTCGATTGAATTGTATGACTTGCCTTTGATATGTCTGTTTTACCTTAATATGTATTATTCTATGTTTACTAGAAACTATGGCAGTACAAGGGTGACCGCGTAGGAGCAGGAACAGGAACTCTGGAAATGAAGGCCCTAATATAGTTGGAGCTTTTATGGCAATGGCTGAAGGAATGAGAAAGCAAACAGCTACTACTGCCACTGTAATGCGAGAGTAATCAGCCGCAATAACTAAAGTTATAAGATAGCAATTAGCTGTGACAATAAGGATGATTGAGAGAATGAATATTACTCAACATCAACCACCTACACCACCACCACTCCACCAGGGGCAACCACACCAAGAGGCAGCTAGGAGGAGTCAGACTTTAAAAAAACCTCTTAGAATTCAGGAAATTAAATCCATCTTCCTTTAACGGGGAGTACAACCTAGTCAGAGCTGAAGGTTAGCTCAGGGAGATAAAGAAGATCTTCACTATTATGGCTTACACAGACGAGCATAAGGTGCTTTTTACTTCATACATGCTGGAGGGTGCGGCAAAGGATTGGTGAGTGGATATAAAGAGAGCTCTTAAGGCATCAAGGACTCATATGATGTGAGGAATCTTTAGAAGTTTATTTCTAAAGAAGTTCTTTCCACAAAGCCTACAGAATGTTAAAGAGATGGAATTTATTAAGTTAGAACAAGGGGACATGTCTATTGGCCAGTATGTGGTCAAATTTAATAAATTATCTAAGTTATCTTCTTGCATCAAATTCAACCCAGATGAATCATAGAAGTGTGTTAAGTATGAGAAAGAACTGAGGGAAGACATTCAGAATGTCATTCAACCGTTTGAAATTCGAGACTTTGAAACTTTGATTAACAAGTGTCGGATAATATAAGGGCATTCTAATAAGCTTGCAATTGAACATAAGTCACAAGATCTTCAAAAGATATAGAGGGCCAATGACAAGTTCAAGAAAGGATCCTCTAAATGTAGCTTTACTCAGGACAAGGGTAAGTAGATTCAGAAGGAGTTTGTGGGACCTAAGTGTTCCAAGTGTGGGAGATAGTATGGAGATCGGCCTTGCTTGGCATGCTATATTTGTGGACAGCTTGGGCATTTTGAGAAGGATTGTCCATCAAAGAAGGAAGCTGCGCCTATCCAAAAACCGCAAGCTAGAGGGAGAGTTTATACTCTAGGTGGTGATGAGGTGACTCAGTCTTCTAATTTTATTAAAGGTAAATGCATTTTTCATAATCATTTTTTAACTATGTTGTATGATTCGGGAACATCTCATTCTTTTGTTTCAAATGATTATGTGAATGAGTTGGATTTACTTATGTCTGAACTTTCATATGACTTATCTGTATCTATGCCTACTAGTAAACTAGTTACGACATCCAGAGTGTGTCTCCTTGATTGTGTAAAGGTAGAAGATAGGATTTTCAATGTAAACCACATTTGTTTACCTCTTATAGATATTGATGTCATTCTTGGCATGGATTGGTTATCCGCCAACCATGTAGTGTTGACCTACTCAGAAAAATCCCTGGTTTTCTTGTCAGGTATACCTTCCAGAGTCGTTCTATCTGAGTTTGTGTATCTCAATGCGAATAAGGTTAATCTATGTTTGGAGGAGGGATCTTTAGGATATTTTCTTTTTTTTCACTAAGCACTATGTTGAGTAAAGCGCAGGTGAAATAACTGTGGTGAGTGAATATCCTAAAGTTTTCTCTAATGACATAGTGGAGTTGTCACCCGAGTGGGAAATAGTATTTTCTATAGACTTAGTGCCTAGGACGGGACCTATCTCTATAGCACCCTATAGAATGGTGCCACTAGAGGAAGCAAATCAAGGATTTGTTGGATAAGCAACTCATTAGGCCAAGTGTTTCTTCGTGCAGAGCACCTGTGCTTTTAGTAAAGAAAAAGGATAGTACCATGATACTTTGTGTGGATTACAGACAACTGAACATGGTGACCATTAAAAACAAGTACCCGTTGCCTAGGATAGACTATCTAATGGATCAACTAAGAGGAGCTGCAATTTTCTTGAAGATTGATATTAGGTCTGGTTATCATCATATAAGGGTTAGGGAAGAGGATATCCCTACGACAACTTTTAGAACTAGGTATGAGCATCATGAGTACCTCGTGATGTCCTTTGGGTTGACGAATGCACCGACAGTGTTCATGGATTACATGAACCAGATCTTTAGACCCTACCTGGATTAGTTTGTTATGGTGTTTACCAATGATATTTTATTCTATTCCAAGACAATGGAGGAGCATGTACAACACCTGAGGATAGTGTTGGAAACCCTTAAGGAGAATAGGTTGTTTGCCAAGCTATCTAAGTATGAATTCTGGCTTTCACAAGTGTAGTTTTTGGGATGTGTGATATGTTAGGGTGGGATTTCTATGGACCCAAGCAAGGTTGATGCAGTGTTGCAGTGGGAGAGACCTACCACTGTGATCGAGATCAGAAGCTTCATAGGCTTAGTGGGGTACTATAGAAGGTTCATAAAGGTTTTTTCTCAGTTAGCGCTACCCTTGACTAGATTGACTAGGAAAGATAGATTTTTCGAATGGACTCAGGTGTGTGAGGATAGTTTCCAAGAGCTTAAAGTGAGGTTGACTACTACACTGATGTTGGTAATTCTGGATCCTTTAGAGAACTTTGAGGAATATTGTGATGCTTCGAAGATGGGTTTGGGTTGTATTTTGACGCAACATAGGAGAGTTGTTGCCTATGCATCAAGGTAGTTAAGACCTCATGAGGAGAATTACCCTACTCATGATTTGGAGTTAGCTGCAGTAGTGTTTACCCTAAAGGTTTGGAGACATTACTTGTATGGAGTTCAGTTTGAGGTGTTCAGTGATCATAAGAGTTTAAAGTACTTATTTGATCAGAAGAAGCTGAACATGAGACAACGAAGATGGATGGAATTTTTGAAAGACTACGACTTTGAGTTAAAGTACAATCCGGGTAAAGCCAATGTGGTGGCTGATGCACTGAGTAGGAAATCCCTACATGTGTCCCGTATAATGATCCAAGAGAGTGAACTTCTGGAGAGTTTTAGAGACATGAGTCTTTCGATAGCTGTGTTACCACATAGTCTCAATGTGAGTCTAGTGGACATAGTGAGTGGCTTTAGGACTCAGATCTTGGAAGCACAGAAGGAAGATGTGACTCTTAGTAATGCAAGTGAGTGGATCTTTTTAGGTAATACTGGTGAATTTGATATGTCGGATAATGGGATGATCAAGTTTAGAGGTAGACTTTGCATTCCTTGTGAATCTGGAATCAAGGAAAGGATCCTTGAAGAAGCTCACCGTAGTCAGTACACTATCCATCCCGAGACCACTAAGATGTATCAAGGCTTGAGGATGTTGTTTTGGTGGTCTGGTATGAAGAGAGACATAGTTGAGTTTGTGTCTAGGTACCTAACTTGTCAGAAGGTCAAGATAGAACACTAGAAACCCTCTAGACCTCTTCAATCTTTGGTAATTCCTGAGTGGAAGTGGGATAACGTCACAATGGATTTTGTGATGGGTTGTGTGACACCTTGGAAAGACATATTAGGTTTGCATATGGGTACAGAGGTAGCCTAATAATGGCATAACATATCTGTACAATTTTGTGACTTTCTGAGCATGTTTAGTCACTTTGCTGTAAGACTATTAGTGAAAAATACCTATTATTAGCCTCGAAAATGGCTTAAACTGCTCAGCTAGTGAAAATAAATGTGGAGACTTTATTTTTATGTCACAAATGTGTAAACTGTGCTATAGTTAAAATCTGAGGATAATCAGAGTCTGTTTGGCATTTTTAAGCATACTGTGTGTGTGTTTTAATGCCGGATTGACTAGTCACAGATATGAAAAATGATGGTTTTGGTGTAACAAGATTTTTTATGAATCCTGAGATTTATTTTAAACTTGCTGGCTTTAAGAAAACTGGATTTAGAGAAATTTAAGTGTTCTTAACAGATCGAGAATATCACTTGGTCACCTAAGTGACCAAGCCTTTCACGATTCTTTGGCCTTATATTGGTTTTCCTTCATATTCCTTCATTTTGTCACTTGTGTCTCATTTCTCTCTAACGATTGAAATTAGAAACAGAGGAGAAAGAAGAGCAATAAGCAAAAAGGGAAAGGAAGAAGAGGAAATCAAGAAGGAAAGACAAGCTTGTGATCATCTAATCATCATCTCCATCTGCATCTTTACTCAAGGTAGGTGTTCTTAAGCCTTTAAGCTCCTTTTATTCTATTTTCACCATTATTGTACAAGTGGTGCATAATATGTCAATTTGGTTTGTAGAGGTGTTGAAGTGTATTTCTTGCTTGGATGAGTTTCTTTGGTTGTTTATGACTTGTTCATGGATTGAGTTTGAGTTAGAAACTTAGAACTTGTTATTTGGACCTTTGAACCCAAAAAATGAGAAAGTTAGGTCTTGGAAGAGGGATTTGGTCTTTGGATCCAAATTGGAAGTTTTTGTTTGTGATTAATGATTCCTAAGTGTTAATGAACCTGTTAAGGACTTTAAATCACCTAGAAGTTAATTTGGAGTGGCCAAAATTCGAAACTTGTTCCAATGGAACAGTATCCGAATTCTGTAGAATCTAGCACAGCCTGTGCTGTAGACACAGGCTGTGTCTGAAGACACTAACCCCCCGTGTCTTGCTCTGTTATCTTGTTTCTTGCAATAAATATATTATATATTTATTTCCTGCTACTTTGAGGTTGTAAAAGTTATGTATTACAATATACCTTCGAGAAGCTGATGATGTATACATATGGCTTTTTGTTGTTCAGGCTCTCCATATTTATTTATGTGAATGAATGATATGGGTTTAGTTTGTTATTTAGGTTAGAAGTAGCGTTGCTAATACTTCTTATCCAGGTATATCTGCGATATACTAGGTTACTGGTATTAGGATGTTACATTATGGTATAAGAGCAGTTCATTTTGTTAAGCCGGGGTATGGACTGATTATGCTTAGGCATGTTTAGGAGTTCCTATGTGGGTTGTTGTGCATTTCTTTGTCTCTTATGGGAGATATGTGATAGAACTGCATGACTTGCCTTTGGTATGACTGCTTTAGCTACTGTTACATGGTTATATGATGTTGTGATTAGCTACCCTAATATGTATTGTTCCGTGTGTTTAGGAAACTATGGCGTCTCCAAGGTGAACCCGTGGAAATAGGAATTCAGTTTATGAGGGCTCGAACTTAGTTAGAGCCTTTATAGCTACAATGGATGCTTTGAGGGAGTTGACAGCTGCTACTGCTAATGTGATGTGGGAGCAGATAGCCGCTACTATTGAGGCTACCAGAGAGCAAATAGTTGCGACTACAATGAGGTTTGAGATGATGGGTGCAACCCAGCATCAACAACTTACACCACCACCACGTCAATCGGGGCAACCAAACCAAGAGGTTCTAGTTTGGAGAAATCAAACCTTCCATGACCTCTCAGAGTTCAGGGAGACTAATCCATCATTCTTCAAGGAGGAGTATGACCCGGTGAAAGCTGAGAGTTGGCTAAAGGAGATGAAGGAGATCTTCACTATTATGGTTTACTCAGATGGGCAATGAGTGCTCTTTGCTTCTTTCGTGTTGGAGGGAGAAACAAAGGATTGATGGTTAGGCATCAAGAGATCTTTCGAGATGTCGGGGATTCTTGTTATGTGGGAGATCTACAAGAAGACATTTCTGAGAAGTGTTTTCCATAAAATCTGTGGAATGCAAGGAAATGGAATTTCTGAGGTGGCTTAATGAATTGTCAAAATTCTTATCTTATATCAGAGTGGCGCAGCGGAAGTGTGTTAATTTTAAGAAGGGATTAAGAGAAGACATTCAGAGATTGATCTAGTGTTTGAAATCCAAGGTTTTGCAGCCTTGGTGAAGGAATGCAGAATCATTGAGGGTCGTGATGGTAAGTCTCAAGAGGAGCGAAGATCACAAGACCTTTAAAAGAGGAAGTGGAATTGCCACCTGAGTGAGAAATAGAGTTTCTATAGACTTGATGCTTGGAATTGGACTTGTTTCTATAGCACCCTGTTGGATGGCACCACTAGAGTTAGCATAACTCAAAAAGTAAATCGAGGATTTATTGGACAAACGAGTCATTAGGCTGAGTGCTTATGTTCTAGTGAAGAAAAAGTTATGGAACCATGAGGCTTTGCATGAACTACAGATAGTTGTGTTGGGTGACTATCTGAAACGAGGATCCATTACCTAGGATAGATGATTAAATGGATCAGCTGAGAGGAGCGAAAGTTTTCTCAAAGATTGATCTTAGGTCTGGGTATCATTATATAAGGGTTAGGGAAGAGGATATCCCTAAAACTACTTTCAGAATTGGCGTTGGACATTATGAGTGTCTTATGATATCCTTTGGGTTGACAGATGCACTGGCACTGTTCATTGATGCACAATTTTTAGTTTCAAACAAGTCTACAAACTTGATGCGAGATTAATTGTTACTTTGCGAACTCATGTGCAGGTTGTCTCAAGTAATAAATTTCTTGGGAGTCCGAGGTCGATCTACAGGGAATTGTTGAAGATTAATACAGGTGAAATAAATATTTTGTTACTATGATAAAAATTATTTACTTGGGTTAAAAGATCCACTCTTAGTAAATAAAGTAAAGGTAAGATTAATTTCTTTTATAACTCAATTAGAATCCTCGCAACATGGAGGTTCCAATCGAAAAATACAACATTAAAAGTCAATTTAAAATAATATACGTAATTATATTATATTTCCTAAAAATATTACCACCACTTATAAATGGGTTAAAGCATTCATTGTACCAATATTTTGTCTACAACAAATTAAGAACTCCTCCTTACAAAGATGGTTTCTAAATTATAAGAAACAAATTATAATACGTATAATGGTTACTAGAAAATATAAATCATTTAAGCACAAGAGAAGAATAAATATAACCTTACTTTATTACCAAGAGCTTCACCCTTTCACCCAAGTAAAATGAAACTTAGTTACTGATAGATAAGAAGAAAGAAAGAGAGAAGAAGAAGAAGAAGAACATGACTTTAATTTAGAACAAAGGAAAATTACTACAAGAAAACCTAATAATAAAATAGAATCATTTTGGTAACTAACACCTAACACCCTCAATGATCTGCCAAGGCCTCCTTTTATAGAGGATTAGAGATACAAAATGACAAGGGGGCTAAGTCATTAGTGGGTGCATGAGTGGAAAATGAGTGGAAAATGCCAAATGACTTTTGGTGAGTAGAAAATTATGGAGATTCCTTGTCTCCGAAATCATGTTACTCTGAAGTCATTGCATTCATCATTTTTGAACCAAGTGGTCTTCATGAAAGTTGTAGGCCTAGATCTTAACTTTCAAATGGCTTTAGTTTGAGTCCAATATCATTTCTATAACTCTAGATACATTCAAATTACTGTACACTGCCCAGGCCCAATCACAGCTCCTCTGTTCTGACTTCCAAATCCAATATCACCTTCAAGGAGTCCGATTCTGGAAAAGTGTTCAACATGAAAGTTGTAGATATGGGTCTTAACTATTCAGCATCCAAATTCAGCCCATTTGACAACCTCTAGCCCGAAAACTATGATGAACAGTATACATAGGTTAAGTTGTCAGGAAAAGTACTCTGGTTCTTGCTTCAACCCCAATTTGAGTTATTTACTCGTGTGATTGGGCCTTTGAGGTCTTCATGAAAGTTATAGAGCTCTCTCTTATCTTTAAAATACCATCAGATTCACCTCATTTGACCATCTACATCCCAAGATATAGCTCAAATATAGAAGTAACGTAAGACATAAATTATGCTAAAAAATTCAATTAAGTCCAATTTGAGTCCAAACTTATAAAACATAATCAAAATCAATCAATTAAATACATAGAGAGTGTAAATGACTAAAAATGAAGGCTTATTAATGTATCAAATATGTGATTATCAAATTCCTCCACACTTAGCTTTTTGCACTCTTGGGCAAAACACAAGACCAAAACTAAAAACAAAATGAAACAGACTCAAAAGCTAAACACTCGAAAAGACTCAATTTCTAATAATATTTAAAAATGAAGAGCAATCAATTATTCAAGTAATCAAAACATTCATGAGGTAACATATCTTCACTTATCAAATCAACAAGCAAGGATATTTCAATTGAAAAGCATGAGTCAAGAATGATAGATTTCTACAAGATTCACTCTCAATCCTTCAAGTGTTTAAAAGGTAGGTATTTCACTCAATTCAACCCATGAAAATTGTACTACCATAAGCTTGCTTATCTTCTACTTCTCCACTACTTAGAACACATGCACACACAAATCATGAGGACTTTATTCAAGGTTGTAATGGGGTCAAGGTAAAGGAGGAGGTAATATAGATATGACAAATCAAATACCAGAGAATAAAAGAGCATGAGAGCTGAGTTCAATTAACAAGCATGGAAGTTTATCCCAACTCCACCTAATACAAATTTCCTTTACATATTCTTTTCCTTTCCTTTATTACATTGTTGACCCTCTTCTTTTTATATTTTTTTTATTGATTTTTTTTTATTTTTTATTTTTTTTAAAAAGAACATCATATATACATTTTTTTAACCATTCTGCACACACACCCCCACACTTGTTCAAGAACTCATCGAATGATAAAACTAATGTTCTCTTATTTTCTAAGATCAAGTAAGAACATGGTTTTTCATTTAAGGCACATAATGAGTTTGAAACAAAGAATAGTCAAATAAGCTCAAAGGGGTTAAGCAAGGGGAAATAGGTCATTTCTAATACTTTATGTTGGTAGGAATAAGAGAATTTCCAAGAAGTCATAAGAGTGCTTGATATCATATTGAGACAACATGCTGCTAAACAAGGCTGGCTATTTGATTAAAGTAACTATTTCAAGAAAAATGCCTCAATCATATTTATGTATGCATATGAAAATGTAGTCTCAAAAAGAATCAAAGCAAGTTCTAGAGTAACAATTCCATGAGTGAAATTCACACAATAAAGAAAAGAATGGTACAAATGTTCAATCCATTCATCAATAGGCTCAAAATCTCACAAGGCATAATTTTATCATTCTCAGTCCACCAATTCAACATCCATAACCAAGCATATGAATTTTAAGAAAGAAGACAATTTACTCAATCATGCAAATTTCCCTGAATTTGAATTGCTACTTCCACACAAACTAGTTACTACCCCAATTACTCCTTACTCTGCCACTAATTTTTGATGCGTCTCAAGAGTAAATAATTTACTCTTTACTCTGCCATCCCTAATTACTTTTGTTGTTAATAAATTGATGACAAACACAACAAACATATTAACAAACACACTCCTATTTTTTTTTAGTTTTTTTAATATAAACACAATAAACATATTAACAAATACACTTCCTAATTTTTTTTTTTTTTTTTTTTTTTACAACCATCCTTCCCCCCAACCAGATCACAACATTGTCCTCAATGTCAAAACATAGATAGGAAAAAGGATAGAATATATTACCTGTTCTTTGCAAATTATTGAAAAGTAAAACCTCACACAAATTTAAACAGAAACAAAGTATGATAAATAAAACTAAAACTTGTAATTATTTAAATAGTTGGAGTGTCTTGGTTTGGCTTTCTTTTCATTTTGCTTCCCTCACCACTTCCTTCACCGCTTCCTTCAGACCAATCTATCTGAGCTGTTACTGGATTAGGTTCATAAACAAAAGCTTCTAATTTATCAATCAAGTCATCAACAGTGGAAGCAGAGATAAGGAGTCGTCTTGCAGAAGGTGTGACAAATTTACTTTCAAAGATGGTCAACAAAAGATAACAAATTATCAAAGAAATTATTAACATTCAACAAACCTACATTTGAAAAAGAAGATTCAAAAGATATTGACATTTGGGGTTTATGGTGGATGTTCAGTTGGGCCCAAGAGACAATTTGAAAGATTTCTTCCAAAGTACCAAAACCACCAGGTAAGGCAATGAATGCATTAGAGTTTTCAAGCATTGCCTTCATTCGTCCATGCATAGATGATACTTGAATTTCCAGTCCAATTGTCTTTCCAACAATGTTCCTTCGAGTTAAAGGTTCAGAAATGACACCTAAAACTTGACCACCTCTTATAAATACAGAAAGTGATACAGCCCCCATTAACCCAAGGCAACCTCCCCCATATACTACACGAATGTTCCTCGCAGTAAGTGTTCTACCAACAGTACTTGCTGCGTTTACAAACTCTAAACTCTTCCCATAATTTGTCCCACAAAATACACAGATACTGACAAATCTACGAACAGAAGAAGAAGCTCCCTCCATTTCTACACTCACACACTCTTTGAAGGATTATGAGTTGCAGGAAAATGAAGAAAATGGAGTGTTTAAATAGGGAAGAGAATAGAAAAAGTAATAATAGCTCCTATAAAAGTAGGTTGGTTGGTGTCAAAAAAGTTTGAAAATTTAAAAATAATAAAAATAATAATTTTTTTTTGTTTTTTTTTTTACTTCAAGAAAACCATCAGGATAAAGAAGTCTAGAAACCCCCGAAGGATCCCATCCAAAGGATCGTCTGTCCAAAACCAAAATTCAACAAAATCATACAAAGATAAAATAATAATAACAAATGATTACATACCTTTATGTATAGGTTTCATGGTAGATCTTTATACTGCGCATCATGAGTGTAGTAATACCAAGACGGCTCAGCCAATCTGGGCATTCTTCTCCCTCCCGCTTGTGGGATATTTTGGATTGAGCTACGACGCCACTAATTAAAGTGCGTAAATCTGACAGCTACCACCAACGACCATAGCCAGTGAGAGGTCGCTGAAGAGCCCATGACATTAAATCACAAGATCTAGCTCAGAGGCATTGTCACGCGAGAATGCAAACACGGGACGCTTCTTTCTGTCCATCAGCAAGCAGAGCCTTTGGTTAAAACCTGGGAATGCTTGCGCGGCTCTCTACAGAGCATAGCACACGAACCTTATTTACCGACCGGCGTGCGAAGGTCCACCCGAGTCAATGACGGGTCTGCCACTCCACCGCGGGGGCTCCTAATCTAATTAAAGACCAAGTACAACCGAAGTTTCACCTTTTTTTTATTTTATTTCATTTATTTCATTTATTTCATTTATTTTATTTATTTTATTTTTTTTCTTTTTTTTTTTTTTTTTTTTTCTTTTTTTTTTTGAAGATATACAAGATAGTATATACATGTTGTTGTGATTGTGGCTCACATCTTCCTCTCGTTTCACGTCCGTAAATGGCTTAAACGCCTTCTATGAGTCGAGGATAAGCTTCTCATCCAATTTTCTTATACATTGGCAAACAGGGGTCTTTTTGAGTCGATTCCCAAGACTGTAACGCTCTTGCTCGTCCCTGAAGAGATTCCACAAACTAAGAAGTTCACGCTGCACAATTCCACAAGAATGTGTCTTAAGAGTCAATAAGATATAATCTAATGACTCCTTACTCAGTCCATTCTTGATGAAGAATATTTTATCTTCTCTATTTACGGAAATCATCCCCAAAGAGCGACATCGTGTGTTGCAATTCCATCGTGCACACTTGTAACAAACTTTTATTCTTTTTCCTCTTCTCCTTTTTGAAAATGAACTTTTACCGAGACCAGGCATGTATGGGATAAATGAATCTGAAGATTCACCAGCTAAACGAACCTTTGCTTCGATTATCTAGCGTATATCTTCTGGGATGCCCTTATACATTAACAATCTCAGTCTTTCACACCTAGCTTCATAGACTTTTGTTAGATCATTTAGAGGGAGAGAAGGAAAATGTTTTCTTAGATTTGAGAGAATGACATCCATTTTAAAAGGAGAAGAAATCGGTTATTATGGGAAATCCGAAAAACAAACCGACTTGAGAGTCACGATACCGTTATCCGCCATTTAACCGGGAACACAAAGAACCGCAAAAAGAAAGAAACAACATTAAAATAAATTCTACTCATAACAAGGATTAGAAAGAGAAATGAATTCTACCTCAACAACTTGATGTTCCAGAAATGGTTTGAGTATTTGTCCATTGACCTTAAATACAATACCATTCCTAGGATTCTTAATGTCTATTGCCCCATAAGAATACACATGTTTGACAATATAAGGACCAATCCACCTAGATCTCAATTTTCCAGGAAATAGGTGAAGACGAGAATTATAAAGCAGAATTTTTTGACCATTTTCAAAAGTTTTTCTCAAAATTGATTTGTTATGAAAAGCTTTTGTTCTAGCTTTATAAATCTTTGAGTTTTCATATGCATCATTTCTTAATTCCTCAAGTTCATTCAATTGCAATTTGCGTAACTTGGAAGCATCATCAAGACTTAAGTTAAAAGATTTAATGGCCCAAAATGCTTTATGCTCCAATTCTACAAGAGCTTTTGATGTTATGTTTATTCGATTTTTATTCGAATAGTTGAAGAATGAATGGTAGCAAATGACAAGGTTTTCCATAAACTAACCGATAGGGAGACATGCCTAAAGATGTTTTAAAGGCAGTACGGTAAGCCCAAAGTGTATCGTTTAGTCTTAAAGACCAATCTTTACGATTTGGGTTAACCATTTTTTTCAAAATTTATTTAATCTCCCTATTTGCCAATTCAACTTGTCCACTTGTCTGAGGATGATAAGGGGTTACAATTTTGTGGGTAATGCAATATTTCTTCATTAAGGATTCAAATGGTTTATTACAAAAATGTGTTCCCCTATCACTGATGATAGCTCGAGGAATTCTAAATCGACTCAAAATATTTTCTTTTAAAAATTTTAGAACAGTTTTATGATCATTGTGCCGACATGGAATCGCCTCAATTCATTTTGAGACATAATCAACTGCAACCAAAATGTATACAAATCCAAAAGATGATGGAAATGGACCCATGAAATCAATTCCCCAACAATCAAAAATTTCAATGACAATGATAGGGTTCAAAGGCATCATATTTCTTTTAGAAATAGACCCCAATTTTTGACAACTTTCATTACTTTTTCAAAAAGTATAACTGTCCTTGAATAAAGTGGGCTAATAAAATCTACACTGCAAGATTTTCGTAGCTGTTTTCTTTGAAGAAAAATGACCTCCACATGCTTCTGAATGACAAAATTTGATGATACTACTTACCTCATTGTCGGGTACACATCTCTGAAAGATTTGATCAGGATAATATTTGAACAAATATGAGTCATCCCAAAAGAAATTTTTCACCTCAATCAAAAACTTTTTTCTGTCTTGGTGTGTCCACTGAGGCGGCATCTTACCTGTTACAAGAAAATTGACAATGTTAGCAAACCAAGGCATGGAATTGACAGAAAATAAAAATTCATCAGGAAAAGAATCATTGATAGGTGTGCTATCAAAAGATGAGCCTGTTGTCAGCCTTGACAAATGATCTGCAACAACATTTTCGGCTCCTTTCTTGTCTTTTATTGTGAAGAGACAATCTTGTTTTTATTGTGATCGTTCATCAACTTTTTGAAAAAGTCCTTCGACCTTCAATATTACATTAGTTTCTTAAATTCTTGAAGCAACAAGATCCACCGTATCAACCTAGGTTTAGCATCCTTTTAGACATTAAATATCTAACAGCAGCATGATCAGTGAAAACAATAGTGGAAGAACCAATTAAATAAGCTTAAAATTTGTCCAATGCAAAAATTACTGTAAGTAGTTCTTTTTCAGTAGTGGTATAATTCATTTGTGCACTATTCAAAGTTCGACTTGCGTAATAAATTACATGAGGCTTACCTTCCTTTCTTTGGCCTAAAAAAATAAACAAAAAATCACTAGCATCACACATCAACTCAAAAGGTAAAGACCAATCGGAGATTGCATGATAGGAGCGAAGTCAAAAAACCGATTAATTTTTCAAAAGATTTCGATAATCTTGAGTCCAATCAAATGGTGTATTGTTAGAAGATTACATAAAAGTCTAGATATGACACTAAAGTCCTTTATAAATCTTCTGTAAAATCCTGCATGTCCTAAAAAGGAACGAACTTCTCTGACTATTTTTGGGAAAGGCAAATGAGCAATTAATTCAACTTTGGCCTTATCAACTTCAATTCCTTTAGAAGATATCACATGACCTAACACTATTCCTGAGGTAACCATGTAATGACATTTTTCCCAATTTAACACAAATCCTTTTTCTTCGCATCTTTTAAGAACTTTTTCCAAATTATCAAGATAATTTTCAAAAGAATTTCCAAAAAATTGTCAGATCATCCATGAAAACCTCTAAATAATGCTCAAGCATGTCACTGAAAATACTTAGCATGCATCTTTGAAAAGTTTCCGGAGCATTACAAAGACCAAAAGACATTCTTCTATATGCAAAAGTGCCAAAGGGACAAGTAAAAGTGATTTTTTCTTGATCCTCCAATGCAATTGGTATTTGATTATACCCTGAATAACCATCAAGAAAATAATAGTAGGGATGTCCTACTACTCTTTCCAGAATCTGATCAAGAAATGACAATGGAAAATAGTCTTTTCTAGTGGCTGCATTCAATTTTCTGAAATCAATACATATACGCCAACTAGATGAGACTCGGGTAGGTATTAATTCTCCTTTTTTATTTTCAACCACTGTTATTCCTGATTTCTTAGGCACAACTTATGTAGGGCTTACCCATTGGCTATCAGAGATAGGATAGATAATTCCAACATCAAGTAATTTAAGAACTT
The DNA here is from genome assembly GCA_029884595.1 of Ormosia semicastrata. Taxonomy (NCBI): domain Eukaryota; kingdom Viridiplantae; phylum Streptophyta; class Magnoliopsida; order Fabales; family Fabaceae; genus Ormosia; species Ormosia semicastrata. The sequence continues at coordinate 4,470,599 of JAQQTO010000035.1, read as the reverse complement.
CAGCTTTAACTACCTCTTTTATGTGTGGATTTAATCTTCTTTGAGGTTGTTGAGATGTTTTAGCATTATCCTCTAAATGTATTCTATGTGTACAGATAAATGGATTAATGCCTTTTATATCCTTTAATGTCCATTCAATTGCACTTTTATGCCTTTTAAGTACTTCTACCAACTTACCTTCTTGTTCTTTGGTCAGGGATGAGGAAATTACCACTGGAGAGCTTTGTTCTTCTCCCAAAAATGTGTACTTCAACCCATCAGGTAATGGCTTTAGTTCCAGTGTGGGTACTTCTTCATGGGTATCATCATTCATAGATTTTAGCTCTTCGAATCTTGACTTCCTTCCTTTGTATTCCATTTCCTGTATATAGTCAAGCAAAGAGCATATTTCAGAAACATCATTATCTAATTGTGTAACTGAATCAAATGAATTAATTAAACAGATTTCTAATGAGTCAGAAGAACTCCTGATTTGAAGATGATCATCTATAATGGCCTCAATCCCTTCAATCTCTTCCTTTTCATCATAAACTTCATGTGGTTGCTTGCACATGTTGAAAACATTAAGCTCCAGTGTCATATTTCCAAAAGTTAGCTTCACCACTCCATTTCTATAATTTATCAAAGCATTAGATGTTGCCAAACATGGGTGACCCAAAATAACAGGAACTGACTTAGAACTATCAACCATAGGTTCAGTTTCCAAGACAATAAAATCCACAGGATATATGAATTTATCAACTTGTACCAACACATCTTTTACTATTCCTTTTAGAATTTTAATTGACCTATCAGCAAGTAGAAGAGTTACAGAAGTTAGTTTTAACTCACCAAAGTTGAGTTGCTGATAAACTGAATATGGAAGCAAATTAACACTAACAACATGATCAAGTAAAGCTCGTTCAATTTTATGTTCACCAATAATGCATGAAACTGTAGGACAACCAGGGTCTTTATATTTCAACTCATTATTGTTTTGAATAATGGAGCTTACCTGTTCAGTCAAAAATGCATTCTTTTTCATATTATGTTTCCTTTTAACAGTGCACAAGTCTTTCAAAAATTTGGCATAATAAGGAATCTGCTTGATAGCATCTAACATAGGAATATTGACCTTCATTTGTTTAAAGATTTCAAAAATGTCACTGTTATGATTCACTTTACTTGAATTGTTTAATGCTTGAGGAAATGGGGGTGAAGACGAGGGTTTGATCTCCTTTTGGCTAGGTGGCTTATCAACTCCTTCCTCATCTTTGGGAATTGACTCATCATCTTTCTCAAAAAGTTCAAGAATTTGTTTTTCAACAACCTTTCCACTCCTAAGAGTTCTCACTGAGTTGACTTGATCTATTTTTTGACTTTCTGAACTACCCTCATTTAGGATAAACTGACCCTTGGGATTTGGTTGAGGTTGAGAGGGAAACTTTCCTTTCTCATGAATGGCAAGTGCAGAAGAAAATTTAGCAAGAATGTCTTTTATGTCAATCATGGCTTGATTATTGTGGTTATTGATGGCCTCTTATTTTTTCATGAATGCATGCAATGTTTCTTCAAGGTTTTTCCTATATGGTGGGACATAGGGTGCATATCCTTGAGGATTTTGAGAATCTTGTTGTGCCTGAGGAGGTGGTGGTTGCATGAATTGTGGCTGGTTGCTATTCCTCCAACTGAAGTTCGGGTGATTTCTCCATCCCGGATTGTATGTATCTGAAAAAAAAAGAAGTGAATGACTTTTAAAATTATTCATTGCATTTACTTGCTCATGCACAACTTCTTTAAAAACAGGAAGTTTTGGACATTCATTTGTTGAGTGTCCTAATTCATCACAAATGCCACAAATTTCTTCACTTTGGACAGATTTAATTTCTTTTACTTTCTCGGATTCCATGGCTTCAACCTTTCTAGCCAGACTAGCAAACCTTGCATTTAGATCTTCTTCTTGACTAAGATGATATTTTCTTTTACTAGCATTTGCAAGGTTAAATCTAATTGAATTTTCAGAAGGATTAGTACCATGCCAAAATTGAGAATTTTCAGCCAAATGATCTAAATAATTTAAAGCTTCTTCAGGTTCTTTATCAAGAAATTCACCATTGCACATTGTTTCCACAAATTGTTTAGTTTTGGGTGTTAATCCTTCATAAAAGAAGCTTATAGTGCGCCATTTTTCAAAACCATGATGTGGGTAAGAATTCAACAAATCTTTAAAACGTTTCCAACTTTGAAAATATGCTTCATTTGAATTTTGGAAAAAAATTTGGATTTGTCTTTTCAAAGCATTGGTTTTATGTGTTGGAAAAAATTTCTTAAAAAACTCACATTGCATTTCTTGTCATGTGCTAATTGATCTTGGTTTCAAAGTGTTAAGCCAAGTTTTTGCTTTATCTTTCAAAGAAAAAGGAAATAATTTAAGCTTAACAACCTCTTCAGTGCAAGTTTGATCATGAAAAGCAGTATATACTTCCTCAAATTCTTTTAGATGTAAATATGGGCTTTTAGATTCTAAACCATAGAAATTAGGAAGTAAAGAAATCATACCTGGCTTGAATCTAAAATTGTTGGCATTGAGTGGAAAGATAAAACATGATGGACTAGAATTTCGAGATGGTTGCAAATACTCATGCATGGTTCACAACAGTTGATTTTCATGTTCATCATACACATTTTCATTTTCAGCCATTGTGCTTAATGTGTGTGGTTGTGATTCAAACAAATTAATATGTAAAGTACCTGGATTAACTCTAACCAAACGACCAGAATTTAAATCACGATACCAATTAAGCATAAACAAGTAACTTACAGTAAAAAAATAAAATGTACAAGCTAACAGTATAAATTGTCCATTAAATATTAACAAAGGTGTGGTATAAACCAATCACCAAATAAGTTAATAAGCATAAAAATTAAAAAGTTAGTATATAGATAAATTAAAATGTTATAAGCAAAAAAGTAAAAAATTAGATAGCTATAAAGTAAAAAGTTAGATAGTTAGTAAGAGAGTTAGTAAGTTAGTAAACAAAAAAAAATGACAAAAAATAAATAACAAAAAAATGACAAAAATAAATACAAAAAATAAAGTACAGAAAAAAAAAAAAGGAGAGTTACCTCCACTAAGTTAATATGTACAAGAAAATAAAATGGAGAATTACCCCACTGTATGTAAATTAAAATGCGAGAAAATAAAGTGCAGAAAGTAAATTTAAAATATGAAAATCGGAGAATCGGCAAGCCAATTTTTTGCTCCAAATGTGAGGAGAGAAGAAGAAAGATTATTTCATTAATGATTAAAGATTATAGAGAAATTAGGGAGAAGTTCCCCCACAAGTTAGTATGCACAGAAATTAAAAAGGGAGAGGTTCCCCTACTAGTTAGTATGTTAGTATATATACAAAATTTTTACACCAGAAATTCAGTCTTCAAATCAAGTCCCTGGCAACGGCGCCAAAAACTTGATGCATAATTTTTAGTTTCAAACAAGTCTACAAACTTGATGCGGGATTAATTGTTGCTTTCGAACCCAAGTGCAGGTTATCTCAAGTAATAAATTTCTCGGGAGTCCGAGGTCGATCCACAGGGAATTGTTGAAGATTAATTAAGGTGAGGTAAATATTTTGTTACTATGATAAAAATTATTTACTTGGGTTAAAAGATCCACTCTTGGTAAATAAAGTAAAGGTAAGATTAATTTCTTTTATAACTCAATTAGAATCCTCGTAAAATGGAGGTTCCAATCGAAAAATACAACATTAAAAGTCCATTAAAAATAATATACGTAATGATATTATGTTTCCTAAAAATATTACCATCACTTATAAATGGGTTAAAGCATTCATTGTACCAATATTTTATCTACAACAAATCAAGAACTCCTCTTTACAAAGATGGTTTCTAAATTATAAGAAATGATAATACGTATAATGGTTACTAGAAAATATAAATCATTTAAGCACAAGAGAAGAATAAATCTAACCTTACTTTTTTACCAAGAGCTTCACCCTTTCACCCAAGTAAAATGAAACTTAGTTACTGATAGATAAGAAGAAAGAAAGAGAGAAGAAGAAAAAGAAGAACATGACTTTAATTTAGAACAAAAGAAAATTACTACAAGAAAACCTAGTAACAAAATGACATCATTTTGGTAACTAACACCTAACACCCTCAATGATCTGCCAAGGCCTCCTTTTATAGAGGATTAGAGATACAAAATGACAAGGGGGCTGAGTCATTAGTGGGTAGATGAGTGGAAAATGCCAAATGACTTTTGGTGAGTGGAAAATTATGGAGATTCCTTGTTTCTGAAATCATGCAGCTCTGAAGTCATTGCATTTGTCATTTTTGAACCAAGTGGTCTTCATGAAAGTTGTAGGCCTGGATCTTAGCTTTCAAATGGCTTTGGTTTGAGTCCAATATCATTTCTATAACTCCAGATACGTTCAAATTACTGCACACTGCCCAGGCCCAGTCACAGCTCCTCTGTTCTGACTTCCAAACCCAATATCACCTTCAAAGAGTCCGATTCTGAAAAGGTGTTCAACATGAAAGTTGTAGATATGGGTCTTAAATATTCAGAATCCAAATTTCAGCCCATTTGACAACTTCTAGACCGAAAACTATGATGAACAGTATACGTAGGTTAAGCTGTCAGGAAAAGCACTCTGGTTCTTGCTTCAACCCCAATTTGAGTTATCTACTCGTGTGATTGGGCCTTTAAGATCTTCATGAAAGTTATAGAGCTCTCTCTTATATTTAAAATGACATCAGATTCACCTCATTTGACCACTTACATCCCAAGATATAGCCCAAATACAAAAGCAACGTAAGACATAAATTTTGCTGAAAAATTCAATTAAGTCCAATTTGAGTCCAAACTTACAAAACATAATCAAAATCAATCAATTAAGTACATGGAGAGTGTAAATGACTAAGAATGAAGGCTTATTAATGTATCAAATATGTGATTATCATTCATATAGTATGTGAATAAAATCTTTAGGCTCTACTTGGATCAGTTTATTGTGGTGCTTATCGATGATATTCTAAATCTATTCTTTGTTAATGAAGGAGTATGAACCACATCTGAGGATAGTGTTGAAAATCCTTAAGAAGAATAGGTTGTTTGTCAAGCTATTTAAATGTGAGTTCAGGCTTTCATAAGTATGATTTTGGGACATGTGATATCTCAGGGTAAGATTTCTGTGGATCCAAGCAAGTTAATGCAGTGTTGCAGTGGGAGAGACCCACCACTGTGACTGAGATCAGAAGCTTCATAGGCCTAGCGAGGTACTATAGAAGGTTCAAGAAGGGTTTTCTCAGGTAGTACCACCCCTGACTAGTTTGAGTAGGAAAGGTAGTACTTTTGAGTGGACTTCGGTTTGTAAGAATAGTTTCCAAGAGTTGTTATTGAGGTTAACTACTACACCGGTGTTGGTAATTCTGAATCTTTTGGAGAACTTTGAGGTATATTGTGATACTTCAAGGATGAGTCTAGGGGGTGTGTGATGCAATATAGGAGAGTTGTTGCCTATGCATTAAGGCAGTTAAGGCCTCTTAAGGAGAATAACCCTACTCATGATCTGGAGTTAGCAGCAGTAGTGTTTGCCTTAAAATTTGGAGACATTTCTTCTATGGAGTTAAAGTATCATTCGGGTAAGGCCAATGTGATGACTAATGCGCTAAGTAAGAATCCCTACATATGTCCCAGATGATGATCCAAGAGAGTGAACTTCTTGAGAGTTTTAGGGACATGAGCCTTTCAGTAACTGTGTTGCCACATAGTCTTAGTGTGAGTCAAGTGGACATGGTGAGTGACTTAAGGACTCAGATCCTAGAAGCTCAAAAAGAAAATGAGACTCTTAGGGTTATAAGTGGTCGAATCTTTTAGGGGATCCTAAAGGGTTTGATATGGACGGATGCTGAGAATGGGGAATGTATTCTACACCCATTTATCCACAACATGAAGACGAAGATGGGGAAAGTGTTTCTATATCTAATTCTTCTGAAGATGATGAAGATAAGCAAGTTCAAGTGGAAACCTTAGAGCCTGAGTGCTCAATGTATGGAAGGCTACTTGGCATTATATCTTGTGTGGTTTGCCTTGTGATTGGTCGACCGGAGCATTATGCTAGGAGGTGTTGACATATGGCAAGGAGTTAAGCCCGATCTAAGGCTGCAAGCTTCAGGAAGGGTGTATACTCTAGTAAGAACAGCAGAGACTTTATCTTCTGACCCTATGCAAGGTATTCTTTTGTGTTTGCCATTTGTTGGAAACCCACTAGGATAATCTTGTAGGTGTTATGCAAACTAAGTTATTAGTTTGTGTTTAAGTTCAGTAAGGTATCACTAAAGGAAGATGTGATCCTTTTGAGTGTGATATCGTTTCTGATATGTAGTAATATGAATTTTGGGGATAAAATTCTTAAACTGGAGGGAAGAAATATGACACCCTAGAAAGACATGTTAGGCTTATATATGAGTACAGAGGTAGCCTAATACCTACTTAACAAGACTGTATAATTTTTGTGACTTTCTGAGCATGTTTAGTCACTTTATTGTAACACTATTTGTGACAAATACTTGTTATTAGCCCCAGAAATGGCTTAAACTACTCAGTTAGTGGAAATAATTGTGGAGACTTTATTTCTAAGTCACAAATGTGTGAACTGTGCTACAGTTAAAATTTGATGATAATTGGAGTCTGTTTGGTATTTTTAAGCATACTATGTGTGTGTTTTAATACCGTATTGACTAGTCACAGATATGGAAAATGATGGTTTTGGTGCAACAAGATTGTTGATGAATCCTAAGATTTATTTTAAACTTGTTGGCTTTAAGAAAACTGGATTTGGAGAAATCTAAGTGTTCTTAGCAGATCGGGAATATCACTTAGTCACTTAAGTGACCAAGCATTTCATGGTTCTATGGCCTTATATTGGTTTTCCTTCATATTCCTTCATTTTGTCACTTATATCTCATTTCTCTCTCATAGTTAAAAATAGAAACAGAGGAGAAAGAAGAGCAAAGAGCAAAATGAGAAAGGAAGAAGATGAAATCAAGAAGGAAAGGCAAGCTTGTGATCATCTAATCATCATCTCTATCTCAATCTTTACTCAAGGTAGGGGTTCTTGAGTCTTTAAGCTCCTTTTCTTCCATTTTCACCACTATTGCACAAGTGGTGCATAATATGTCAATTTGGTTTATAGAGGTGTTTTAAGTGTATTTCTTGCTTGGATGAGTTTCTTTGGTTGTTTATGACTTGTTCATGGATTGAGTTTGAGTTAGAAACTTAGAACTTGTTATTTGGACCTCTAAACCCCAAAAATGAGAAAGTTAGGTCTTGGAAGAGGGATTTGGTCTTTGGATCCAAATTGGAGATTTTTGTTTGTGATTAATGATTCCTAAGTGTTAATGAACTTGTTAGGGACCTTAAATCACCTAGAAACTAATTTGGAGTGGCCGAAATTCGAAACTTGTTCCAATAGAATAGTATCCGAATTCTGTAGAATCCAGTCTGTGCCTTAGACACGGGCCATATCTAAAGACACTACCCCTCCATGTCTTGCTTTGTTAGCATAATTTCACGAGATTAAGCAAGCAGAGAAGGACACGACCCCCTCCCCATATCTGAGAACACGGGCCGTGTTTCCTTCTGTAATGAGAATTAGCTCTTGTAGTCTTCATGAAAGTTGTATCTCATTCTCCTTTCCAATGCCATTGGAATCACCTCATTTCGATCTCTTTATACTCATTTTACTGTGCATAGGTCAAAGGTTGAGATTGAGCAGGATGCATTTTTCATTAGGAAATACATGATATTTTGGCATTTTATAAGGCTAGGAGCCTTAGAGGGACCTTAGATAACCATATTGAGGTAGAGTAGCAAGGGGTAATATGTTGGAAAACCTTACGCTTCCATTGTACGATGGAATGCCATAGGGTAATCTTGGGAACCTTGAGCATCCAAGTATGTTGGAATGCAACAAGGAAGTGTTTAGAACCTTTTTCAACATGAGGTTGACTTTGGTATCATTTGTGAAGTGATGGTTGAGGTCCTAGATACAAGACCATTAGTGTTGAGACATGACTAGTGGTAGTTCTTAGAAAGAATAACCACTTACCTTATGTGAAGGACTTTGAGAAGTTAAGACAAGGTGTACTAGAAACAACTAGTTTGGGTTTATTTGGTACGATATGCCTATCTTTATGCATAGTTCACTCCTTTAGAGTTAAAGTTTAGTTTAATATCCATAGTTAGTGTGTGTTCTCTTATTCTTAAAGGTTGAACTTGAGGATATGCTAGAAATATGGGTTGGTTCCTTTATGTGATAGAGTTGAGCCAAGAGTGCATATTTGCTAGTGATAGTTCTTTCACTTGGTTAGGGTGAACCTTGTGGTAGGATTTGTGAAACCCTAGGCATCCTTTGAGAAGTAGAATGTCATAGATCAATACCTATAACCTTGAGCAACAGGAGCTTACCTTGTGAATCACTTGTGAAGTAATGAAGTGAGGTATTAGGTGTTGTAAGCTAAGTGTGCTTAGCTTATTGGTTATGTTATCATGCATAGGTTGCTTCTTTGTATGGAAAGCGGAGCCGGATATACATGGATGACATTTAACTCCCTTATGAGGTGAGGTTGAGGTATAGGAAGTACTAGAAACGTGACTTTGCTTCTCATGCAATAAGTGAGCTTGGTTATGGGGTTTTCTAGTTTTCCTTAGTCACTTGGTTAGGAAGGACCTAGTGATGATTATATGTTTTTGTGAAATACATTGCATATCTTCTTTTCAAACTTGCTATGTCTTGTTTTCCTATGTATTGTAACCTTAGATGGTGTGCATAACCATATGACTTGAGAATGAGGTGTTGGATCCGAATTCTCTGTGCGGGTTTGCTTGTATGGTTAGGGTTACCGGTATGGGGGTGGTAGCAGTAATCTTACTGTAGTAAGGGGGAGGAATCCACTTATTACCAGGTAGTGTTAGGGCTTAATTGCTTATCCTACCCAGTATATACAAGGGAACACGATTCCTGAGAAACAAGTAAGTGGCATGTGTTTTCTAAAACTAAAATCTTCAATAGCATTACATAATCATTTTATTAGGATCTTCTGTGAACATAACCATACATCATATCATAAAGCATTACATTGGTTGGCCACTGTATGGGTAGTTGCCTTGCTTGTTTGATGGTTGCTTGTTGATGATATCTTACGATTGTATGGGCATTTGTTTGATATCAATGATTGTTCGATATTAGCGTGAGATAGAATCATAGCTTGCCTTGTGAATGTTATATAGGGTGTGTATATATTCTGATAATAATTGACTAGGGGCTCAATTATTTGTTGCAGGCTTAATCTTATGCCCTCAGTTGGTTATTTGTTGTTAAATAATTAACTGCTAGTTTTGGAATTGCATATACTGAGAAATTATGATTTCTCACCCCGATTGTGTTTCTATGTAAATCCAGGTACAGGTAAGAGAAGCAGAAGAAGCGGAAGAACTAACGTAGTTTATCTTGTTTCTTGCAATAGATATGTTGTATATTTATTTCCTGCTACCTTGAGGTTGTAAAAGTTATGTATTACAATATGCCTTCGAGAGGTTGATGATGTATACATATGGCTTTTTGTTGTTCAGGCTCTCTATATTTATTTATATGAATGAATGATATGAGTTTAGTTTATTGTTTAGGTTAGAAGTAGCATTGCTAATACTGCTTATCCAGGTATATGTATGATATACTAGGTTACCGGTATTAAGATGTTACAGGTTGGCTAGAACTTAGTTAGGATTTGATGCAATATAGGTTGTAGTGGATAGACTAACCAGTTTGCCCATTTTAAACCTATTAGAGCTAACTACTCCATGGATAAACTTGCCCAGTTATACTTTAAGGAAATAGTTAGGATTCACGGTGTACCCCTTAGTATAGTTTCTGATAGAGACCATAGATTTACATCTAGATTTTTGGGAGCCTTACAGAAAGCTTTCGAAACAAAGCTTAGTTTAAGTACAATATACCATCTACAGACTGACGGTCAATCAGAAAGGATTATTCAAATCCTTGAGGATATGCTAAGAGCATATATGCTAGAGTAGAAATGGGGTTAGGGTAAGTTCTTACCCTTAGTGGAGTTTTCCTATAATAATAGTTTCCATACTAGCATAGGTATGACACTGTATGAAGCACTTTATGGTAGAAAGTGTAGGTCCCCTTTATGTTGGTATGAGGTTAGAAAACCATTCTAGGTCCTAAGTTAGTTCAACATAGCACAGATCACATTAAAATGGCTCAGGATAGGTTGGTTATGGCTCAGAGTAGGCAGAAGAGCTATGCAGATAAGAGGACAAGACCTCTAGAGTGCAGTGAGGGAGATCATGTATTCTTGAGAGTAACTCCGACAACAAGGATTAGTAAGGCATTAAGAACACAGAAGTTGAACCCTCATTTCATTGGTCTCTACCAGATCCTAAAGAAAATTAGACCCATAGCCTACCAAATTGTCCTTCCTCCCAATTTGTCAAACCTTCATGATGTCTTCTATGTGCCACAACTTAGGAAGTACAATCCAGATCCTTTATATGTCATAAGAAATGAATCTGTGCAGTTAAGAGAGGATTTATCTTATGCTATGCTGCTGATGTGGATCATGGACAGAGGGGTCAAAGAGCTTAGAGGTAAGCGGATTCCTCTGGTGAAGGTTCTTCGGGATGGTGTTAGTTTTGAGGAGACAACTTGGGAGTTAGAGTCCCATATGCAGCAAGACTATCCGTAATTAGAGATAAAATTTTAAAAAGGGGGGGGGGAGAAATGTAACATCCTCTTCAATATGTCATACTTGTAAATAGTTATAAAAGTAGCTTAATACTTGCTTAACATACTTGTTAAATTTTGTGACAATTTGAGTTAGTTTAAGCACTTTACAATAGGTTGAAAGGTGAAAAATAGCTTAAAATGGCCTAGATATTAGCTTAAATGGCTTAGCTAATGGAAATAGACATGGATAATTTATTTTTAAGTCACAAAAATGTATTTTGTGATGTGGTTAAAGTTTAAGAATAATTAGAGTCTGCTTGGTATTTTTAGGCATACTAGTTATGTGTTTTAATGTCTATGAAAAATTATGATACTAGTGAAATGAATTTTTAATGAATCTTAGTATTTATTTTAAAGTTGTTGGAACTTGGAAACTTGATTTATCTAAAGTTGAGTATTTTTAGCAGATCGAAAAGTATCAGTGTTATAACCAATGACCCTTAACTCTCCATGGTTTTCAACCTTTTTATGGACTTTTGTTTCATGATATTTGAGTCTTTCACTTGTTTCTCATTCACTCTTCACGGATGAAAAAATAGAACCAGTGGAAGCAAGAGAGAAAGGAGAAAAGGAGCAAGAACAAGAGAGAAAGAAGATGAGATCAAAGGGGAAATCCAAGGTTCTTGATTGAAGCACCATCTGCAACAGCTTTGCTTCACAAGGTAGGGGTTTTTGAGCTTAAACTCTTATTTCTACTCATTTTTCATGTTAGGCTTATTTGAGGTTTAATATGCCAAATTGAATTCTTATGGTGTTTTAAGTGATTTTCTTGCTTGGATAAGTTTTAAATATAGTTTATGACTTTTTCATGCTAAGAGTTTGGATTAGAAACTAAAAATGTTCCTTTTGGACCTAAAATGCTCTAAGTGTGGATTTTAGGGGGTTGGATGTAACATCCCAAAAATTATTTATTTCATTATAAATAATCATTTTAAAATATTTATATTTTTAGGAATTTTTGTGATTTTTCTAAAAATGTTGAATATTATAGTATATTTCTCATTTTGCGTGCGCGTTGAGCGGAGCCAGGATAACGAAATGTTTTCCCTATGGCTGGTAAACCTTGAACTCTCAACATGTCGACGAGAGATCTTACTAAACCCGAGGCCGGGCACAGTTTGTGAGGTTTGCATTTTTTGAGGTTTTATCTGATAAATAAAATCACTGTATCATAAAATCATCTGATGAATAATAAAATATTATTTTCATCAACTGTAACTTTTATTCACTGAAAAAATAATTCTAATAGTGTAATTAATCATCTGTCAGATGTATTTAATTAAGGAGACAAGCTTACTATGCACTTTATTGAGAATTGCGCAAAACTTCTCAAGGAAGCTTCTTGGAAATTTCCTCCAAGCTTCCAAAGGAAGCTAATCACTCCCTCTCTCCTCTCTCCATGGTCATGGCAGCAGCACCCAAATGGGGGAAAATTTGTGCTTTTTACTTAATTAATTATACTACACCAAATTCAAATACCCAAAAGCTACCACCTTTATTTCCTATGCACTTTCTCTCTCTACCTTCATCTTTTTCAAGTTTTTTTCTCCTCATTCTCTCTACCAAGGCTCATGGCCACCACTCCATAATGCCCTCATTCATCACAAAATTTTCATCCAACCCCATTTTCTTAATCCTCTCCCTCTCCTAAACACTTTTTTAGTTGGTGGTTCTTTGAAAATCCATCATTTTCACCATTTTCTTCGAGCTTCAAGCTTAGGGTTCTTTGGGGTTCTTGGAGGGTGCAAATCCAAAAATTTGCAAGGTGATTTTAGGAGGCTTCTCTTGTTTTCTTCACTTAGGTAAGAGGAAGACACTCCTCCTCAACCTATTTTAGCATTTAGAAACCTTGTTTGTGATTGATTGTGAGGAAACCCTATTAAGGGTTATTCTTTGTTTGCATGATTAGTATGTTTGCATGTTGTTTATAATGTATTTATGCTATTAGATTGTTTGTTTGTGTATATTGATATATTGGATTGGATTAGAATGCATGAAATGGAAGAAATTGATGTTAGATTTTTCCTTGGGTAGCCACGGTTTTGAGGCCCAAAATTTGGGGTTCTTTGTGAACAATTGTAACAATTAGAATTCATAATTAATCAAGTATACATTATGTAATTAATGAAGAGAAAAATTTGATATGTATCCGTGTATCTGCTTGAGTGAGATGTTTAGGATTTCAATCAAGTATCCAACCCTTTGTACATCGTGAATCCTATTATTTATAGGTAAACTATGAAAATAACTAACTCCTAAAAATTTAGACACGTATACGGCAGTTGTATGTCACATATTCGATACTAGTACCTTGCCCAACTTTTGACAAAACCAACTTCTAACCATTTAGCACTTTCATGACAAAGAAACTTCTCCAATGTCAATATCCGTCGAATTAGAATTTCTAACCATTTAGCACTTTCGTCGGTTCAACACGAGAGAAACTTCTCCAATGTTAATATCCGTTGAATTAGAATTTCTGACCATTTAGTACTTTCGTCAGTTCAACACTTAGAAGATTTCTCCAACATCAACACCCATCTGTCGAATTAGGATTTCTACTGATCTTCTAGTATATTCGACAGATTTATACATCATTCGACAGAACTGACCTTCTAGTATAGTCGACAGCTTTATACATCATTCGACAGAACTGACCTTCTAGTATATTTGACAACTTTATACATCATTCAATAGAACTGACCTTCTAGCATATTCGACAGCTTTATGCATCATTCGCCAGAATTGATCTTCATTCGACAAAACTGATCTTCGTTCGATAGAACTGATCTTTATTCGACAGAATATTCATTCGACAGAACTTGACTTTTAGCCATTCTTGTCAAATAATATTTTCCTATCAACATTGATTCTATCAAATTGTAACTTAGCCATTTTTGTCACCAAATCACATTATGGCTGACATCTTTCATCATTCTGTCATATTATTTTTCGTCGAAAGGTAGCCTCACATTTGTACACTAGAGGCATTTTCTCTGTCGAATCCAAAATTAAAATTTATCACCTAACACCTAGTGATTAAATTAATGGTAATAGAATGCAAGAATTAGCAAATTGGAAAATTAAATTATACTTTGAGATTCATAAATTTTAAAGAACCAAGAATGGAATTTTCATAAGACTTAGGATAATTTTAATTAGGGTAAGAACAAGAGAGTGTGAGACTTTGAGATCTTAGAATAACATTCTAAGTGTATATGAATAAATTACCTAAGAGAATTTAATTAATTAAGAGAATTCCTTTAGAGACAAACTTTGTAAGAAAAGCTAAACCTAAGCAAGAATTCATAATACACCTTAAAAATGCATTAATTCATTTAATTCTAATATTATGATATTATGGGTCCATGTGAGTGACCAATAATTGTGTTGATTCTTGCTTTGGCCAATTGTGGCATATTGTGGAATAGTATATAATAATGATCATACATGATTATGCATAGAGTCTGTATGCATTGTGAATGTTCGTTAGACTGTGTTAAGGCCGAGTTGCCTAGGAGTTGAACACACCTTAGTGCGGGTGCGAGTAGACTAGTGTAGATCATATTGTTGACCATGGGGGCGTTGGGGTGCAGGTACCTCGCAATGGACAGTTGGTAGCTCTTCTGTCCGTGGGACAGACCGATGCAAACGCACCAACGATCGTGACTGGGCACTGTCCTATATCATGATCTAGTGTAGACTATCTGTACAATGCCATGATGTGCACGTGGATAAACTGATGAATTATAGCACTTTGGTCGCGGCAGTCGAGTTGCAGATGTGTCTCCTGATCTTTTTCTCTGACCGTTTGTGTCTAGCTCTATGGAGTAGGATTTTGACTTTGTATGCATGTGCATAGTGGGCCCATGAATTATTTAGCATTTATGATTATTATAATTGGAATTATTGTATTACTGATATATATAACTACTTGGAACTGCTTGGTTGATTATTACTGCTACTTAATGTTTATTATCATTATTGCTGTCAAAAATACTATGTGGGTGCTTTATGCCATTTGGTTTCTTGTTGCTATAATTGGTAATGATGATAGGATGTCTTACCTCTTTCTTGTACTTTTCTTGTTCTATGTCAATTCTTGGTTAAAGACTATAAGTGGGAACGAGGTTGGATTCTTTTGGACTTTCTTTGTTTTACCCACTACATCCGGTGATGTCGTCGCGAAGGGGTTCTATTGGGTTCGTTCAAATTGTGTTCACTGGTGGTGCCAAGACTTGGCGAGTCGACTGGACCGACAAGCGTATGCGATATGTTGGGGATCTGACTTTGACCATGAAGAGGACTGCGATTGAAGACCTTATTCTGTATTTCTCACTACACCAGTGAGCCCGGAGTTGCCTCACGCATTCGGGATCTGATGGAGTGCCCAACTCCGTAGTTCTGGATATGTTGTGGGTAGTTTATATTTTATTTTACATGACCTGTATAAAGTGTATTTTGGGTATATGTAGGTTTTAAGGTGATTATCCAGTCTTAAATGCTGTAATTTGAGTACATCTTATAATTCATATTTTAACTAGTTCTATATGTAGCTATTCATTCGTGGCTCCTATTTTCCTTATATGCAAAATGTCTAAAATCTTGTAAAATTTGTTATTTGACAATTGTAGCACGCCAAAATTTAGTGACTGTGACATAATGACGATTGTGCCATGGTTATTAAATCGAGGGGTGTTATATTGGAGGAGTGATTTTGTGTTTTGATCCATTTCTTTATGCAATCAATTAGTGTTTGATGTTTCCCTTATGTTTGTAACCATGTTTGGGACTTAAAATCACCAAGAAACGAATTTGAAGTGATCAAATTTTGTAATTGTGCAAATGGAATAATACCTGGTTCTACAAAATTTTGCAGAACCTAGTTTCTACTAATTACACTGCGACATAAGGTCTGGCATTCCGCGGCGGGCTTTCGATTCCAGTTCAAGTATTGAAACCCGAGAGCACCATGCCGCGGCGTGGGGGCTGTTATGTCACAGCATGAACTCCAAGATTTTCCAACATTGTGGTTTTGATGTTTTAGAATTTTCTTAGTGATGGGATCACTCATATATGCTTTCCTAAGTGTGTTGAGGCACAAATGGGGGTAATTCTTGGAGAGAATGACTAATTTGCATATATAAGAAGTTGTGGAACCTTAGGCAAATCTTTGAGTTTAGAATGCCTTAGGGTTATATCTAAGACCTTGCACAACATGAAGTTGTCTTGGAAATTAGTTGTGAAGTGATGATATGAGGTTCTAGGTATGAGAATGCTAGTGATAGGGTTCTTGCTACTTTGTTGGATAAGTGAGGCTAAGATTCCTATGTTCTATTGTTTAATATATGACTTAGATATTTAGATTTCAAACGTGGTATTTACTTGTTTCCTATGTATTGTAACCTTAGATTGTGTGCACAACCATATGACCTGAGAACGAGATGTTGGATCTAGATTTTTCTTGCATTTATGCTTGCATGGTCAGAGTTACCTGTATAGGGGTCAATAGTACTCTTACGTGGTGAGGGGAAAGTGTTTACCTATCACCAAGCGAGTTTATGCTTTTAGGCTTATCTTGCTTTGTATATACAAAAAATAGTGATTTTTGGAAATAAGTAAGTAGCTTGTGTAACACCCTGGAAAACATGTTAGGCTTGTATATGGTTATAGAGGTAGCCTAATACTTACTTAACATGTCTGTATAGTTTTGTGGCTTTCTGAGCATGTTTAGTCACATTGCTATAACATTATGTGTGAATATAGCTGTCATTTGCTCCAAAAGTGGCTTAAACTGCTTAGTTAGTGGAAATAAATGTGAAGAGTTTGTTTCTAGGTCATAAATGTGTGAACTGTGTTACAGTTAAAGTTTAAGGTTAATTAGAGTTAATTTAGTATTTTTAAGCATACTGGTTGTGTGTTTTAATGCCAATTTGACTAGCAGCTGATATGGAGAAATAGAGAAATGATGAAACAAGATTTTTAATAAATCTTAAGATTTATTTTGAATATATTGTAAGCTAGGAAATCAAATTTGGTGAAATCTGAGTGTTCTTAGTAGATTGAGGTTTTAGTGCTTATCTGTAAGAAGCCAAATTTGGCTCATCTTTATAAGTAGTCTCACGGCTGATGGTGAGAAAATCAAAGGGAAAATAGAAAAGAGAAAAGAAAAGAGAGAATGGAACCGTGAAGGAGAAAGGATATGGAGAAAGAAGAGAAACCAAGAGGCAAGCAAGGCTTGGAGAGCTTGGATCCATTATTGACCATCTTCAAGACCTTGAGGTAGGGGGAAATCTTGTTTTGCTTGCTTGTATTTCATTTTTCTCCTTTTGATTAAAAAAAAGGCTTGAAGAGGAAATAAGGGTTTGATAAGTGATTTGGAGATTTATGAGTTAAATCTTGATGTGAATAGATTAGTTGAGTTAGAAATTGATTTATTGATGTGCTAGGATGAAGTTTACATCATTTGGAGCCTTAATTCCCATTTAGGTCAGTTTTGGGGGTTAGGTTATGGTTGGGGTTTTGATTCACAAAGTGTTGAATTAAGTGAAATTGAAGTTGTTTAAGAGTTGCTATGTGTAGTTGAACCTTGTTAGAGGTTGGAAATCACTTGGAATTGAGTTTTGTGTGATTGGAAGAGGGTCTAGTTCCAATGGAATAGTACCCGTATTTGTAAAATTTTGCAGATTCTGGTTTCTGCAAATGGCACCGCAGCGTGGCATTTTGAGTGCCGTGGCATGTGGAAGAACAGGGGTGCGCATCGTGCCACGGCACATGGAGTGACATGGCGTGGGTAGCATTTCCTGCCAGTACTTGAACGCGAAGCTTGGGCGCTGTGGCGTTGAAAAGGGTATACCGCGGCTTGAGAGATAGAGATTAACTATGAGTGGTGTTTGATGCTCTGTATCATTCCAGTGGTGCAGTTTTCTTCTTTTATGCTTCTTAATGAGTGATGAGACTCTAGTAGAAGTATTAAATGAAGATGTGAAGGCTTTGAATCATGATGTTTTGAAATGATACTTATGAGAGTTTAATTAGTCATAATGATATACTTGATTGTATGTGTTACCTTTTTGAAAGGTGTGAGCCTCGTAGACGTCGGTGTTTTATATTAGTAAGGTGGATTGTATCATTCCTAATATAATGTTGCTAAGGATGGATTTCCTTGTTCATTATCGATAATTGTATAGTAGATGGATTTCACTACCCAGGGGGGGATGGATTTTCTCTGTGATAATGATGTTTATTGGATGGACTTCCAGTGTTTATTCAAGGATATGGTTATGATTTCCATTACTTTGTTCAAGTTTCATGCATTCATAACATTACCATGGAATTAGAGGTTCTTGGATATGGTATCATACATTATTCATTATCATGCTTAGGATATTGCATAGGCATAAACACTAGATATAATTTGGCATAGCATGACGATTGTATGCGCGGCTGCTATCATAACATTTTCATGCATTACAATTATATGGGCGATTGCGTGTCTCTGAGATGGAGATGTTGTTTACTTCTGTGATGAAGTGTTGTTTTGATAATCTGAATGTGTATATATGTATATGTATATGCTAGTATTGGAATACTTCTACTGAGACATGTGATTTCTCACCCCGATTGTGTTGCCATGTAAATCCAGGTGCGAGATCTTCAAAATGGAAGAAGAATATGTGTGAGGATTAGCACAGTATAGATGTTGTTTTGAGCTGAGCTTATATATATGTTTTATATTTGCTTAGTTGTTTTGAGATATATATAACAGTATGCCCTGTTGAGGCTGTGATGTATATATATATAACTGTTCATTTATGGCTCATATTTTCTATATAATGTTGATATATTATATTGAAAATTGCATAGCTGTAGTAAGTAACATGCTTGAATCTAATTACTGTATATACTTTGGTTATATTATGGTTATTAAATTTGGGATGTTACATTTTGGTATCAGAGCAGTTCATTCTGTTGAGCCAGAGTATGGACTGACTATGCTTAGGCATGTAGAAGTTTCTCTGTATGTTGTGCATTTCCTTATCTCTTGTTTGAGATGTTGGAAATGGCTACTGTTATATGGTTACATGATATTGAGGATAAGCCTACTCAATATGTAAGGTTCTGTGTGGACAGGAAATTATGACTTCACCTAGGTGAACTAGGAGAATAGGAGTTCTTCTAGTAAGAGTCCAGTTAGATGACGGAACTCGTGTACGATTTGTTTGCATCTAAACCCTTTGGAGTGGTATCTCTTTTGTGTGTAGAGCCCATGTGTTGGATAAAGGGTTGTTAGATAAGGCTTGCAAGCATTATGGATTGAAGAATCCAATAGTTTTATGGGAAACAGATTTCTTAGGTAAAGAATATCTGGTATAAGTTTAGCTTGGGAGCTAGAGACCTGCATAAGACAAGATTGTCTTGAGTTGATAACGATGAGTTGGATATCGCTATGGAAGATGAGATTCCTTCTAGTGTGATGTCTGTTGGAGATCTTGGAACCTTAGTTGAGAGAGAGTCTAAGTGTTGATGGTGAGTGAATTTTGAGGACAAAATTCTAAAAAGGAGAGGAGAAATGTAATACCATGGAAAACATGTCAAGCTTGTATATGGTTACAGAGGTAGCATAATACTTACTTAACATGTCTATGTAGTTTTGTGGCTTTTTGAGCATGTTTAGTCATATTGCTGTAACACTATATGTGAAATATAACTGTTATTTGCTCCGAAAGTGGCTTAAAGTTAAAATCTGCATTGGCATTGCACATCCATAATACTTGGACTTTGTTTGAGCATAATCATACTTCATAACATAAAACATTGCATGGTTGACAATTGTATGGACAATTCTCATAACTTGACAAATTGATTGTTTGATTGCTCGTTTGATAGTATCTTAGGATTGTATGGCCGATTCTTTGGTATTGTTGTTTATCGGATATTCTTGTACATAAAGTGTATTTTTGTGTTCAGTTGATTTTTATGTTATAAATGATTAACTGTTGATCTTGGTATGCTTATACTAAGAAATTGTGATTTCTCACTCTTATGTGTTCCATGTAAATCCAGGTGAAGTCCCTAAAAAGGGAAAAAGCAACAAAAAGAAGCAAAAGGCTTAGCTTAGCAATTTTATTTCTTTTTGAATCAGATTGTATATTTGTACTTTTCTGATTGTTTGTAAAAGCTTATGTATGTAGTATGACTTGTGATAACACTGTATTTTATACATTTTGTAATCCTCTCACTAGGCTTCTTAAGGTTCAATTAAGCTTAATTAAATTGATTTTAACACATTTTATGATATTGAACCTTATTGGATCATTAAACAAATTATTGCATAAATTAACCTTAATTATCTCTTTGGTAGTGTTTAGTAAATTGGCTATAACTTGAGTTGCAAATATCTGATTGATATGATTTTGATCTTGTAAGAAAGCTAAGACAATTCTCTACAACTTTCATGTTAAACATTTTTTCAATTTCTGAGGTCTAATAGGTGATATTGGGCTTTGAAGTCAGAATAGAGGAGCTGAAATCGGGCCTAAATAGTGTATAGTAATTGAACCATATCTTGAGTTCTATGTATGATTTTGAACTCAAACTAAAGCCATTTTAAAGCAAATATCTAGGCCTACAACTTTCATAAGACCACTTCTCTCAAAAATGAAAAATTGACTGGACGCACGGCTGTGCATTTGCTCAATTATTAATTAAAAAAAAGAAAAATATGGGAAAATATGTCACAAACTTAGCCACTAAGTTTCCACTATAGCTACAGTGGCCAAATTTACCTATATAAAGGCAATTGAAGAATTGAATTGGGACATTACGAAGAGGAGCCTCTGGGCTTATGTCCAGAAGAGGAGAGGAGGGACTCTCATCAGTCTCCCTTCACTTTTCTTTTTCTCTTTTTCTCTTTTCTAGTTTATGTGTAAATAAGTTTCAATCTACTTGGGTCAAAGTGTGAAGCTCTTAGTAATAAAATAAGGTTAGATTTATTCTTCTTTTGTGCTTTAATGATTTATATTTTTAAGTAGTTATTATGCGTGTTATATTTTGTTTCTAATAATTTAGAAACTACCCTTATAAAGAGGAGTTCTTGATTTATTATAGACAAAATATTGGCACACTGGATGCTTTAACCCATTTACAAGTGGTGGTGTTAGAAACTCTCCTTATAAAGTGGAGGTCTTGATTTATTGTAGACAAAATATTGACACAGTGAATGCTTGATCCCATTTATGAGTGATTGTGTTAATAGATGATTAAAGGAAACATAATATAATTACGTATATTATTTTAATGGACTTTTAACGTTGTATTTTCTGATTGGAACCTCCATGTTGCGAGAATTCTAATTGAGTTATAAAAGGAATTAATCTTACTTTTACTTTATTTACCAAGAGTGGATCTTTTTACTAAAGTAAATAATTTTTACCGTAATAACAGAATATTTACTTCACCTTAATCTTCAACAATTCCCTGTGGATCGACCTCGGATTCACTGAGAAATTTATTATTTGAGATAACCTGCACTTGAGTTTGTAACTGTTAATCTCGCATCAAGTTTTTGGCGCCATTATCGGGGACTTGATTTGAAGAACAAATTTTTGGTATAAATATTTTGTATATATACTAATGTACTAACTTAGTGGGAGAATCTCTTTCTTTTATTTTCTTGTACATATTAACAGTGGGGGAAACTCTCTCTTTTATTTTCTGTATATACTAATTTAGTGGGGGAACCTCTCCCTTTTATTTTTTTTTGTACTTTACTAACTTAGTGGGAGAAACTCTCCCTAATTTTTCTATAATCTTTAATCATTAATAAAATAATCTTTTTTCTTCTCTTCTCTCTCGAGAAAAAAAAATCGGCTTCTTGATTCTCTGGTTTTCATATTTTAAATTTATTTTTTGCATTTTATTTTCTCGTATATTATTTTTTGTACTTTATTTTCTATATTTATCTTCTATCATTTTTTTGTTATTTATTTTCTGTCTTTTTTTTTTTATTAACTTACTAACTCTCTTTCTAACTATCTAACTTTTTACTTTATTAGTTATCTAACTTTTTACTTTATCTGCTTATTAATTTATTTTGCGGTTAGTTTATACCACATCTTTGTTAATATTTAATGGACGGTTTATACTGCTAGCTTGTACATTTTATTTTATATTTTAAGTTACTTGTTTATACTTAATTGGTATCATGATTTAAATTCTGGTCGTTTGGTTAAAGTTAATCCTAGTACTTTACATATTGATTTGTTTGAATCACAATCACACACATCAAACACAATGGCTAAAAATGAAAGTGTGCATGATGAACATGAAAATCAACCGTTGCAAACTATGCGTGAGTATTTGCAATCATCTCGAAATTCTAGTCCATCATGTTTTATCTTTTCACTCAATGCTAACAATTTTAGATTCAAGCCAAGTATGATCTCTTTACTTCTTAATTTCCATGGTTTAGAATTTGAAAGCCCATATTTACATCTAAAAGAATTTGAGGAAGTATGTACCGCTTTTCATGATCAAACTTGCATTGAAGAGGTTGTTAAGCTTAAATTATTTCCTTTTTCTTTAAAAGATAAAGCAAAAGCTTGGCTTAACACTTTGAAACCAAGATCAATTGGCACATGGCAAGAAATGCAATGTGAGTTTTTAAAGAAATTTTTTCTAACACATAAAACCAATGTTTTGAAAAGACAAATCCAAAATTTTTTCCAAAACTCAAATGAAGCATATTTTCAAAGTTGGGATCGTTTTAAAGATTTGTTGAATTCTTGCCCACATCATGGTTTTGAAAAATGGCACACTATAAGCTTCTTTTATGAAGGGTTAACACCTAAAACCAAGCAATTTGTGGAACCAATGTGCAATGGTGAGTTTCTTAATAAAGAACCTGAAGAAGCTTTAGACAATTTAGACCATTTGGCTGAAAATTCTCAATCATGGCATGGTACTAATCCTTCTGAAAATTCAATTAGATCTAACCTTGCAAATGCTAGTAAAGGAAAATATCACCTTAGTCAAGAAGAAGATCTAAATGCAAGGTTTGCCAGTTTGGCTAAAAAGATTGAAGCCATGGAATCAGGAAAAGTAAAAGAAATCAAATCCGTGCAAAATGAAGAAATTTATAGCATTTGTGATGAATTGGGATACTCAACAAATGAATGTCCAAAAATTCTTATTTTTAAAGAAGTTGTGCATGAGCAAGTAAATGCAATGAATGAATAATTTTACAAAGTCATTCACTTTTTCTTTTTCAGATACATACAATCTGGGATGGAGAAATCACCCGAGCTTCAGTTGGAGGAATAATAATCAGGAACAATTCATGCAACCACCACCTCCTTAGGATATGCACATTTTGTCTCACCATACAGGAATAACCTTGAAGAAACATTGCATGCATTCATGGACAAGCAAGATGCCATTATTAATCAAAACACTCAAGCCATGATTGATATAAAAGACACTCTTACTAAACTTTCTTTTACACTCACCATTCACGAGAAAGGAAAATTTCCTTCTCAACCTCAACTAAATCCCAAAGATTAGTACAGTCTAAATAAGGGTAGTCCAGAAAACCAACAAATAGATTAAGTCAAGTCAGTGATAACCCTTAGGAATAGAAAGGTTGTTGAAGAAAGCAAGGAGATAAAGAGCCAAATGTCCAAAGTGATGAACTCCTTGAGTGTGAATGAGCCAGAGGATGTGGAAAAGAATCAAGATAGTAGTGATGCTAAGCTACCCAAGGAACTTGAGGTGACAAAAAGTCTTTTTAAGCCAGAAAATGATGACGAGGGTCACCAGATATACATGATTGACTCAATCATAGATAGGGGAGTTTTTACAACCCATGATTTTGATCCCCTTGAGAATTTTCTTATTAATTCTGAGTTTGATTCTATCAGTAATCCCTCTGGTGTAGTTATTCTCTTCTCATCTAAGCATTTCGGGTATCTGACTTCTCCCCATTACTTTGTTTAATTTTGTCCCAATAATTTCTTTGATGTATATTAATGATTATGTCTTCAGTTTGGGTTTAATTTTTAACATTGAGGACAATGTTATGATCTGGTTGGGGGAAAGGATAGTTGTGTAAATAATTGTGCAAAAAAAAGCAAACAAAAAGTAAAACAAAAAAGTAAAACAAAAATATTAGGAAGTGTGTTTGTTAATATATTTGTTGTGTTTATATGTTTGTCATCAATTTATTAACAACAAAAGTAATTAATGATGGCAGAGTAAATAGTAAATTTTACTGTGGAGGTAATTTTACTCTTGAGACGCATCTAGATTGGGGTAGACAACTAGTTTGTGTAGAAGTAGCAATTCAAATTCAGGGAAATTTGCATGATTGAGTAAATTGTCTTCTTTCTTAAAATTCACATGCTTGGCTATGGATGTTGAATTGGTGGACTGAGAATGATAGAATTATGCCTTGTGAGATTTTGAGCCTATTGATGAATGGATTGAACATTTGTATCATTCTCTTCTTTCTTGTGTGAATTTCACTCATAGAATTGTTACTCTAGAACTTGCTTTGATTCTTTTTGAGACTACATTTTCATATGCATACATAAATATGATTGAGACATTTTTCTTGAAATAGCTACTTTAATCAGATAGTCAGCCTTACTTAGTAGCATATTGTCTCAATATGATATCAAACACTCTTATGACTTTTTGAAAATTCTCTGATTCCTACTAACGTAAAGCATTGGAAATGACCTATTTCCCATTGCTTAACCCCTTTGAACTTATTTAACTATTCTTTGTTTCGAACTCATTATGTGCCTTAAATGAAAAATTATGTTCTTACTTAGCCTTATGGAATAAGAGAACATTGGCTTTGTCATTGGATGAGTTCTTGAACAAGTGTGAGGGTTGTGTGTGTAGAATAGTTAAAAAAATGTATATATAATGTTCTTTTTGTAAAAAAAATCAAAAATCAAAAATAAAAAAAATGTAAAAAGAAAAAAGAGTGTCAACAAGGCAATAAAGGAAATAGAAAGAATATGTAAAGGGAATTTGTATTAGGTGGAGTTGGGATGAATTTTCATGCTTGTTAATTGAACTCAGCTTTCATGCTTTTTTATTCTCTTTGGTATTTAACTTGTCATATCTATATTACATTCTCCTTTACCTTGACCCTATTAAAGTTCTCATAATTTTTGTGTGCATATGTTATGAGTAGTGGAGAAGTAGAAAATAAGCAAGCTTATTGTAGTACAATTTTCATGGGTTAAATTGAGTGAAATACCTACCTTTTAAACACTTGAGGGATTGCGAGCAAATCTTGTGAAGATCTATCATTCTTGATTCATTCTTTTCAACTAAAGTTTCCTTACTTGTTGGTTTGAAATGCGAAGAAATGTTATATCATGAATGTTTTGATCCCTTGAATGTCTAGTTGCTCTTCTTGATTCATTGAATCCTTTAGAGTTTTTAGTTTTTGAGTCTGTGCCGTTTTTCTTTAGTTTTTATCTTTTGTGTTTTGTTCAGGAGTGCAAAAGTTAAGTGTAGGAGAATTTGATAACACTGTATTTTATGCATTTTGTAATCCTCTCACTAGGCTTCTTAAGGTTCAATTAAGCTTAATTAAATTGATTTTGACACATTTTATGATATTGAACCTTATTGGATCACTAAACAAATTATTGCATAAATTAACCTTAATTATCTCTTTGGCAGTGTTTAGTAAATTGGCCATAACTTGAGTTGCAAATATCTTATTGATGTGATTTTGGTCTTGTAGGAAAGCTAAGACAATTCTTTACAACTTTCATGTTGAACACTTTTCCAAATTCTGAGGTCAAATAGGTGATATTAGGCTTTGAAGTCAAAACAGACGAGTTGAAACCGTGCCTAAATAGTGTGCAGTAATTGGACCATATCTTGAGTTATAGGCATGACTTTGGACTCAAACCAAAGTCATTTTAAAGCAAATATCTAGGCCTACAACTTTCATGAAGACCACTTCTCTCATAAATGAAAAAATGACTAGACGTACGACTGTGCATTTGCTCAATTATTAATTAAAAAAAAGAAAAAAAGGGAAAATACATCACAAACTTAGCCACTAAGTTTCCACTGTAGCTACAGTGGCCAAATTTGCCTATATAAAGGCAATTGAAGAATTGAATTGGGACGTTATGAAGAGGAGCCTCTGGGCTTATTTCCAGAGGAGGAGAGGAGGAATTCCCTCCTCTCCTTAGTCTCCCTTCACTTTTCTTTTTCTTTTTCTCTTTTTCTCTTTTCTAGTTTATGTGTAAATAAGTTTCAGTCTACTTGGGTCAAAGTATGAAGCTCTTGGTAATAAAATAAGGTTAGATTTATTCCTCTTTTTTGCTTTAATGATTTATATTTTTAAGTAATTATTATGCGTGTTATATTTTATTTCTGATAATTTAGAAACTACCATTGTAAAGAGGAGTTCTTGATTTATTATAGACAAAATATTGGCACAGTGAATGCTTTAACCCATTTACAAGTGATGGTGTTAGAAACTCTCCTTATAAAGTAGAGATCTTGATTTATTGTAGACAAAATATTAGCACAGTAAATGCTTGATCCCATTTATGAGTGGTTGTGTTAATAGATGATTAAAGGAAACATAATATAATTACGTATATTATTTTAATGGACTTTTAACGTTGTATTTTCGGATTGGAATCTCCATGTTGCGAGGATTCTAATTGAGTTATAAATAGAATTAATCTTACTTTTACTTTATTTACTAAGAGTGGATCTTTTACCCAAGTAAATAATTTTTACCATAGTAACAAAATATTTACTTCACCTTAATCTTCAACAATTCCCTGTGGATCGACCTTGGACTCACTGAGAAATTTATTACTTGAGATAACCTGCACTTGGGTTTGCAACTTTTAATCCCGCATTAGCTTGTTAGCTAGTGATGTTTGTATATATGACTTGTTTATCATTCGTGGCTCTCTATAATGAGTGTGCAAGTTATTATGGGTTTTATTTTTCTACATTTTTAGAAGTGGCATGCTTAACGCGATATATTTTGAAATGTTTCATTTGTTTTACGATAATTCATATTAGGGTGTTACAAGATACGTGCAGATTATGTTCATGGAAAATATGGGAAATTTCTGGATGTAGGGGCAATGACTGCTTTTCTTGGAACAAGGGATCTTTGAAAGATATGGAACTATAAGCTTGGAATACTATGAACGGATTGGTGTTTTTCTTTGAAAGAAGCCTTATGACTATTATTGATTGGTGTTTTTCTTTACTTATGTTTTGGAGGAGATATAATAATATATGTGGGTCATAAATAATCAAAATCCGTCTTTCTCTCCATTAGTGTTCAACTCATTATACAACTAAGCTTATCATCCTTGTTTGAATTTAAAGAGCTTCAAAAATGAGCTAGAGAAAAAAATAATATCAGAGTTAAGAGTTTTCTAATTCCATTTATTCAACCAAGAAAGTCTACTTAAAAATATATATGATAATGGAAGAGGTGTTAGTTCTAACCATGGTCTTATTAGAGTTTGTTATACGTTTAAGTTTAATAAATACATAATAATATGTAGAATATATATATATATATATATATATAGAGAGAGAGAGAGAGAGAGAGAGAGAGGGAGTAGTGAAATTCCCTTGAGGAGTAACTATTGATACCAACTATTAATTACTTTTTGTCATTAACAAGGTATCCTCACTAGCATTATGATGCACAATTTTTAATTGTTGCATTGTAAACCCAAGTGCAGGTTGTCTCAAGTAATAAATTTCTCGGTGAGTCCGAGGTCAATCCACCGGGAATTGATGAAGATTAATTATAGTAAGGTAAATATTTTGTTGCTATGGTAAAAAATTATTTACTTGGGTAAAAAGATCCACTCTTGGTAAATAAAGAAAAAGTAAGATTAATTCATTTTATAACTCAATTAGAATCCTCGCAATATGGAGGTTCCAATCGGAAAATACAACGTTAAAAGTTCATTAAAATAAAATACGTAATTATATTATGTTTTCTTTAATCATCTATTAATATCATCACTCATAAATGGGATCAAGCATTCACTGTGCTAATATTTTGTCTACAATAAATCAAGATCTCCACTTTACAAGAAGAGTTTCTAACACCAATACTTGTAAATGGGTTAAAGCATTCATTGTGCCAATCGCTTGTCTACAATAAATCAAGAACTCCTCTTTACAAGGGTAGTTTCTAAATTATCAGAAACAAAATATAACACGCATAATAATTACTTAAAAATATAAATCATTAAAGCACAAGAGAGGAATAAATCTAATATTATTTTATTACCAAGCGCTTCACACTTTGACCCAAGTAGACTGGAACTTATTTACACATAAACTAAAAGAAAGAAAAAGAGAAAAAGAGAGAGAAAAGAAAAGTGAAGGGAGACTGAGGATAGGAGGGAATTCCTCCTCTCCTCCTCTGGAAATATGCCAAGAGTTTCCTCCTCCAAATTGTTCTTCTGAATGTCTATTCAAATTGTCCGAATTCATTGCCTTTTATAGGCAAATTGAATCCACTATGGCTACAGGAGCCACAATTTACAATTCATTCTTAAACGTCATGGATGACATTTTTCTATTTTCTATTTTTTTTCTTTTTTTAAAAATAATAATTGAGTAAATACACAGCCTTGCATCCAGTCATTTTTTCATTATTGAGAGAAGTGGTCTTCATGAAAGTTGTAGGCCTGAATATTTGCTTTAAAATGGCTTTAGTTTGAGTCCAAAATCATGCCTAGAACTCAAGATATGGTCCAATTAGTGCAGAGTGTTTTAGACCCGATTTCAGCTCCTCTATTCTGACTTCAAAGCCCAATATCACCTCCAAGGAGTTCGATTCTGGAAAATTGTTCAACATTAAAGTTGTAGGGAATTGTCTAAGCTTTCCTACAAGATCAAAATCACATCAATCATATATTTGTAACTCAAGTTATAGCCAATTTACTAAACACTTCCAAAGAGATAATTACGGTTAATTTATGCAATAATTTATTTAATTGTCAAATTCGGCTCAAAATCATAAAATATGTCAAAACTAACTTAATTAAGCCTAATTGAACCTTAAGAAGTCTAGTGAGAGGATTACAAAATGTATAAAATACAGTGTTATCAAATTCTCCTACACTTAACTTTTGCACTCCTGAGTAAAACACAAAAGACAAAAACTAAGGAATAAAGAAAAACAAAACAAACTCAAAAACTAAAAACTCTAAAGGATTCAATGACTTAAGAAGAGCAACTAGACATTCAAGGATCAAAACATTCATGAAGTAACATGTCTTCGTATCTCAAACTAACAAGCAAGGAAACTTCATTTGAAAAGAATGAATCAAGAATGATAGATCCTCACAGAATTCACTCTCAATCTCTCAAGTGTTTAAAAAGGTTAGTATTTCACTCTATTCAACTTATGAATAATTGCACTACCATAAGCTTGCTTATCTTCTACTTCTTCACTACTCAAAAACAACATATATACACAAATCATGAGGACTTTAATCAAGGTTATAATGGGGCAAAGGTAAAGGTGGAAGTAATA
The DNA here is from genome assembly GCA_029884595.1 of Ormosia semicastrata. Lineage (NCBI taxonomy): Eukaryota > Viridiplantae > Streptophyta > Magnoliopsida > Fabales > Fabaceae > Ormosia > Ormosia semicastrata. The sequence goes on along the minus strand of JAQQTO010000035.1, from coordinate 4,441,208 downwards.
TAGATAAGACAAGTTAAATACCAAAGAGAATAGAAGAGCATTATGTTACAGTTAGAGTAGAGAAGATGTTTGAGAACATTCAGTCTAACTTTCCCAAGATTTTCTTAATTCTTTCTCTGTTTGTTTTTTTTCTCATAAAGGGCATTGACCAATATTTGACTAATGTTTTGTTAAAGATTAATTGGTAGGTTGAATTCATTGTTAGGCTTGAAAATTCTCCTTCTATTCTTATTATTTCCAAGAATTCGTTGGCTAGCACTTTTTTTTATATAACCAATCTGCACACGCACCCCCACACTTGTTCAAGAACTCATCAAATAACAAAGTCAATGCTCTCTTATTCCCTAAGGTTGGGTTAGAACATGATTTTTCATTTAAGGCACGTAATGAGTTAGAAACAAAGAATGATCAAATAAGCTCAAAGGGATTAAGTAAAGAAAAATATGTAAGGTTAGCTATTTGGTCAAAGTAGTTAATTTAAGAAAAATTGCCTCAATCATGTTTATTTATGCATGTGAAAATGTAGCCTCAAAAAGAATCAAAGCAAGTTCTAGAGTAACAATTCCATGAGTGAAAAAAAAAATCACACAAGAAAGAAGAGAATGGTACAGATGTTCAATCCATTCATTTATAGGCTCAAAATCTCACAAGGCATATATCTATCATTCTCAGTCCACAAAATTTCAACATCCATAATCAAGCATGTGATGTTTAAGAAAGAAGACAATTAACTCAATCATGCAAATTTCTCTGAATTTGAATTGCTACTTCCACACAACAAAGTTATCTACTCCAATCTAGATGCGTCTCAGGAGTAAAATTACCTCCACAGCAAAATTTACTCCTTACTCTGCCATCCTTAACTGGTTTAGGTTAGAAAATTGCTAACAAACATATAAACACCACAAACATAAACACACATTCAAATTTTTTTTAAGCATTTTTTATACACAACTCTACACACGACAAACATAAACACACTTACTAATTTTTTTTATTATTTTTTTACACAACTAGTCACACAACTATCCTCCCCCCAACCAGATCACAACATTGTCCTCAATGTTAAAAAAATAGAAAGGAAAAAGATAGAAGATAGTACCTGTTACCGCAATTACTGAAAAGAGCAACCTCACACAAATATAAACAGAAACAAAGTACAACCAAAGATTGAAATTATTTAAACAGATAGAGTGTCTTGACTGACTTCCTTTTCTTACTGCTTCACACAACATTTCCTTCGGACCACTTCTTCCTCTCTTTTTTTTAAAATTCTATACAAGAAAATATATACATGTAGTTGTGATTGTGGCTCACATCTTCCTCTGGTTTTACGTCCAGTAACGGCTTAAACACCTTCTATGAGTCGAGGATAGGCTTCCCATTCAATTTTCTTATAAATTGACAAACAGAGTTTTTTTGAGTCAGATTCCCAAGACTATATTGCACTTACTAGTCCTTGAAGAGATTCTTTGATAGGTGCACCGAATTGTCAAAGTGATTAAAGAGAAAAATAAAATAAAATACAAACACTAAGATACAAGAAATTAAAACACTAAGGATCAAACTTCACTTGATTAAAAGAGAAAAATAAATAAGAAAATAAAATAAAAATTTATACAAAACTCAACTCTTTTTTTAAATATATATATATTTACAAGTAGGCAGTATAAACCTGCCATGATAAAAAAAAATTAAAAAGTAGGCGGTATATGACTGGATGCACACTTTTTAATTGTTGCATTGTAAACCCAAGTGCAGGTTGTCTCGAGTAATAAATTTCTCGGTGAGTCCGAGGTCAATCCACAGGGAATTGATGAAGATTAATTATAATAAGGTAAATATTTTGTTGCTATGGTAAAAAATTATTTACATGGGTAAAAAGATCCACTCTTGGTAAATAAAGAAAAAGTAAGATTAATTCCTTTTATAACTGAATTAGAATCCTCGCAACATGGAAGTTTCAATCGGAAAATACAACATTAAAAGTTCATTAAAATAATATACGTAATTATATTATATTTTCTTTAATCATCTATTAATATCATCACTCATAAATGGGATCAAGCATTCACTGTGCCAATATTTTGTCTACAACAAATCAAGATCTCCACTTTACAAGGAGAGTTTCTAACACCAATACTTGTAAATGGGTTAAAACATTCATTGTGCCAATCGCTTTTCTACAATAAATCAAGAACTCCTCTTTACAATGGTAGTTTCTAAATTATCAGAAACAAAATATAACACGCATAATAATTACTTAAAAATATAAATCATTAAAGCACAAGAGAGGAATAAATCTAACCTTATTTTATTACCAAGGGCTTCACACTTTGACCCAAGTAGACTGGAACTTATTTACACATAGACTAAAAGAAAGAAAAAGAGAAAAAGAGAGAGAAAAGAAAAGTGAAGGGAGACTAAGGAGAGGAGGGAATTCCTCCTCTCCTCCTCTGGAGATATGCCCAGAGTTTCCTCCTCCGAATTGTGCTTCTGAATGTCTATTCAAATTGTCCGAATTCATTGCCTTTTATAGGCAAATTGAATCCACTGTGGCTACAGGAGCCACAATTTACAATTCATTCTTAAACGTCATGGATGACGTTTTTCTATTTTCTATTTCCTTTTTTTTATTTTTTTAAAAATAATAATTGAGTAAATACAGCTTTGCATCCAGTCATTTTTTCATTTTTGAGAGAAGTGGGCTTCATGAAAGTTGTAGACCTGAATATTTGCTTTAAAATGGCTTTAGTTTGAGTCCAAAATCATGCCTAGAACTCAAGATATGGTCCAATTACTGCAGAGTGTTTTAGACCCTATTTCAGCTCCTCTATTCTGACTTCAAAACCCAATATCACCTCCAAGGAGTCCGATTCTGGAAAAGTGTTCAACACTAAAGTTGTAGGGAATTGTCTAAAATTTCCTACAAGACTAAAGTCACATCAATAAGATATTTGCAACTCAAGTTATAGCCAATTTACTAAACACTTCCAAAGAGATAATTACGGTTAATTTATGCAATAATTTATTTAATTGTCCAATTCAGCTCAAAATCATAAAATGTGTCAAAACTAACTTAATTAAGCCTAAATGAACCTTAAGAAGTCTAGTGAGAGGATTACAAAATGTATAAAATACAGTGTTATCACATTACTGTGAGACTAATAGGGGTGGTGGTTAAGAGAAGTATTCCCAGAGTGATGTTTTACTTTTATTTTATTTTGGAGGAGATATGATATATGTGTGTAATAAATTTTTAAATTCCATCTCCTTATCTTCTTTAGCAGTCTCGGTCTAGCTCATTATACAATTTAGGCAATCATATTTGCAAGTGTTGAAAGAATTTAAAAAGCGGGATTGAGGAAAGAAAAAGATAAAATTAAGCGCTTTCTAATTTCGTTTACTTAAAAAGAAAGCCACTTGAAATTATATATGATAATGGGAGAAATTTTAGTTGTAACCATGGTCAAATTAGAATTTGTTATATGCTTAAATTTAATAAATATTTTATAATATGTAGACTTTATATATATATATAATATATAATCAAAATTCCATTGAAGAGTAATTAATGATACCAATTATTAATTACGATTTTTCTTTGATCAAGGTATCCTCACAAAGCATTGCTATGAGACTCACATTTGGATCAAGGGTGGTGGTTTGGTAAAGTATTTCCCAAAGCAATGTTTTACTTTACTATTTTTTCGGAGGAGATATAATATGTGTGTGTCATAAATAATAAAATTTAATCTCTTTCGTTTTATCAACAGTCTTAGTCATGCTCACTATCCAATTAAGCTTATCATTCTTGCTCGAATTTAAAGAATTTCAAATACAGGTTAAGGAAAAGATATGTGAAAGTTATGCACTTTTTAATTTCGTTTATTCAACAAAGAAAGCCTACTTGAGAACTTATATGTCAATGGGAGAGGTGTGAGTTCTACAATGGTCAAACCAGAATTTGTTATACATTTAAATTAAATAAATAAAAATATATATATATATATATATATATATATATATATATATATATATAAGTAAAATTCATTTGCTGATTAATTAATGATATCAACTATTAATTACTTTTGTCTTTGGTCAAAGTATCCTCTTAAGTATTTTTGAGAGACTAACGTTCAGATCTAGGGTGGTGGTTAGGTAAAGCAATCCCAAAGTGATGGTTTATATAATATATGTGTATCATAAATTATCAAATTCCATCATTTTTCTCTTCATCAGACGTCTTTGTGCAGCTTGTTCTACAATAATATTTATCATCCTTGCTCGAGTTTAAAGATTTTCAATTGCGGGACAGAGGAAAATATAATGATAAAGTTAAGCGTTTTTTAATTACATTTTATTCAAGCAAGAAGGCCGCTTCAAAATATATATTGATAAAAGAGAGAGATTTGAGTTATAACCATGGTCAAACTAGAATTTGTTATATGTTTAAATTTAATAAATATTTAATAATATATATATATATATATATATATATATAAAATAAAATTGACTTCTTAAGTATTAATGACACTACAATATATTTTTAACATTTTAAGAGTTCAAATTTATTCATTAGAGTTAGTATTAAGGAAAAAAAAGGAATATGAGCTTTGTGCATACTGTGTGAATGAAAATTATGAGTTGTCAAGAACGTGACACTGTGTTAAGCATTGTAAATAGATGGTTATATGCCTTGCAGGTCACAAGGCACCTTTTGCTCAAAATTCAATTACCTGCAAAGTCATATCGCTCTCACTACTATTAACAATACTTTTTGCATTGAGGCTTGATGCTAGTGAGGCCAGAGTGTTTTTTTTAAGGTAACAGTAGAAATTATTAATGATTTACCTGCAACTCCTTCTCGAAAGAATCTCACTCTTCATTGTAAATCCAAGGATGACAATTTGAGATATCATACATTCACACTTGGACAGAGCTACCAATTTAAATTCAAGCTAAGTTTTGTTCCATTTTCGGCAACACTATTCTTTTGTAGCTTTACATGGCTAGGACAATCATTCACTCACTATTTGGACATTTATGATGAATATCGAGATACGTGTGGATTATGTTCATAGAAAATACGGGAAATTTGTGGATGTAGGGGCAATGACTACTTTTCTTGGAACAAGGGATCTTTGAAAGATATGGAACTAGGAGCTTGGAATACTATGAACAGATAATTTTCTCTATAATTTGTTGCCGCTGAAATAAAATCCAAGATATAGAAGCCTTATGACTATTCTTGATTGGTGTTTTTCTTTACTTGTGTTTTGGAGGAGATATAATAATATACGTGGGTCATAAATAATCAAAATCCTTCTTTCTCTCCATCAATGTTTGTAACACCCTGAAAAACATGTTAGACTTATATATGGTTACGGAGGTAGCTTAATACTTACTTAACGTGTCCGTGTGGTTTTGTAATTGTCTAAGCACGTTTAGACACTTTGTTGTAACACTGTGTGAAATATAGCTATTATTTACTCCGAAAGTGACTTAAACTGCTTAGTTAATGGAAATAAATGTGAAAAGTTTGTTTCTAGGTCACAAATATAGGACCTGTGCTACAATTGAAGTTTGAGGTTAATCGGAGTTAGTTTGACATTTTTAAGCATACTAGTTGTGTGTTTTAATATCGGATTGACTACCAACAGATATGGAAAAATGTGGAAATGGTGGGACAGAATTTTTAATGAATCTTAGGATTTATTTTGAATTTGTTGGAAGCTAGGAAACTGGATTTTGTGAAATCTGAGTGTTCTTAGCAAATCATAGTTTTAGTACTTATCTGAGAGATGCCAAATGTGACTTCTCTTCTTTAAATATCTCACGACAGCAGGAAAAGAAAGAAAAAATAGAGGAAAGAAAATAGAAAAGAGAGAAGGGAATCGAAGGAAGAAAGGAGAAAGAATAAGGAGAAAGAGGAAAAATCAAGAGGCAAGCAAGGATTGGAGAGCTCAGATCCATCCTTGGCTACCTTCAAGACCTCGAGGTAGGGGGAAACCTTGTTTTTTTAAACTCATTTTCCTATTCTCTTCATCTTATTCATGAGTTTTGGCTTGATGTGATGAGTTAGGTTTTGAGTTATTTTTAGTTGTTTTGGCTTGAATCTTGTTGTAGAACTTGAAGATTGCTTGTTTATGAGTTGTTAGGTGTATGAAAATGGATTTCCAACCCTTATATGCCTTTAATTCCTTTTGAGTTGAGATTTGGGGTTTTAGATTTTGTAATGGATGATTATCCATGATCTTCGATTTTGAGTGAAATCAAAGTGGAATGAGAGTTGTTCTGTGTAGTTGAACCTTGTGGAAGGTTGGAATCACTTGGATGTGAAGTTTGAGTGATTGGAAGAGGTGAAAGAACTAATAGAACAATTCCACGGTTCTGCAGAAGCTGCTGCAATGCTTCTGGTTGGGCAACAGGGCCTGTGTCTGAAGACACAGGGGTGGCTGTGTCTCTCTCTACCAGAGGAATTTCGTGAATAGTGTTCACATAGTAGGACACGGGGTAGGCTGTGTAGTAAGAAACGGCCTGTGTCTTAAGACACAGGGGAGGTTGTGTAATGAGACATGGCCCGTGTCTGAGGCCAAAATCTTCAAAAATATCATTTTTGATGTTTTCAAGTTCTTGGCTGGATGGGATCATTAGTATATGTTTCCTAAAGTGTGTTAAGACTCTAATATGAGTATCTAATGAAGTGGATATGTGGTGAATGTAAATCAATTGATATGTTAATTATTATGGTATTTAACATCATTGTACTTCACGTTGGTAGTTAGGAATGTAAATCAATTGACATGCTAGTTATTACAGTAATTGTCATTATTGCTATTCCATAGTTATGTTGATGAGCTTGAGCTCTCATTGTTAATGATCATAATGTGATTTTGAATGAGAAGGTAATCAATCCTTGCTATCACAGTGATTGTTATGGATGATCTAATGTGATTTTGAATGAGAAGATAATCAATCCTTCCTATCACAAAGGTCATTGTTGTGATCAAATATGATTTTGAATGAGTAAGTAACCAATCCTTCCTATCATAATGATCATTGTTAAAGACTGCGTGGTTGATGAGACTTCTCTACCTAGAGAGGGTGATCATACATGATTGTAAGTGAAGAGGTAACATAGCTTCCTAATCATAGTGATGAGTTGAGGATAGTCTTTCCCTCACACCCTGTGGTTTAACTAGAACTTAGTTTCCAGTGCTTGTTCAAAGCTTATAGAACCGGGTTCCTTTATTTTGTTCAAGGCTTATGCATATCATGACATTACCATGGAAATAGGTTCTTGAAAATGGGTTTTCACATTTTACATTACATACTTAGGTTACTGCGTAGACATGAACACTAGACATAATTTGGCATAGCATGGTGATTGTATGAGTGGCTACTATCATGACATATTCATGCATTGCAGTTGTATGGGCAATTGCGTGTCTCTAAGATGGAAATATTGTGTTTGTGTCTTTGAGATGGAGATGTTGTGTTTGTGTCTCTGAGATGGAGATGTTGTGTTTGTGTCTCTAAGATGGAGATGTTGCATTTGTATCTCTGAGATGGAGATGTTGTGTTTATATCTTTGAGATGGAGGTATTGTTGTTGTGTCTCTGCGATGGAGACGATGCTTTGGTGTCTCTAGGATAGAGATGATGTTTTTATGAGTGTGGTAATTTCTAGAAGATTATTTGTAATAAATGAGTTTTATACAAACTTATAAAATGGGATTCTATTTCGGGAAGAAAAAGGACTTGGTTTTGGCTTTTGCCACCTTTCTAGCTTGTGATATATGAGATTTGAATTTACAAATGTGTTTTTCCCGAAATGGATGGAATGATTGTGATGACATGGTTTATGGATTTTATCTACTGAGAATGTGTGAATTCTCACCCCTTATGTGCATTTTCATGATAATTCCAGGGAAGAAGTCCTATAGAAAGTGAAGACAAGTAGGAGCTTGAAGTGCTTAGTTTAGTATAGCTGAGTTGTTTCTTTCGAAATGATGTATGTATTGTATTTATGAGAATACTGATGTTGTGTAATAGATATGCGTGGCCTATATTTTCTTTACATACATGGTTTTGTTATATTTAAAAATGTTTAGCAGTAATAAGTAGCAGTTTTGAATTTAATCGCTATAGTATACGTTGGTTATATTATGGTTATTAAATTCGGGATGTTACAGTGTTCAACTCATTATACAACTAAGCTTATCATCCTTGTTCGAATTTATAGAGTTTCAAAAATGAGCTAGAGAAAAAAATATTATTTGAGTTAAGAGTTTTCTAATTCCTTTTATTCAACCAAGAATGCATACTTGAAAACATATATGACAATGAAAAAGGGGTGAGTTCTAACCATGGTCAAACTAGAGTTTGTTATACGTTTAAGTTTAATAAATACATAATAATATGTAGAATGTATATATATATATATATAGGAAGTGTATCTGGTGAGATGAGTGTTTATTATAAGAAGTGAGAGGAGTGAATCTTGACCATTGGATTGTACAAGAATGGTCAATATTAGAACATAAATGCATGTGACTTTTTTACGTGGTCACATAACTTTTAAGTTACTTTTAATCTTAACAATCCATGTATGGTTGTATGGTCAAGATTTACTCTTTTCACCCTCTCACAAAAAAATTCATCTCACTAGATATATCTCCTATGTATATATATATATAGTAGTAAAATTCCCTTGAGGAGTAATTAATGATACCAACTATTAATTACTTTTTATTGTTGATAAGGTATCCTCACTAGCATTACTAGGCTTTTTTACTAAACTGCCACTGTTGGTAAAACTATTTACCAAATTGTCATTTTTTTAACTATTTTCCAAATTGCCCTTTTTTTAACTATTTATCAAAATGTCACTCTTTTAAAATTATATACCAAAATACTACCCTTTTGTCCTATGTGGCTTTTTTTAATATTATCTGGTCAATCAAGATACGCCACGTAGGCTGGCGCATCCACGTAGGTTGCGCACCTAGTATATATCACCCAACCCCCTCCCCCGTTCGTAATATTCAAACCATTTCCTAAATTCTCACTATCTCTCTAAAAATTTATTCTCTCTAAACGCTTTGAACTCTCTCAACGAACTCAATTCTTACTAGAAGTGGTGCCTGGATCATTATTTGTGATCAGTGAATTTAGATTGTATTCCTTCACACTGTAAGTACCTCTTTCAATAGTTAAATAGTTTATTTATTATTTGTTGATTGGTTTTTTACTAGGTTAGTGTTAATTGTAATTTGATATTATTATACTTTAATATTTTTATTGACTAATGAATAATGAAGTTATATGATATGTAGTCTAAATTGTATGGATCATTATTTTGTAGGTAATCGAGTAGGATATATATCTTTTCTTAAGTACTTGACATTATTTACATTAAGAAATGTAGCTTATATTAGGGTTTAGGATATATATCTTTTCTTAAGTACTTGACTAATTTCTCAAGTACTTTTCAAAATAATCGAGTTTAGAATTTTTTTTTACATAAATAACTATATTGAATATTATAATTGATTGTTAATATATTGAATAAATATATGTAATACATTATTATACATTGTTATAAATATTTATACATTATTATATGTCCAATTAATATTGTAATTGATGGCTTTAATATATTAAATAAATGTGTTGAATTGTTATTGTTCAGAATTGGAGTTAGCATGACAAAACTGCTAAATGTGCACATTTACTTCAATAGGACAATGTATGATGGTGAAGAGGGTGTCATGTATCGAGGTCCTCCTCTTAGGCCTATTGTGATTACAGCCGATATGACTTTGGATGGGTTGAAAACTAAGATCCATTCAAAGTTGAGGCTTCAAGTAAACCAACATGTGTCAAAAGTTGTCTATCGGTGTCCGCAATGCTTCAATCCGTGAAGATGGGTAGGGCTTCCAATAGAAGATGATGATGATGTACAGTACATGATAGATTCCTTCTGTCAAACTCTAAACATGACATCGATGGAGTTGTATGTGGAGGTAGAAATAAGTGGACAGGAAGAGCATGTTGAAGTTCCTGATGAAATCAAAGCTCAAGTTGGTCCTTCTAATCAAGTTGAGTCATGCAATATGATCGTTATTGGTGGTGCAATGGTTGAACCTGATAACCCACTTGTCAGAGATGCAGTATGAGAGTCAAGTGAAGATGAAACACAAGTAGCTAAGGGCGACGATTCGGACACCGACATAGAGGCAGAAAACTTTGATGCCGAAGAAAATTTACAGGTTCTATTGGCAGTTGCTCCTCAATCCATATTTATGCCTCGAGCACCTGAATCCGTGTTTGTGCCACCATGCCTTCAGTTTTCTCAAATTAACTGGGATGCGTTGAATAATCCTGATAACTTGCCTGAATTAGACAGTCGTGGGACTTGGAGCATGGGTGATGAATTCTATGCTGGCTTACAATTTCCATCAAAAGATTCCGTGAAGTTAGCTCTCAAACAATATTCCATTCACAGCCAAGTGCCCTAGTTTTGACAAAGGTTATAGTTGGAGACTTAAAGCCATACAAAGCAAGAGGTCGAATACGTGGCAGATTACAAAATATAATGGACCTCATAGTTGCGTAAACTCATCTATGTCATTAGATCACCGAAGTTGGACTCTCGTTTGATCTGCTCTTGCATTTTGGAGTTAGTCAGAACAAAACCCAATGCACCCGTATCCTTAATTATTGAACGAATTCAAAGCCAATTTGGTTACCAAGTTTCATATTGAAAGGCTTGGAAGGCAAAACAAATGGCTATTGTGAATGTGTTTGGGGATTGGGATAAATCTTATGAGGTGTTGCCCAGATGGCTAGCAGCCATGAAGAGAGACATGGAAGGCACAGTAGTGGAGTTACAAGACGAGGAATGTTTTGTGAATAACCGACTCGATCGTTCAAAAAGAGTCTTTTGTCGATTATTCTGGACATTTAGACCATGTGTGGCTGGCTTTCGATATTGTAAGCCCATCATTCAAATTGATGCCACCCATTTGTATGGCAAGTACGGTCATAAGTTGTTGATTGCAACAACTCAAGATGGAGACAGAAAACCTCTGCCTATTGCATTTGCCATTGTGGAAGGGGAGACCAAGGATGCTTGGAGTTGGTTCTTAGCTCACCTGAGATTGCATGTCACCCAACAAGAGGGCTTGTGTTTGATCTCTGATCGACATCGAGGTATCTTACAATCAGTGGCAAATGAAAATCTTAGATGGCAGCCTCCGAATGCATATCATGTCTTCTACATACGGCATATTAGTTCAAATTTTAACTCCAAATTTCAGAACAAGGAGTTGAAAAGATTTTTGATTAACACAGGTACTTTACATTTTCTATTTGTATTCTAATTTTATTGATAATAATAGTTAGGTTCTAATACTAACCCAACTCATTTGTTGTATCAGGGTATGAACCAATCGCAATAAAGTTTGATGCTAGGCTAGAGAAGCTTAAAGTCACAATGGAGATGGCAAATTGGATTAACGGAATTCCAAAAGAAAAATGGAGTTTGGCATATGATGGTGGCCGTAGATTTGGTCATATGACTACCAATTTGTCAGAGTGCATTAATGGAGTGTTGAAGGGTAGCAGAAATCTACCTATAACTGCATTGGTTCAATTGACATATACGAAGTTAGTAGAATACTTTGTTAACCGAAAGGACGAGACAAATTCGAAATTGATGACATCTAGGAAGATCTGGAGTGATGACTTATTGAAGCATTGGAGAGTCAACCTAACAAAGGCCAGTTCACACCAAGTTCACCGGTACAATAGAAAGAACACAAGGTTCATGGTTGAAGAGGCTTTTAATCCTGTAACATAACAGGGTGGACTTTCTTATACTTTGAACCTGGAAGAAAGGCGATGTGACTGTGGGGTGTTTCAAGCATTGCATTATCCATGCTCGCATTCGATTGCTGTATGTGCTTCAGTGGCAGTTGACTCATTCCAACTTGTTCATAGGGTTTACAGGATGGAAAGCATTTATAGAGCCTATAAGTTTGACTTTGAACCGGTCCGAGCTGAACCATGGTGGCCTGCAGCTCCCGACACCACTTTGATGCACCACGTGTATTAGATCCAAAGGTCGACCAAAATCAACCCGACTTAGGAATGAGATGGATTGGCGCGAAGCAGGGTCAGGACAGACGTGTACAAGATGCCATCAACCTGGACATAATTCTCGCACTTGTCGTGTCAGTGGATCGAGTTCCTTGAGGGATGATGGAGTGGGGCCATCAACTGGGGCCGTGTAGTTGATTTAGGACCTATTTTCATTTTTCAGAACCTTGTATTAGCAATCATGTGTATTTAGGAGTTGTATTGTTTTGTATCACTAATCTATGCAGTTGTATTCGAATACTATTCTCCTATATATGTTAGTTGATTCTCAGTGTTATTTTCATTTCTTCTATATTATATTTTTGTATAGTTATCATATGGTTATATCATATTTTATTATAGTAATCATAGAATCCTACTAATTGTTGTTATTATTTGGCATACAACTGACAAATGGCATTCCGTGTAAACCCCGGACCAGAGGACGACTCGATTTTGGAGTTGCAGGAGTACCATGTTTCCCAGCATGTATGGTAGGGACATGAGGACCGACACCTGCGTGTTAGACGTGCTCAGAAGACGAAACATATGGACCCCCCCGCTCCGATTATTCCGTATCTACAGCAGGCTAGTTTCTTGGGAGTTGCCCATATGGGCTATTGCAACATCAATCACTCCCTGATCTCTGCGTTGGTTGAGAGATGGCGCCCAGAGACGTATACATTTCATATGCCTATCGGAGAGTGCACCATTACGTTGGAGAATATCGAAATGATATCGGGTCTTCCCATTGATGGCGCTACAGTCACTAGCGTTCCGCATAGGGATGATTGGCTCAGTTGTTAGGGATTGATGAGACTCCCTCGCTCATAGCTGGGGCACGCATTGACATGACATACCTGTGGCAGCTGAGTGTTACTGCAGTCATTGAGGACGATGATGATGAGTACGTGCAACAGCGTGCACGACATTACATACTTCGCTTGCTTGGGGTTGGAGGACTTTTATGCGTATAGTGAGGGTGCGGTATGCCCCGATCATTCGGATGTGTTTTAAGCTCGTACACTTGATGTTCCTCCCATTGTTGGAGGACTTTGCTCGTTCTTCGATCGGGACGTATAGCTAGGGGTTCCTTTGAGATTTTATTTATGCGTACCTATATAGAGAGCTTTGTAAAGGTACAGACTATGCGCACGTGAGATCGGAGGGGCATGCATCTTATTGCAGTACTGGGCATGGTACAGATTCCCCGGCTTGCCCCTTCACTAGCTGACCATGCTGAGCCTGATGTGTTTTATGATGCTGATCGTGGTCAATTACGTCCCTTAGGATGGGAGTAAGTTTCTATTTCATTTCGTATTTTTACATTACTTTCTTGACATACTTTGTTAATATTATAACTTACATTTGCAATACTTTCATTTACCAAATAGGTGGCGCAAGCATAAAGTATTGAGTGACTCGGCCGCCCTCTTGGCTGCTACATCTGTGATTGGCGTCCTTACATATTATCGTCTCACCGTATCCATACCCGCACCGAGTTACCCCTCATTCTTCGATCGTTGAAGAATGATGAGGTATGTCTTCGTTTACATTCATTTTATATTTAGAGATATTTATTTATTTGGTACCTTTTGGTAACTGGTTGCATTATCATTGTTTTGGGGAGGTCCAACATTTAGATATTTATTTTACCAAAAACTTGGGAGGGGATCAATCCTACTCAAAAATTTCATTTATTTATTTGAATTAATGCAAGAGTAATAAATAGGTTTTTTTAGGAAGCATTTAATGTCTATATAATAAAGACAAGTCATTGATGCGTCTTAATGTTGTGTGCATCTCATTTTTTTAGTTTATATGGCAACCATACACGGATGATATGTATGCACATTTGATTAGATTACATAAATAAAGACTTTTTGTGTGGCTAACAATAGGGACATAATAACTAAAACAACATTAAATATTACCAACATATTAAATTTGTCACTTTTTTAATTTTATATTTTATATTTTACGGTAATGGTCCCTCTCATATGTTTTAAATATATTGTTGAGTGGCACTAGTCGACCGCGTCATGCGCCGATTTGGTCTTGACCACCCCATTCAATGGAGACCGCTCTAGCGCATCCGACAGTTGCACTCGGTTACATTGGCGGGTAAGCATGATGAGGATTGTTAAAAAAGGGCTACACATGCTATTTATATAGCCACCTTGCTATGGGATAGTCGTAGGGAGAAGCTTGTTAGGGGAGTCCCATTGGTCGCACCCCTCGGTTCGAAAGAGATATGATATATGTGTGTCTTTTTTCAAATTCTATCTCTTTTCTCTTCTTTAGTACATGCGTTGGTATAAAAAGAATTACCGACTAATTTTGTGGATTGATCCTACTAGCGCATCTATTGGGAATGCGGTAAGGTCTTTACTAATTTAAAAATTAGTGACTATATATATTTTGTATTCGGTATAATGACATAAATTATATATATTTATTAGGTGGACATTGCGCAGTATTTGCTCGGTTCAACAATCTTTTTCTCTTTATTAGACAATCAAGCTTTATATAATTAAGTTGCTCGAGAGGAATTTCAAATGCTACACGATCCTCTACTCGTTTGTGGGAGCATGACCGCATTATGATGAAATAGCCAACACGCATCCACGCATCCTAAGAAACTTCCCAAGGCTCCCACAATTGCTCCAGCAAGCACGCTTAACCATGGAGTTCTTATGTTCTAGGCTCCCGAAAAGAAGTTGCAACACACCAAATCAATTCCTTTAAGCCATCCTCAACTATGCGGTTACCCGGGGCCGCCCTCGAGGAGTCTAGCAAACGGAGGGAAGCAACGCGGCGTAGATTGCGGAGGAGGGAGGATTGGCGAGCACTCGGACACGACTTCGACATCCCGAGGAGTCCATGAGTGTCTCTCTTTTCGGCTACTACCCATCCTAAGAAACTTCCCATACGACTCGGCCACGCTCAACCATGGAGTTCTTATGTTCTAGGCTCCCGACCTACACCAAATCACCTTTAAGCATACCCCCTCATACTCGTATTCGCCTCCTACCACCGCTAGCATACCCCTTCATTGCCCGATCACCCCCGCCCTCGCCCACCACATGCCCACCACTTCCGCTTGGTTCGTCCCACCATACCCACCATACCATTACCCACCGTATCCATTGATGAGTGTCCCACAAACCACCGAGTTACCCTCATATCCTTACCCACCATGGGTTACCCACCATATCCTTACCCAAGGCTCTAGAAAAGAAGTTGCACCAGGTTACCCACCATACCCATCACACGGCCAAGTCCCATCTTCCGAACCATCTCACCAGTGCCACCGCACTTCTCGTCGGCCCCGGGACACCACATGCGGGTAACCCATCTCATTAACATTGACATGCAATTATATTTAGTGATTTTGTGTAAAAGACTATTGATAATTTCTTCTTAATTTTCGGTGAGTTTGGTACCCTTATTAGATTAGACTATATATGTTTTTATCGCTATTTTACGATAAATTTTAGATTTTATTAAAGATTTTGGTAAGTATAATTGCATTAAACAGGATCATTGGCTTTTTTCTTTTGAGAATAGATTCTTGAGGTTCAATATTTAGGGAAAACTATGTCGAAATTTTTACTAATTCAAATTACTAAAAACTTAGGAGGGGGATTATTGGGATCCGAATCCTACTCATTATCATCCGAATCCTACTCAAAAAATTTCATTTATTTATTTGAATTATTTTTCCAAACAACATCAATCGCAAGAGTAATTCAATTGATATGACTAATAATAGGTTTTTTAGGAAGCATTTAATGCCTATATAATAAAAGACAAGTCATTGAAATTTGTTTTAAGGATTATATTAACCAAATATAACCTATAAGTGATGTCATATCCATCGCTCTTCTAGAGGATATACCATTTAATTTTTTTATATGTTGTTTAAAATATTTGTGTCAAAATAAATAAATATATTCAATAACTTCAATAATAAGATATGTACATACATTTGATTAGATTATTTTTTAAATATTAAAAATCATAAATAAAGACAAAATTAAAAGAAAATAATTAATACCTCATTTCTTTTTTAAAATGAAAAATAAATTGAAACAATAAATTTTTAAAAAATAACAATAAAAAACATATGTGTTATGTAATTAATAAATCCTCATAATAACTAAAATAATATTAAATATTACCAACATATTAAATTTGTCACTTTTTTAATTTTATATTTTATATTTTTTCCTCCATAGTATTCATCTTTTTAGTATGGAGTCATTAATAAATGCTTACAAAATTTTATTAAGTAATTTAAATAATTTATAAAAATTTAAATTTAAATTTTATGTATAATGCAAGGAAAATTTCTTGCTAAAAGACATTTTGTAGTTAAAACCTAAGCCTAAATCATCTATTTTTTATCTTGTTTTTCAAGTTTGAAGCCTTGAAGTTTCAACCAGGATTGAAGGAGACATACAAGGAGCTTTGGAGGTTCTTCAAGCCTCACCAACGTTTTGGTGGTGTGGAGATCCTGGTTGGCCCCTAAGATAATATTAAAAAAAGTCACGTAGGACAAAAGGGTGACATTTTGGTATATAGTTTCAAAAGAGTGACATTTTGATAAATAGTTAAAAAAGGGCAATTTGGTAAATAGTTAAAAAATTGACAATTTGATAAATAGTTTTTTGTACCAACATTGATGAATGGTTTAGTAAAATGAACTATTTAGAAATTACTATGAGACTAACCTTCAGATCATGAGTGGTGGTTAAGTTAAGTATTCCCAGAGTGATGTTTTACTTTTATTTTATTTTGAAAGAGATATGATATATGTGTGTCTTAAATTTTCAAATTCTATCTCTTTCTCTTATTTGGATCAAATATTATGTTTTGAGGAGTTATTATATAAATATGAAAAATGAAGTTGAGTTTTGGTGTTAATAGCAGATCTCAATCAAGCTCATTATATAATTAAGCTTATCATCCTTGCTCGAATTTAAGGAATTTCAAATGCAGGTTGAAGGAAAAGATCTGTAAAAGTTGTGCACTTTCTAATTTCGTTTATTCAACAAAGAAAGCCTACTTGAGAACTTATATCAGATCAATAAAGACCGGATGCATATGCTAGATGTGCAAATGCTAAATGAGCAAAGAATAAGCACGTGGTCGAGGCATGTGGGCTCTACCAATGGTCAAACTAGAATTTGTTATACATTTAAATTAAATAAATACAAAGTAGTATATATATATAAGTAAAATTCCTTTGAGGAGTAATTAATGATATGAACTATTAATTAATTTTTGTCTTTGGTCAAAGTAGACTAACTTTCAGATCTAAGGTGGTGGTTAGGTAAAACATTCCCAAAGTGGTGTTTTATTTCACTTGTCTTTTTGGAGGAGATATAATATGTGTGTGTCATAAATTATCAAATTCCATCTTTTTCTTTTCATCGACTTGCCTCGATGTCTTTGTAATGTTTTAACTTCCACTAAGTTTATCTTACTATCACCAAGAAATTATACAATAAGGTCTATCATCCTTGATCGAGTTTAAAGAATTTCAATTGCAGGATAAAGGAAAATATAATGATAAAGTTGAGTGCTTTTTAATTGCATTTATTCAACTAAAAAAGCCACTTGAAAATATATATGATAATGGTAGACATTTGAGTTGTAACCATGGTCAAATTAGAATTGTTTACATGTTTAAATTTAATAAATATTTAATAATATGTTGGTCAAACTGGAATTTTTTTGTTTAAATTTAATAAATATTTAATAATATGTTGAATATTAATAAATATTTAATAATATGTTGGTCAAACTGGAATTTTTTTGTTTAAATTTAATAAATATTTAATAATATGTTGAATATATATATATATATAACTTCTTAAGTATTAATGACACTATATTTTTAACATTTTAGGAGTTCAAATTCATTCATTAGAGTTATTATCAAGCAAAAAGAGGGAATATGAGCTTTGTGCACATTGTCTAAATGAAAATTTTGAGTTATCAAGAATTTGACACTGTGTTATGCATTATAAATAGATGGTCATATGCCTTGCAGGTCACAAGGCACCTATGGCTCAAAATCCAATTACCTCCAAAGTCATATCACTCTCACTACTTTTTACAATACTTTTTGCATTGAGGCTCGATGCTAGTGAGGCCACAATAATTTTTTACAAGGTAACAGTAGAAATTATTAATGATTTAGCTGCAACTCCTTCTCCGAAGAATCTCACTCTTCATTGCAAATCCAAGGATGACGATTTGGGATATCATACACTCACACTTGGAGAGAGCTACCAGTTTAAATTCAGGCCAAGTTTTGTTTCGATAACGCTATTCTTTTGCGGCTTTACATGGCCAGGACAATCATCCACTCGCTATTTGGACATTTATGATGAATATCGAGATACGTGCAAATTATGTTCATGGAAAATACGAGAAACTGGTGGATGTAGGGGCAATGACTGCTTTCCTTGGAACAAGGGATCTTCGAAAGATATGGAACTAGGAGCATGGAATACTATAAAGGGATAATTGTCTCTTTAATTTGTTGCCGCTGAAATAAAAATCTAAGATATAGAAGCCTTATGACTATTCTTGATTGGTGTTTTTCTTTACTTATGTTTTGGAGGATATATAATAATATATGTGGGTCATAAATAATCAAAATCCTTCTTTCTCTCCATTAGTGCTCAACTCATTATACAACTAAGCTTATCATTCTTTTTCGAATTTAAAGAGCTTAAAAAATGAGCAAGAGAAAAAAAATAATATTAGAGTTAAGAGTTTTCCAATTCCATTTATTCAACTAAGAAAACCTACTTGAAAACATATTTGACAATGGAAGTGGTATGAGTTCTAACCATGGTCAAACTAGAGTTTGTCATAAGTTTAAGTTTAATAAATACATAATAATATGTAGAATATATACATATATATATAGAGAGAGAGTAAAATTCTCTTGAGGAGTAATTAATGATACCAACTATTAATTACTTTTTGCCATTAAGAAGGTATCCTTACTAGGATTACTGTGAGACTAGCCTTTAGATCAGGGGTGGTGGTTAGGTGAAGTATTCCCAGAGTGATGTTTTACTTTTACTTTATTTTGGAGGAGATATGATATATGTGGGTAATAAATTTTCAAATTCCATCTCTTTATCTTCTTTAGCAGTCTCGGTCTAGCACATTATACAATTTAGCCTATCATGATTGCACGCGATGAAAGAATTTAAAAAGCAGGATGAAGGAAAGATTATGATAAAATTGAGCGCTTTCTAATTTCGTCTACTCAACCAAGAAAGCCACTTGAAATTATATATAACAATGGAAGAAGTTTTAGTTGTAACCATGGTCAAAGAATTTGTTATATGCTTAAACTTAATTAACCAAAATTCCCTTGAAGAGTAATTAATGGTACCAATTGTTAATTACGATTTTTCCTTGATCAAGGTATCCTCACAAAGCATTATTGTGATACTCACATTTGGATCAAGGGTGGTTGTTTGGTAAAGCATTCCCCAAAGCAATGTTTTACTTTACTAGTTTTTTAGAGGAGATATAATATATGTGTGCCAGAAATAATAAAATTTAATGTCTTTCACTTTATCAACAATCTCAGTCAAGCTCATTATATAATTAAGCTTATCATCCTTGCTCGAATTTAAAGAATTTCAAATGCAGGTTGAAGGAAAATATCTGTTAAAGTTGTATGCTTTCTAATTTCGTTTATTCAACAAAGAAAGCCTACTTGAGAACTTATATATCAATGGGAGAGGTATGAGTTCTACCCATGGTCAAACTTGAATATGTTATACATTTAAATTAAATAAATACAAAATAGTATATATATATATATAAGTAAAATTCCTTTGAGGAGTAATTAATGATATGAACTATTAATTAATTTTTGTCTTTGGTCAAAGTAGACTAACTTTCATATCTTAGGTGGTGGTTAGGTAAAGCATTCCCAAAGTGGTGTTTTTTTTCACTTGTCTTTTTGGAGGAGATATAATATATGTGTGTCATAAATTATCAAATTCAATCTTTTTCTTTTCATTAGTTGTCTCGGTGTAGCTCGTTATACAACAATGGCTACCATCCTTGCTCGAGTTTAAAGAATTTCATTTGCGGGATAGAGGAAAATATAATGATAAAGTTTAGCGCTTTTTAATTGCATTTGTTCAACCAAAAAAGCCACTTGAAAATATATATGATAATGGCAGAGATTTGAGTTGTAACCATGGTCAAACTGAAATTTGTTATATGTTTAATTTGAATAAATATTTAATAATATGTTGGTCAAACTAAATTTTTTTGTTTAAATTTAATAAATATTTAATAATATGTTGAATATATATATATATATATATATATATATATATATATATATATATATATAACTTGTTAAGTATTAATGACACTATATTTTTAACATTTTAGGAGTTCAAATTCATTCATTAGAGTTATTATCAAGCAAAAAGAGGGAATATGAGCTTTGTGCACATTGTCTAAATGAAAATTATGAGTTATCAAGAATGTGACACTGTGTTATGCATTATAAATAGATGGTCATATGCCTTGTAGGTCACAGGGCACCTATGGCTCAAAATCCAATTATCTCCAAAGTCATATCACTCTCACTACTTTTTACAATACTTTTTGCATTGAGGCTCGATGCTAGTGAGGCCAGAGTGTTTTTTTCCAAGGTAACAGTAGAAATTATTAATGACTTAGCTATAACTCCTTCTCCGAAGAATCTCACTCTTCATTGCAAATCCAAAGATGACGATTTGGGATATCATACACTCACACTTGGAGAGAGCTACCAATTTAAATTTAGGCCAAGTTTTGTTTCGATAACGCTATTCTTTTGCGGCTTTACATGGCCAGGACAATCATCCACTCACTATTTGGACATTTATGATGAATATCGAGATACGTGTGGATTATGTTCATGGAAAATACGGGAAATTGGTGGATGTAGGGGCAACGACTGCTTTCCTTGGAACAAGGGATCTTCGAAAGATATGGAACTAGGTGCTTGGAATACTATAAAAGGATAATTTTCTCTTTAATTTGTTGCTGCTGAAATAAAAATTCAAGATATAGAAGCCTTATGACTATTCTTGATTGGTGTTTTTCTTTACTTGTGTTTTGGAGGAGATAAAATAATATATGTGGGTCATAAATAATCAAAATCCATCTTTCTCTCCATTAGTACTCAACTCATTATACAACTAAGCTTATCATCCTTGTTCGAATTTAAAGAGCTTCAAAAATGAGCAAGAGAAAAAAATTAATATTAGAGTTAAAAGTTTTCCAATTCTATTTATTCAACCATGAAAGCCTACTTGAAAACATATATGACAATGGAAGAGGTGTGCGTTCTAACCATGATCAAACTAGAGTTTGTCATAAGTTTAAGTTTAATAAATATATAATAATATGTAGAATATATATATATATATATATATATATATATATATATATATATATATATATATATAGTAAAATGCCCTTGAGGAGTAATTAATGATACCAACTATTTATTACTTTTTGTCGTTGATAAGGTATCCTCACTAGCATTACTGTGAGACTATCTTTCATATCAAGGGTGGTGGTTAGGTGAAGTATTCCTAGAGTGATATTTTACTTTTATTTTATTTTGGAGGAGATATGATATATGTGTGTCATAAATTTACAAATTCCATCTCTTTCTCTTCTTTTGCAGTCTCGGTCTAGCACATTATACAATTTAGCCATTCATACTTGCACACGTTGAAAGAATTTAAAAAGCAGGATAGAGGAAAGAATATGATAAAATTGAGCGCTTTCTAATTTCGTTTACTCAACCAAGAAAGCCACTTGAAATTATGTATAACAATGGAAGAAGTTTTAGTTGTAACCATGGTCAAATTAGAATTTGTTATATGCTTAAACTCAATAATTATTTAATAATATGTAGACTTTCTTTATATATATATATATAAACCAAAATTCCCTTGAAGAGTAATTAGTGGTACCAATTATTAATTACAATTTTTCTTTGTTCAAGGTATCCTCATTGTAACACCGTAGAAAACATGTTAGGCTTGTGTATGGATATAAATGTAGCCTAATACCTGTTTAACATGTCTGCTTATTTTTATGACTTTCTGAGTATGTTTAGTCATTTTAATGTAACACTATTTGTGAAAATAGCTATTATTAGTCCCTAAAATGGCTTAAGCTGCTCAGTTAGTGGAAATAAATGTGGAGACTTTATTTCTAGGTCATAAATGTGTGAACTGTGCTACAATTAAAATCTGAGAATAATCATAGTTAGTTTAATATTTTTAAGTATATTAGTGTGTGTTTTAATACCATATTGACTATTCACATATATTGAAAAATGTGATAATGTTGCAATAGGATATTCTATGAATCTTAGGATTTATTTTATATCTATTACAAGTTAGGAACCTGGATTCAGTGGAATCTAAGTGTTCTTAACATATCAGGATTTTTGGTACCCTTTAGTGATTGGCTATAAGAAGCCAATTCTGACTTCTTCTCTTCATTTCTCTCACGGCAGCCAGGAACAAAAATAGAAAAGAGTAAGGGAGAAAGGGAAATTGTGGCAAAGAATGAGAAAGGAGGAGGAAAAGCTAGGGGACTAAGGATCAAGCTTGAAGGAGGATCCAAGAGCAAGATCAAGGCTTCAATATCTTCATCTCAACTATAAGAAGTAGGCATTTTTGAGCTTGAACTTCATCTTTTTCTCATTTCTCCATATTTAGGTTATTTGAGATCTAATATGCTAAAAATGAGTTCTTGTGGTGTTAAGTGATTGTCTTGCTTGAATAAGTTTTAAATGAGATGTATAACTTGTTCATGCTAAGAGTTGAGATTAGAGAATGAAAATTTTCCATCTAGACCTAAAATGCTCTAAGTGTTGGTTTTAGGGGTTTGGATGAGTGATTTAGTGTTTTAATCTATTTTTGATTAAATCAATTAGTGTTTTATGTTACCCTTTTGTTTGTGAACTTGTTTGGGACTTAAAGTTATGAAAAAACCATTTGAAAGTGATCAAATTTTATGTTTTGCACTAATGGAACAGTGGTTCATGTCTACATAATTATGCAGATTCTGTGTTGGGCGATGAGCACCTAGGCACTCGTGGTTTGGGTGTTGCTGGGTGGTAGGCACCTAGGCGCCAGTGGAATGAGCATCTGAGCACCCAACATCCAAAAAATTTTATATGATGAACTTGTTTGCGCGCCTAAATGCCGGTCTGGAAGCGCCTGAGCGCTGAGGCAGAGCAAACAATGCAATTTAGCATGTGTTACTAAATAAATTCTCTACTTGATGGGATCATTTGTACAATCCTTTTAGGGTGTAAATAGACACTTTTGGGAATATTTCTTGGAGAGAATTGTCAACTTCCATATATGAAAAGTTTAGGAAATTCTTAGACATTCAAAGTGTGACGGAATGCCTAGGTTAGTGTTTATAACCTTGTTCAACATGAGGTTGACTTAGGATTCACTTGTGAAGCGATAGTATGGGGTTCTA